>PVKU01000456.1:325651-480589 GCA_004027475.1 Anoura caudifer
AAGAAGAAGAAAAAGAAAGAAATACGGCCCAAATGAAAGAACAGATCAAAGCTCCAAAAATAGAACTAAGTGATGAAGAGATAGCCAACCTATCAGATGCAGAGTTCAACACATTGGTAATCAGCATGCTTACAGAAATTGTTGAGTATGGTCACAAAGCAGAGGAAGAAGTGAAGGCTATGCAAAGTGAAATAAAGGAAAATCTATAGGGAACAAACAATGATGGGAAGGAAACCAGGATTCAAATCTATGATTTGGACCAGAAAGATGAAATAAACATTCAACCAGGACAGAATGAAGAAGCAAGAATTCAAAACATGAGGAGAGGCTAGGAAACTCTGAGACAAGTTTAAACATTCCAACATCTGAATCATATGGGTTCCAGAAGGAGAAGAGGAAGAGGAAGAAATTGAAAATTTATTTGAAAACATAATGAAGGAGAACTTCCCCAATCTGGCAAAAGAGACCTCCAGGAAGTCCAGGAAGCTCAGAGTTTCCCCCAAAAGTTGGACCCAAGGAAGCACATACCAAGACACATCATAATTGCATTACCCAAGATTAAAGATAAGGAGAGAATCTTAAAAGCAGCAAGAGAAAAGGAGACAATTACCTATAAAGGAGTTTCCATAAGACTAACAGCTGATTTCTCAAAAGAAACCTTATAGGCAAGAAGGGGCTGGAAAGAAGTATTTGAAGTCATGAAAGGCAAGGACCTACATCCAAGATTACTCTATCCAACAAAGCTATCATTTAGAATGGAAGGGCAGATAAAGTGCTTCCCAGGTAAGGTCAAGTTAAAGGAATTCATCATCACCAAGCCCTTATTATAAGAAATATTAAGGAACTTATCTAAGAAAAAGAAGTTAAAAAATATGAACAGTAAAATGACAAAAAACTCACAACTATCAACAACTGAACTTAAAATAAAAACAAAAACTAAAGCAAACACTAGAACAGGAACAGATTCACAGAAATGGAGATTGCATGGAGGGTTGTCAGCAGGGAGGTGGTGGGGACAGAATGGGGAGAACATACAGGGAATAAGAAGCATAAATAGTAGGTACAAAATAGACAGGGGAAGGTTAAGAAGGTTAAGAATTATGGGGAACGGAGAAGCCAAAGAACCTATATGTATGACCCATGGACATGAACTAAAGTGGGGGAATGTTGGTGGGAGGGGGGATGCAGGATGGAGGGGAGTAAAGGGGAGAAAAAATGGGATAATTGCAATAGCATAATCAATAAAATATATTTAAAAAAGAAAACAAAGTTTTAAAGAGTAAATATGTGGATAAAGGGAAACAAGCAACTATAATCTAATGAGATTTTCAGAAAACTAGGTTTAATGCAAGAAAGATATCATAATCAGGGAACTGAGAAATAGAAAACAAAAGGCAGGAGACAAACAGATATTTTTAGATATGACAGTATAACATAGTGTCCTAAATTAGTATAAAATACTCCTTTTAATAAATTTCTACAAATCTTCCAGAAGAATACATGGTAAAATCTGTAGGATTTGAGAGGACCCTAAGGTATGTGAAATGTTAGAACCTGATTAGATTAACTACAGAAACAAATTTAAGTCTGAATTAGTGGGCATACAGGCTGTATACATATTCTAAAATAGCAAATCCTGGGAAACATTAAAAAAATGATTCACAATATATGTAACAAGAACATGGCCCTTAGCTACCATTTGCTATGACTCAGTGACATGAGCCAATGTAAAAATGTAGGCAAATGGTTAACAAAAGGCTGGCACTTTAGTGAGGGGAGGTTTGTCCAGGAAAAAGTCCAGCCATTGTTAATATAACAAGAATGGTTTGCACAGCATCAATGTTACCTGGCAGCCAAGGAGAGTGGACTGGAGTGTGCATGTGTGAACAATGACGACTTCACTGTACTAGTCAGTGAGGCGGTAGATGCTGTTGAGTGAGCATGTATACTGTGTGGCCATTACATTCAAAATGACTGAGGAAGTAGAACAACAAATCTGCATCAAATTTTGGGTTAAGCTTGAACATTCTGCCGTGGAAACACTCAGATGATGCAGAAGGTTGCAGGTATGGGCAACTGGTGATTGGCAGCCTTATCACAACCATGCACCCACTTATGCATCACATCTCATGCAGTGTCTTGGCAAACATCAAATGACCCAAGTGACTCAGCCCCCCTATAGCCCAGATTTGGCACCCTGCACCTTCTGTCTTTTCCCAAAACTAAAATAAAAACTAAACAAAAACCTTTGAAAGGGAAGAGATCTCAGACTCTTGATGAGATTCAGGAAAATATGATGGGGCAGTTGATGGCAACTGGGAGAACTGTGTGAGGTCCCAAGGTATTTGCTTCTAAGGGGACTGAGGCATCATTGTCCTGTGTACAGTGTTTCTTGTATCTTGTATCTTCTTCAGTAAATGTCTCTATTTTTCATTGTATATGGCTGGATACACTCTGGACAGGCCTTGTATAGTATCAGAACATATCAAGAAGAAATTAGGAAGACCAAGACTCCAGTGTGGAAGTAAATTTAAAGAGGAATGTGACTGATATTTGTAAAATTGCCAAGAAGTTATGTACACCTATGACTGCCATTTTCTAACCGTTCCTTCCTCCAACCCCTCAAGATCATTGTACTTGCACCCTGTTTTCCATTGCCAGAATCATGCCTCTATTTTAATAGCCTAAGATATGTTTTTCTCTCCAGTGATTCTTTAAACTGAGACAAATCATATCTCTAAAACCAAGGTTTAATCATATAGCTTCTATTTAGAAAAACCTACAATTACTTCTATCTTCATCAATGATGGGTTCTGGAGCCCTGGAACTGAGGGACTTTGGGGATATAGTGTCAACTTATATCCAGAGGTTTCTCACTGGATGCTGCCTCCCCACCTATTCCTCCCCATTTTAGACTCTGATATCATAAATTGTAGCTGGATGAGATTGCTCATTGTCCCCTAGTATGCTATTTATTTTCTACATTAGTGTTTTTGGGAAGATTCCCCAGCTTGATATATCCTCTTACCCCAATCTCCAATTCTCTGTCTGCCAAAATGCTCCTCCACATTCAAGACCCAGCTCAAATGCCACCTTTCCCTGAAGTCTTCATCAGTCTACTAGTTAACATTAATTTTCCCCCTCTTTCTCTGTCTCTTAGCACTTTACTTGATGTGTGTTATTCTTCTTATCCCATTCTTTGGTTGTTGCATCTATTTCACTGGGCCACACTAATAAGGAAGAAAGATATTTTAGGTGCATCTTGAAATTTTGAGGCTGATGTCACGAGGACAATTTTACTTCTCTACAATGGAACCTCTGGTGCTACAATCAGAAGACTGAGCTGGAAGAATCATAAGCCTGATCAATGTCATTCAGTCAATTTCTGTTATCCTCAGCTTGTCTTAGACAGCTGGAAATTCATAGACAGTATGTTTGTTCCATAAACATGATGAGTCTCATGCTCATGGGACAGCTTCATTATGGACAGGACAGTAATGGCTAGGGAAGTCTACTTTCTCTGTACTGAATGAGATTATGTAGACATTGGGTGGCAAACCAAGTTGAGCAAAATTGCTAGCCAGCTAGGTCAAAGCATCATTTATCCAACACTCACTTTTCCTTCCTTCAAAGAATTTTGTAAAATAAGAAATACATTGAAAAATATTATAGCTATGCCCTACAATGGAAGGGAAAATACACTGATTTTCACTTTCTTTTCCTTCCCCTCATAAATCATAAAGTTAAATTTACCCTAGGGATTTTATTTCCCTGACTCAATGTACAGGCATAAAACAAATTTTGTTCTCACAGGACATCCCATTTTTGTTTCATTAGTTCAAGGAAAGGGTCACTCAATTTTTAAAGCATTTGGTTTGATCTTGGCTATGATTCATGCCATCTAACATCCATAGACATACTATATACTGAAATGTATCTTATATATAAAATGTGTCTCCACGGACCCTGTAATGGTTGTACCTTCACAATAAAGTACGCAAAAGCTACCTCACTGACGCATGAGCCTTGGAAAGCAGACAAGAGAAAGAAAACACATTTATTTGTTGCATAAACAATTTTTGTTTCACCCAAGTTCTTATTCCAAGATAGATTTTTTCTTTTTATGAAAGGCAAAATGTTTCTGTGGAGATGGGGGTGAAAATGCTCTTATAAATTTCCCCAGAATATAAGAACATAAGAATTCTACATTTATCCTCATCTTATTTTATACATTTCTATTCTATGTTTAACCATCTCATGGATATTTTATTCTACAGAAAGGGAGGTGATAAAATTTTTTTATTAATGTAATAAAGGAAAAAATAGATGATTTATCATAATTTAACTAGATAAAAAATTCTTGTGATCTTAATGTAAAAATAGACTATGTCCTCCAAAGGAATACTGAATTATGGAAACATGATTTTTACATAATAGAACCATTTACACTTACCATTTAATCATATTAAATAATCCTTCTTACATATCTCCTGGTTCCTATGCTTTTTTGTCTCTAAGTCCTTTCCATGAATCAGTTAAGTGATATTAAAAGGTTTTCTTATTCTATTGCTATTGAGGGGCTTCGCCCTCTCCTGCCCCATCCTCTAGGAACCAAAATTTGATTTTCCATGCTGGATATCTACAGGCAACCATGATCATCAGGATTTGCTTAAAATCTCCATCCCATCATGAATTAAAGATCACACAGATTTATTCCGCAAAAAAACAAATAGAGATATTTGGTTGAACTTGTTTTGCCAAATGGTGGTAATTATTTTGTTTTAAACCCCTAAAGATCTTAGGAGGCTCAGACCAAGCACAGAGCAGCTGGAATATGAAAAATGGCAGCTTACGCAAGAGGAAGCAGTTCTTTCCAGGGTATTTCTGTCATATTTTTCCCCTGGAAAGAAGTTGTCCAACTTAGAGCCGTTCGGCACAGCCAGAGTGAGGAGGTAAACAGCAATGCTTTCCATTCCATTGACAAATCTGAAACACAGATCAGACTGGCATTCTTCCCAGAATAAAAGGCCCCAACATCCCCTCCCCCCCCATTCTGTGGGACAGAATCTCAGCGATTCCAGCCCACATATGGCGTAAGACCCTAGCCTCCAGTCGGCCAGCTAGTTATCCATGGAAGTGGCTCAAGGCTGACACTCAGATTAACTGGTTCACACTAATTTACTTCACACAGATTCCATTTATCTCCTAGAAGATCCCCTGGCAGCAGTTTATAATGGCATATCCTCAGATGCCTGTCTGCATGTGTTTTTGAAGCAGCAGTGCTTGATGAATCTGAGTCCAGAAAACAGTTCACAGATTGAGGAGTAGGTGCAATCAGAAAACATCAAGAGGCACAGCTGGGACTTGGTAACTTGCTTGACTGGTCGGAGCAGCTGAGCATTCACTTTGTCTGCTTTTCTGCCGACTGCTCACTGCCATTGGGACAAATCAGAGAGCCACTCCCCCTTTCCTCCAAAGGAAAGTCACCCTCCAAAGGAAAAGAGAAAAGAAAGCGCATCACCATCCAAGTAGCATGTGCAGTTGTAGGGAAAGCTAATCTGACCATTTAACCTTGACTCTCTAAATACGATATTGCTGATCTAGGTAAAACTGCAATGGATAGGTCTAAGGTTAAGATGCTGGATATTTTGACTAGGCAAATGTAGTTAGAAAACAGAAGTGAAAGTGAACTCCAAAGTATTTTATTCACTTTCATCAATGAAGTCCAGAAAGCTGGGTAAGACGATGGGCTTGTGGGGCTAGTTGGTTACCTTCTTGATGCTTGGTGCCCTGTCTCCACCACAGAGCTTGGGAAACACACAATATTGCTCATTATTTGTGTTGAATGCATAAATGGGTGGATGAGTGCACAAACAATCAAGTTGCTCTTCTCTATTTGGCAATTTAGAAGTGTGGAGAACCACTCACTATTTTTAAATTAAGGCATAAAATACTGAGAATTCTAGTGATAATATAGTCAGTATCCAAAGGCAGGAGCAATTGAGAAAATCTTTTAATGGCAGTAAAACTAACAGAATTACACAATAACAATTCAGTGGCAAATCTACCAAAGCAGTGACAAAGCACATTTAGTACTTAGAAGGTTAAATGCTGAGCTGTAGTAGCTGGTTGATGGGGAAAAGTAGGATTAAGGCTTTTGCATGAGCCTTGACAAGATCGTGATGTCTGCCTGCTGCCTTAAGCTTTGAAAAACAGCTGGGATCATCTTCTTATAAGCTCCAACTCAAAGATGTTTAAGCAGCCCCCAATCCAATTAAACAGGGGTAAGTAGGAGGAAGAATTTTACTGAACACCATCATCACATTTTTTTCTTAATGAAAAACAGAGTAATTGCAGGTTACACAGCACCTTAATCTCACATTAAATCTAATAGATTGCTGATTTATACAGAGTGTGGCAGTCCCAGCTTTTTATATTGGTGTGCTTAATTTTAGGTCATTATCCTTTATTATGTGACTTGTAATCCTTAAAGCCCATGATTGTGTCTGGATATTTGGCAAGGATTGCACTTGGCAATACATGGATTCCACTTCTGAAGGTGATGATTTAATTGAAAGATACAGTATGATTAGATGTTGAAACAATTATATACATTGCCTTTCTTTTGTAATTGGCTAGTTTCTTATAAGTGTTTCCTTTAACAAACACTGTTTAAGATCACTCTTCACTCTTTCACAGAAAGAAGAGCTTCCTGTGAAAAGAGCTTTCAAAATGGGGAGACAAGTAGCTTATTGTTATGGAAATCTATCCCCCGTTGAATAGCCAATTCAAACAAAACCCTGGCTCACCCACAAACCCAGTAGTTGTCAGGTTACTTATTATTTTTGTGTCTCAGTTTCTGCATCTACAAAATAATAATACTAATAATGATTAATAGTAATAATTCTACCAGATGCATAAAACTGTTTTTACAATTAAATGAGTTAAAACATAATAGTGCTTAGACTAGTGGCTAGACAGCAGAAAGCCTAAATAAAGTCAATATTATTATTTTTGTGGATATGTCTTTGCCTAGAAAGGTATGTAAATGACAGGATGTGCAGCCTTCAGATCAAGGCTCGTTTTACTAGCAATATATAAATATTTAAAATTTCTCTGATCTCATAATAAAATACCTATCTCAAATAGTTATATAATCTTGAATTTCACTTAGAATGCTAGAAATCTAGAAGATAAAGGTAGTGTCCATTCAAAAACAGTTTAAGGAGGCATGTGGGTTTATTCATTTGATAATCTCTATAACCAAAGAAAATCCTGCACAAAGTCAACTGTATTTCTCCCTTTTCCTATCAAGCACGCTGAATATAGAAAGAAGTAATGCTTACTGGTTTCTGATAATGCAAGCCAACTGAGCACCATCACTTGTGCGTGATCCTCGATTGCCAGTCTTCTTACTGGTTTCCATGCACAAAGTATGTGCCAGTAGTGAAATTGAAAGTCTAGATCCAGCTCAGCCCCATCAAAGGCCAAAACATTTATGAGGGTAGTCATTGGATGGAGTCCGAAACTAAACACAGAAATAGCAGCTTACTTGTCACTGACATTCCCCTTCTCTCTCATTTCTAGGATAGATAGCACCATGTCAAAGAATAACAATAAAACCTTTCCCTTGAACATCAAGTTAAACCATGAATAAAGCATGCTTACATCCATCTTAATTAAGCACAAAGTTGAAAATCCTATTTATTTACTTCAGTTCAATATTATGTTCCATAAACATAAATCATAAGTTAAGATTGTTGTGTATCCAACTCTGGCGGTAACTAAAAACAAATCTAGTCTGATCCGGATAGTTTTTACTGCTGCTTCCCCTACCCCTATATGTACAATGGATCAAAAAATTGATCAGATCACTCCATGGTTGATGCCTTTGTAACAGCAGCTGAACTGGATCAGAGACTTGGTGATTGGCAAGATCTCAGCAAGTACATTAGGTATTAAGTGGTGCCTTGCTTTTGGTCTTTTACAACACACACTCCAGGAAATCTCATTAAGGTGAGCTACTGATGATTGCAATGTTACAAATTTGAACAAAGTTTCAAAATAGAAATAATAAGAAGTGAGTCAAGTTACTCATAAGGGGAAGAAAATCAAATTGCTGTTTCTTTTAAGACTTTATTTTTATTTTTATTTTTGTAGAGAGAGGGGAAGGGAGGGAGAAAGAGAGGGAGGAAAATATCGATGCGAGAGCAGTTCCCTCTCGTACACACTACCACCAGGAACTGAACCCGCAACCCAAGTATGTGCCCTTACTGGGAATCTGACCTGTGCCTTGTCGTTTTGCAGGAGGATGCCCAACCAGCTGAGCCACACCGGTCAGGGCAGATTGTCATGAGACTGTGATGACAACAGTTCACCCCAGAAAATGAAAGAGTAACATATGTTAAAAATTTACAAAAAAAATTGAGCTAAGGTTTTCTATGCAGTAAAATTGACCTGTAATTATAAAGGCTTCAAGCTGATATGAGCATGCAATAACTTAAGTAATGTTTCCAATGAACCTTTCCTAAGAGTTTACTAGAGAGTGAACTTTAAACATCCAGCATAATTAAAGAAACATCTGCATAAGAACAAGAGGTAAGCATTAAATATAGGGGTAGGCAAAAGTAGGTTTACATCATACAAATAAATAATACGATAATAAATAATAACAGAAGAATAAATTCGGTGTTTAGCATATGCACAACTGTAAACCTACTTTGCCAATCTCTGTATACACTTCCCTGTGGGACTAAGACTGCGTGTGTCTGTAGAGACACGACTATGTGCTCTGACAATGCAGGGGTAGAACATGAAAAACCTGGAAGGGACTGGAAGGATGTGAAGAGCGCGTAGGAAGCTCACTGATTATGTTACAAGTATTACCTGGGATTAAATAATATTTCAAAGTAGATGCTGGGAGAGAGGGAGCCAAAGTGGTACTAGCAAAGTTATTTCAATATTGCTCATAGTTAAGAATGAATCAGCAATGGCCAAAAAAAGAAAAAGAAAAAAAAAAAAGATGTTACATAAAGACATTAGCATAAAAGTGAGCATTGTAACAAAAAAATAAACTTTTCCAAACAGTCCCCTGTTCTTCTCCACAAAAAAAGACAGAGAAAAGGACAGAAGTTTTGAGGAAAATCAAGTAAAACAGACCATACAGTGAAAGAAGACATACATTTTTCATAATTTGTGCATATGCAATGTTATCAATAAATGTCAATAGACTTTATTAACATATAAGAAGAAAAATATCAGATTGCTCAAAAAGGTAGAATAAAAACAAAGTAAACCAAAAAGAAACCAAGAGAAAAAATTAATACACATAATAAGTTACAAAATAGGAAGACAGAAAAGAAAAAAGACAGAAATTCAAAAGCTATTTTAAAAAATAATAAAACCAACAAGCCCCTAGCTACTCTAATTAAGAAGTAAGGAAAATTCACAAACACACAAAAATTTTTAAAAAGAAGAAAATAGCTATTGATAGGGAAAAAGTTTTAATAAGTCATGAGAGACCAGTGCTCACATCTATACAAATTTATCTGAAAATCTAGTCTGAATGTAATTTTATGAAAAAATTGATAGAGCTCAAAAGAGCAAATGAACAATTACCATAGCAGAATTGGGAAAATAAACTCATTTGACAAAATTTAACACCCATTTATGTAAAAACACAATACAATAGGGTTGTTAGATATTTTTTCACACAATAAGATACATATGCCAACTCAGCCCAAAGACAGCATCCTACTGAATATAGAAACACCAGTGTCTTTCCCACCAAAGTAAGGAAAACAACAGTATGCCTACTATTTCCAACTATAATTAGAGACATGATAATGAAAATGAAAGTATAAGGCATTTTTATAGGATAGTTATGTATCTTGAAAGTCCAAAGAATCTATGAAAAGAAATAGAGCAAAAAGAGAACTTAGTAACATAATATGGTATATTTAAATCAGTAGTCTTCAAAAATATAAACAAAACCCATTAGAAGATATGAAACATAAGGCTGTATTTACAGTAATTCTAGAAATAATAGGAAATGTACAAGACTTATATGAGGAAAATTCTAAAGTACTGTTAAAAGAAACAAAAGTGGATTTGAACAACTGGCAAGATACACCTTACCCTTGTAAGGAAAAACTTGGAGCAACTAACTGAATTATTTAACTGTCTGAATCTAGCCCTATGGCCTAATATCATTATAAAACAAAATAAAACAATACAAACAAAAACAAAAACAAAAACAGGTTCACAGGTGTTAAATAAAATAGTTCACTAGAGAGGAAGAGCATGGCCTTATATCTGAATTCACGATCTGGTGTTCAATAACGTACACTCAGTCTCCTAAGAATTGTCATTGCCACATGAGAAAACAGACAAAAATGTTTTTATTATAAAGTTTTTAAACATAAAATTTAAACAGAGTGGGAAGTTTCATCAAAACACCTAGAAACTATTTGTTAGAAGTGAGTTGTGTGGATATCTCACGCTCTGACTTTGCAGAGTGACTGCAAGGACACTATTGGATCATTAATCCCATAAACAATGAGCGCTGGCTGGGCTCCAGGTGCCCATCGAGGTGGCAGGGACACAGTGGTGACCAGTCTCTGCATTTCACTGAAAATCTTTCTATTTCAGTGGTAATATCTGTATTTCAGGTTTTGGTGGTTCTAGGCACTAAAAATCGACCACTTTCAAGATGACTGCTCACCAGGGGTAAACAGGCAGGCTGAAAAACCAGGCCCAGAGCAGACTGGAACCGGGAGCATCCAAAATTTCCTTGTAGAAAGTACTGCCTTAGCTCCTATTCGATGCCACACCTGGAATGAATGCACTTCATTCACTTGTTCTTCCCTTGCCTTACTACAGTTCTGAGCCTCAGAAAATTGATTGGTTGAGCTACAGGCACCTGTCACCCTTTGGCCATACTGTGGTAATGAGAGAGGAATTAATCTGGTGGTAGGTGCTTCAGGCATGCCTATGGCGTCTGAAGTGGAAGGACAAATGAATTTATTCCCCCTGCAGAAATGCACAAAAGAAAACGAGGTGCTTTCCTGGCAACAATGAATGTTGGGCAGCAAAAATGGACAGAAGCCACTGAGTTCCCAAGGTTGATATGAGTTCCCAAGGCTGCATGACTCCTTTGTAATTGACCACTTGGATTTGTTTGCTGTATAAGTCTGTACCAAATGTGAAGCAATCTTATCCAATGAAAAATCACAAGCATAAAATTGGTCCTAGGGCATTCATCAACTCTGCTCACTCCCTATAGTAGTTTAGAACTATATGCTGATCACCTCCTACTTAAATCTTTCTTTCCTTAAATAAAATAGTATATATTGGCATTGTTCCATATTCCTGACCTTCCTTCTAAATGTACCTGTGGTATAGTGTCTATCATAGGTAAGACTTTCCAAAAAGAAGAGATATGGCCAGGGCCACCACGTGCTTATAAAGCAGGTCTGATGTGAGAACTTGAATTCTAAGATGCACCATGGTTAGTTTTTATCTCACACTGGGCTTGGGATTCCTGTTGTGCCCCCAGACCATGTGCAGAATTTTGACTGACTTCAAAGAAAGCAATTTTGAGAAGAGAGCGTTAGTCACCAAAAGGAGAAAGCAAGATATTAATCTTTGATAAGTACCATTTACTAATTTATAAAGGCAATGGGAATTGGGGTGAGGTGAAAAAGTAAGCTCTGAGGGAAGTATTAGTAGTGAATGCTAATGATTTTCTGACCCTGTCACAAACATGCTTTGGGGGAAAACAATGCACAGATTGATTGTAAACACATTTCACATTATTTGGGAGTTTATAAGTGAACATCAGTTAAAAAACGTTCTGGCTACTGAAAAATGGAAGAGCCATTTGCTAGAAGTGACTTAGTCATAAGTGGTTACAGAAGACATTTTTAGAATTCAAAGTCAACAGAGAGAGATTAGCATATGCAAATAGTGATTACATTTTTGTGGGTATCTCTTTCACTAACACAGAGCAGGCAAGAAACCCTTGAAAGAAGCTGGAGGAACTTAGAGAAGAAAGAGAACCTACAGCTGTGCCCTGAGCATAAAGAAAAGTTTGTGGCAATTAAGTATGAGCAACAGTGCCTTATTTATTCTTAGGGATTTTTATTTCAGACAACATTTAGACAGGCATGGTTGATGCCCTTATAGATCTTACAGTTTAACAGGGAGGAGACATTGAACAGGAATTGCAATCGTGCACATGTGATGAAGGTCGTGCTGGGGGCTGCAGAGTGCTTTCGGAGCACGCAGCTAGGGGGTGTTAGATCATTTCATTTCTTGACGGAACTAGGATGTAGCAGATACACTTTGTTTGAAAATTATTAAGTCAATTTTCAGGAAGTTTGGTTATTGACACACACACAGGCACATTCTTTATATGCATCATGTCCTTTAATCCTTAAAACAACCCTGCCAAGTAGGCCCATGTGTCCCCATTTATCAAGGAGAAAATTAAAACTTAAGGTACTTAAAGTAACGTGCCCTAACACATAATCAACACCAGTGTGGTCAAAAGGACACTGGTTTCAAAAACAAGCTCATTTGAAAAGTTGTTGTTATTATTATTATTATTAAGATATAGAGGCCATAGACTGACAAAGAATGGAGAGGCCTCTCTTAACCAAAGGAATTAACATATTGTCAATAATTAACATAATAGACTTGTTCTCTTAGTGATGTAAACTACAAAGGTAGGGAATGACACAGCCCACCTGCCTTACAGGGAAGGAAGTGTCTGCTTCTGTTCTATGGCCCAGTTGGAAATCAGGAGAGCTCAGAACAAGCAGGTATTTCAGGTGGTTAGAGGGAAAAGATGAGATGAGGAAGGAAATCCACTTAAATCTCTGCTTCCAAGGACTTCTTAGGTACCACATCACTAATCCTCAAAGTGTGGTCTCTGGACCAGCAGCATTATCATCACTTGGGAACTTGTTAGACATGCCAACTTCAGGCCTGACCCCAGACTTACTGAATCAACAGCTCTGGGTGTGGGCCCAGGAATCTATTTTAACAAGCCTTCTTAAATATGACAACCACAGACTAATTCTCCACTCTAGCTTTGAGATATTTTTAAGTACTTATGTAGCTTTGTATATATGTGTGAAGAGATTTAAAGGCAGAGGTCACTTAAAAGACTGGTTTGCAATTTCTTTTTTTCACCTAGAAATATTTAAAGGATCACATTATCTGCATTTCTATTTTACCATAAAGAACACTAAGTTAGGAGCAATTAGTGACAGAGGTTAAGAGAGATGATGGCAAGATCTTTTTCTGTAATTTAATACCTGAATGACAGAGTTCTAACCACCCTGTCAAGGCTACCTGAATTCTGATTTGGGGTGTAGACACACTCATCTCCCAGCTTCTCCCTCTCCTTCACAGCAAATGTTGGTATTTCCACAGAAGCAATGGTGAGAAAATTACCATAAACATAGGCTGCAAATCTACTGTACATTGGAATCACCTGGAACAATTTATGAATATACCTATGATTGGCCCAACTCACAATAAATTAAATCAGATGGTGGGAGGAGGGTGTAAAGCTCAGGTGATTCCAAATAGTAGCCAGCACTGGGAACTATTGACCTTAGCAATTCCACGGTGATTAAATTAGATAATCTGTTTAAAGCACCTATCATAGTACCAGGCATATATAGCAAGTGTATAATTAATGTTCCTTCTTAAATCTTTTCCCTGTTCCACAAAAACATTGAGCAAAGGAAAGGTACCAATTAACACCTTTTTCTAAGCAGCTAGAGTCTACGTACCTCGCTCCACTTCCTGACCTTACATAATACTTAGCCTTTGCCAAGGCTTCCACAGCTCATTGTATTTCATATTTTATTGCCAAAATGTCTCCTACTTGTATGTTGTTTTTCTTGACCTAGATGTAAACTCCTTGAAAGCAAAGAGTCAATTGTTATAAGAGATTTCAAAATCCCCTCCTTTCAGGACCTGATGTTTTTGACCATTCTGCAGCCTCCCTCTTTTTCAATGCCTACAACATGTAGCCACAGAGCTCCTGCTCCTGGAACAAGCTTGTTCCTACTGAACACACTCAAGCCTGAAGCATGATCTCTAACCTAGATTCCTGCCTTATTCTGTGCCCAACTCTATAATATATTCCCAAATCCCTAGGCACCAGGTTCAGGGCCTAGGATTTCCCAGCGTCAACTGTCCCATCTGGCATAATTTGCTTTCCTTTTCATTCATGCAGGTAATTTTCATTCATGTAGATACATAGTTACCTTCCTGGGAGACTTGCTGGTGTCCTCCTTAGTAATAATACAAGCTCCATAAATCGGAATTTCAATTAAACCAGAAAAACCTAAATTTAATTAAATGCAATCATTTATTAAACACTTTTTGGTGGCAAGTACTGCAGTAAGTGTTGAGGAAGTAGGCATGGTGAGACATAGTCTATGTTTTACAGTTGCTTCTGCCTCTCAAGGGTCTTGACCAGGATCAGCAAACTTTTTCTTAAAAAGCCAGATAGTAAATATTTTAGACTTGTGGGCCATAGAGTTCCTATTGCGTAACTATACAACTCTACAGTTATAATATGAAAGCAGTGACAAAAAATACATGAACTAATCAGGGGTGGTTGTGTTCCAATAAACTTTGTTTTCAGAAACAAATAGCAGGTTGGGTTTGGTCCATAGGCTGTAGTTTGCAAACTCCTGGTCTTGACTGTTTCTGGTTGACACCAGCTGAGCCAAGATTCCATAGCACAGTGATGGTGGTAATATTAACTGAGAGCTCACCAGAGCCTCTGAACCTAGGATTATAACATAATAGTCTCCTCCTACCTGTATTTATTATGCATTAAATTAAACATACAACTTACTCTCTTCTCTTTCAAAGCCCCATCTAACCACCACCCCGGTACAGCAGAGAAAAAAATGTGTTTTGACTTCTTCCATAGGGAATGGTGAGAAAAATGGCTAGAGATTCTATACACACACTGTCTTATCAGAACTAAGACTCCATTCTAGAAGTGCTATATATGAAGAAGAAGAAGAAGAAGAAGAAGAAGAAGAAGAAGAAGAAGAAGAAGAAGAAGAAGAAGAAGAAGAAGAAGAAGAAGAAGAAAGAATTAAAGCACCATTAACTTAAGGAATATTTATTGAGCATCTACTACAAGTTCTGGAACTCAGTTCTTGGAGATGGAATGGCAACTGAAACATACATGATCTCCATTACCTATAAAGACTAGAATCTTAATAGGAGACTTACAATAAATACATAGACATTTAAAAAGTATAAATAATGACTAATCACACATGGAAATAAATGATCTAAAAGAAAATCATGGGGTGCTATGAGAATGAATAATGAGTGAACATAATGAAGCTCGGAGGTCAGGCCTCTCTAAGGAAGCAAACTTAAAGTCAGGCCTGAAAATGGGTAGATTAGGTGAAGATTATGTGATGGGAAAATCACAGGATGAATGGGTGCCTTGCAAATATCTGTGAAAGTCCTGAGGTAGGAAGGAGCTTGGCCCACTCTGGGGACTGGTGTGAGGCCGGTGTGAATGGAGCACAGACAGAGGGAAAGACCTGGCAAGGCACTGAAGCTGGGGAGGTAGAGGGATCAAACCGCAAGCCTAATAGAACTCATTAAGGGTTTGTATTGTATCCTAATTGCAATGAGAAGGCATTGTAATAATTTATGCAGGGAATGGCATGACTAGACTTACATTAAAAAAAGTTCTGACTGTTGTATAAAAAATGGCTTAGAAAGAAAAATTGATGAAGCCTACTCTCCACCTCCCTCCTTCTAGTACCTTCTCTGGAGAAAGTGCCTTGTACACAGTAAGCAGATGAGTAAAGGGAAAAGTCTTCTCTCTCCTCCCCAGGGTATAACTGGACACATTTATTAACTTAAATTTGCTTCCCTGTGCAAACACACAATGATAATGCTATATACAAATCCCATCTATGAATCATAGAGTTCAACCATTAGATGGTCTGGGCAAGGAAAGCAGGGAACCAGAGGTAGAAACTCTCTTGACATGGATTCTGCTTAAAAAAGTTATTAATGAGGGGTGGTAAAAACAGATGTAGGGTGAGAATTCTGATACCGAAGAAGACTTAGAATAGACACAGACTCACTTTCTCTCTCTTACACACACACACACACACACACACACACACACACTCTCATTCACTTACGCACAGACATTCAAATGCTATTTGCTGGTCAGGAAGCTTCTGGTCCTGTCTGGCAGTTGGTCTCCATTTAGTGTCAAGGTCCTGTGAGATGAGGATGGGGAAGGAAGTGAAGTGGCCGTTCCGCCATCTGCTGCTGAGCAAAGTCAGAGAAAGGACACATTGTGGCTGTTTGGAATGCCCCGTATGTGTCATATTTTTAGGCTATCCCCAAATAAATTTGTCTACATCTCTCTTTGCCTTTGTGTGTATTTGTGTATGTGTACCTGTATGTTAAATACACAAAGACACCAAGTCAGTATTAATTAATTTTATATTGGTGACAAAGCTATACATTTAAGATTAGCATTGTAACTTCAGCTATATAGTATATTAACGCTTCAGTGGGCTCATGAATGCCAAATATTCTCCACTATTTGTTTACTAGCTTGTCAGAGTTATTCATCATACACAGTGTCACAAAGCACATGGTCACATCTCATATGTCTGCTTCAAGGGCAGGGCCAATGTGACCTTTGACTTTTTTGTTCACAAAAGATAAAATCATTCCTTTGGAACACTGCCTATTTGCACAGCTACCAAATCTACTATTGAAAAAGTCTCAGTTTTCTGCACATTGCTTGTTATATGTTTATAGCTAATTTTTTTTTGGATTGACAAGATGTTGAAATATTTTCAAATCTCTACTGGAGTGGGTTTTTAACTGTTTTCCTTTCCTTATGTTTTATGAAATGAGACATTGAAAACAACAAAGTGGTTTAGAAAACTCTTTCCTGGATGAAAAACCTGTATAGAAGAATGCTCCCAGATATATTCTGTGTTGGGTGATATATTAAGGCATTTATCTCTCACTTATTTCTCTTCACAAAGCAAATATTAACTAGTAAATATTGAACAGCATTTGGTAGTACCCTCCTTTGCTTTGGAAATCCATGACCACCCAAATTCAGGGAGAGTTAGCACAGGGAGTCCTAGTTCCTGCAGAGTGCAGGAGCCCTACAGGAAGTAGTGGAACGCCTAATGTGGGTGAGAAGATTCAAATCGCAACCCCCCAAAATAATCAACAGTCAATATCATGTAAATCTCTAGAAATCTTATTTTAAAAAAAGAAAAATTAAAACTAATGACATTCTTTTGAAGACCTTCCTTCCTGCAGCCAATGATTCAGAATATTAAATGGTTAGGTGGGGAAGGGGAAAATCATATTGCCAAGTAGGAGGGAGAAATAATTTTATTATCTGGCAAGATAGTTGCTTCATCATTAAAAAATTCAACCAACTAGAATACAACGTCCTTTGACCTAGCAGATAAAAGGTCAGAAAGCAATTTTGAATAATAAATGAGACCTGTTGACCTCATGACCCAAGTCTGGCAAGGTCAGTGTTTCCCCTTTCACCAGATGCTGATGGCAGACACACACTCACAGACAGCTCAGATAATGAGCTGTCTCAGCCCAGGTTGTGGGTGCTGCAGTGCTTTCGTATTATGTAGCACAAGAGAGGGCAGCTTTTTAAAGCTGTTGTGTCACGTAAAAAGATATTATAGAAGTATTTCTATTGTTCTTTAAAGGAGGATCCTTTCCTGCTTCCTAATACTTCTACTTAGCTGTAAAATTTAGTACAAACCTAAGTATTGGCCAAGGTTTATCTTCTAATTCTAATTTGTTTTATTATTTTGGGTATGGCAAAAAAAAAAAATAAGAGCACCTTTTACTATATTTATTTCATTTATGTGATCAGCAAGGCGATTTTACGAGAATTTTCTGGTTGTAGGAATAGCCTACTTATCTCTGAGGATGTGATGCTTGCCGTTTGTTTTACAGCATACAGACTTCGTATGCAGGTATTTAGGTGTACAATGTTAAGCTATATAATCATTTCTGATACAGTAAAATTTTTAAGTTTATTTCTATGACATAGTGATCCAATCTAGATATTTTATTTTTTTCAACAAAAAAACAGAAATATGGCTTCAAACTAAACTCTCCATCCTTATAATTTTAATCATTTAAAATTCCATTATTGCTTTTGGGGAAAAAACAGCTATTACAAAGTCAACTTAGTAAATGTTTATAACATTTTAATGAATATACTTTAATATATCTCATTTGACATCTTTTATTAAGAACATGCACAGGGCATTTGATTTGTGTTTACTTGGTATTCTATTAAATTTTTAAAAATGTCAGGAGTCTGGCCAAATTCTAGTTCAACTAATTACACTTATCTTGCTATATCTCCTTTCAGCTTTCAACTGAAAATGATATTCTTTTCCACTCTTCATATTAAACTCTTGCCAATGTGTGAATTGCAGGAGGGTCACTTAGTAAAATAACATCTCTCCTTGTAATAGTATAAGGAGAGTAGGGAGTTTTTTGAACTAATAGTTTGTTGTTTATTGTAAATTGAAGAAAAAATTAACAATGATGGATTTGGAGAAAAACCTAGCCACATATTCATCACAGTTTCCCATATCTGTGAAAAATAAAAAGGCAAAATGGCAGCCAAAGCTAGTAGTTGTTCAATTTGTTTCAGGTTTACTCAACCTGACTCAACTGAGTAAATACATATTGAACATGTTTGTTGTGCAGGGTATTGATAAGTGTCATTGCCTTATGTGAAAACATTTTGTCTTGTGTATATAGAACTTTTCTATAAAGTGACCAATTTTCCAAGTAAAAGCAGTTGACCTAGATTTATGGCTAGATTACATTCTAATGAATAATATGGAATATTACTTCTACATAAACAGGCACCAGCTGAACTGTGATACAGGAGAAAAAAGGAAGTGAATTTACAGATTTGAGGAGAATAAAATGACACCTGGTGGGTATTGTGAAGCATTTCTTTGACCCATTAGAGCATTTCACATTTCTTTTAATTTCAGCCTCATGTAGAACATATGCAGTTGTGTGCTAGTAAATTTTTAACAATCTGCTCCAAAAAATTAAAAAAAACCTTAAGTTGTACCATTTACTGACATGTGTGGTACAGATACTCCCACCTTAACCAACTTCAAGCTGCCAATGGTGTTGGGAAGACATGTGACAATCGGCCTGGTGCTAGCTGACTCCACCACACCACTGCATACAGGGCAGATAGCAGTATCCTCATTCTGGAGTGGGGAAAACTGATGTGGGGAGATTCACGGACTGGTCTGAGATAAAGAGATAAATAATAATAAGGTTAACCTAGATGCCTTCTGCTACCAGGTTCTGAGCTTTTCTTCCCTTAGAGGAAACCATTTGGGGAAAAGAAATAAAAGAAGAAGCATAAGTGCCACAAAAGCAAGGAAACTGAACACTGATGCGAGGAAGCACAACCCCTGCCCCCAGTACAGAGGTGAGAGATGAAGGGCAAGACACATGGAGACCTCAGTGCAGAGACAGACACATGGGACAGAAACAGTGGGAGATGAAGACACACTCAGAGGAGAGAACAGTGGAGAGAGTTGGGCAGAGATAGGAAGGTAGGGGAGAGAAATAGTTATTATATATGTATATACACTTGTATAATATATTATATATAGCTATATGTAGATACATTGACTATTATATATAGATACAGAGATACTATATATGTATGCATATAGATATGATATCTCTATCCATATTTATCTGTTATCTATCTGTCTATCTATCTATCTAAAAAGAGAGAGAGAGAGACCAAGACAGAAAGAGCACTATAGAGACCAGCAGGTCTCATACGAACAAAGCCTGCTGCCTCAGAACCTCTGGTTCCAAACCCTTTCGACTAGATTTGCCTTCTTTCCTTATTTAAGCAGGTACCCATAGGAAGACATATGCTGAGGATGCATCAGTCTCTCTGCATTTATGACGTACTTTTACGCCCCTGACCATCCAGTGGTAGATGACAGGGTACGTCCTTGAATAGAGTCTATTCTTTTCTGGAGTTCCTTCTTTCTCCCAAAAAGCTTATCTGAGGTTGTACATCAATCTATTTTGAGTGGGGATGTTGGGGAGGGGGAGGTGAATGGTCCAATCCACTTACTGGAAAACAAAGCAAAATGAAACCAGTTTAACATGACAATATTGTTTGTTTTCATCTGGCAGAACTGCAAGACAAATCTGTTCCAAATGGCTTTGTTTATAGATTTTGAACTACTAAATAAAGCTTCATTTACTAGATTTTGAAAACCAGTGAAAGTAATTTCACATTAAAAGTCTAGACCAGGGGTGAGGCACCCCTGGCCTTTGACTTAATTTTATCAAGGCAATAAGGAGATTAAAGGTAATATCCTGATTTATTTCTATAATTAGTAAAAGGCAAAGTGTAGTTAAAGGTCTTCAGCTATAATATATTAAAGTGTCACAAGTTTAGGTTATCATTCCATAACATTTTCATCTCTCTTTTTGTATGTATAGTAATTGTTCTCCTTTGGTTTATTTCCCTCTCCCATTTTTATTCCTCCTCTCCTTCATGTTCTAATAAATATATTTCTTATTTGAGGTATTCTCTGCAATTGTGGAATCCCTGTTAGTATAACAACAAGCCACCTAATATTTCATTCCCCCACTCTTCTACCCTGTCACCCACATTGCAAGTAAATTAAAATGAGGCTTGGTTTATTTGTTTTATAACCAGACCACTTATTTAATTATTTGCTGGATCCCTGTTTTACAATTAACAAGAACAACAATAAAAATTTTCTAGCCCTTTATGATTAGCATTACTTTGCAAAGAAGACAGGGGTTTTATATCCATTACCTAAAAAGTCTTATAGCACCCCTTCAGAAAAAAAGTCCTATTACATATTTTCATTTTGCAAAATTCAGGAAAACAGAGAAAATAAGGTAATTTTCTTTGAAAAATAGCAAAATGAACTCAGGCTTAAACTCATTTTTCTAAATTATTATTCTATAATTTTTTCCACTATGGTACACTATTTCAAAATCAAAACACATGCTAAATTTTTAAATACCTTTTCATTGAAGATAAATGTTTGGGTGAGAATATATTACATCATTTCTCTACAGAGCAAACAAATAATAATGCTTTCCTTTACTTGCCATGGTAAATGTTTAATAGAGATATAATAAAGAGGCAAATATATAAATGGGGCCAATATAATACCCATTTCTCTTAGACAAAACATTTTAAAAGCAGTTGAATAATGAGATTGAATAAATTAACATTAACATGAGGATATGGGTTATGATAATAAGACCATTTAAACTTTTCAGCATTAAAAAAACTGTAGAGTATTATTTTTAGAACTAAGGATTCATCTTCCCTCCTTCATTTTAGTTTTCATTGTGTTGCAAATAAGTCACTTTTTTCTCTAATCTGTGAGTTCACAGAATTCACTTAAGTGTTTCAAGAAGCACTGCTTCTCGTAGGGTCTAGAAATCAGCAGGGTGACATTCAGCAGTGTGCCTGTACATGGATGGATGGAACTGACTTATCACCTGTCACCTATATCACCCAAATCATCCATGTGAAGCAAGCTGACTTGGCACCGAGCTGGCAATTATCTGGTGAACCCAGCCTAGTAAACTGCCTGGACTGATAAAAGTTCAAAGAATAAATATAATTGCATTGGGAAATCATGGAGAATCCTTTCTGATGATTTAAAATGTAATATCGTGACTGGATTCAATTCACAACAGCAGGCCAATCAAGCCATCTAAAATCAGACAAAAAATATAGAATGCTATTACAAGCATTTTATAATACCTGGTTCAAAACATACCATAAATCTGGTCTTCATAAAAATGTAAATAATTGGTATAAATCATGCTGAGTCCATGTAAAAAAGTTACTCACCCATGCCATGCAATACGTATATACACATACATTGCACATACACCTGCAATAACTTGAGTGAAGAATTCAGGTTAATAGGGCAACCATGAAAGAGTTTCATTCCAAATAGGTAAAAAAGAAAAGAGGAATTAAAGGTTATTGACAGTAGAAATCTGACTTCAACAATTAAACAATGGATACCGTCAAGGTTATCTCAGTCAGAATAAGAAACTGCACTTTGAAAAGTAATTTACTTTATTAGCTCTTAGTATATTAGGCCATCCAGAGAACTTAGATGCCAAGAGGCAGGGCCACAGCAATCAGAGCAAAATGAACAATTATAATGTCATTACACTTAATTTTCTAAGGTTAGGAAGTTCTTTCTCTTTTCTAAGTGGAAGGAGCCATGTTGTGTTCAGCATTTATTAAATTTTCCTGAAATGTCAGACAATCTTGGAGAAACAAGTTCACTGTGCCTTTAATATGATAAAAAGGGCACTGAGAATAAGAAGCACTATATGTAAACTTGTTTTGGGTGAGCTTCCATGTTGCTTAGACATTAAGATAGCTAAGAATTTCATCTCACATGTCACATTCAAAAAGAGTATAGCAACTGCTTCAAAGGCTATGTCCAGAAGATTTCTAATGCTGTATCTGGACCTAACAAGAAACAGCACCTTGATCAATGAGAAATGTGTGCTGCAAGCTAGGAATGGAGAAGAGGAAGCTCATATGGCACCTTTTGTGATCCCATATAATGGGATCTGCAATTGTAACAGGGTGCAGCCAAGAGGGGGTTACAAAATAGGGATTTGGAATGAAGTCCAGAACTGAAGATGTCCAGGAAATATTAGAAAGATATATAGGATGTCCTCCCCCCTCCCCCCCACAGGTGTGAGTTAGGGGAAGGGACACATGGAGCAGGAACATGCAGAGTTATTTTGTACAGCAACAGCTTTTCAGCTAACCTCTGACATGGTCATTTAATATATCTATAACCTTTAACTGGTTTCATAGATATGTTATATAGCTGTGGCCATGCTTTGAGCCAGGGGGATGGAAGTGACTTCCACCCAAGATGTAACTGGGGGGCAGCTCCCCCTGGTTACAGCACCTGCATGAGAGCTTGGAGAAGATTGGCTCCACGCCATGGGGCCACACCTGCCCAGACTTATCATGACAGCCCAGTAAACTTGGAAGAATACAGGAATGCTGGCAGGTGTAACTGATTGTAGGAGGAGTCGGAAATGGGGGTGTAGAGGAAGGTTGGCGCTGGGATTTAAACCCAGACTCGGCAGCTATGCGAGGTTGAACCATGTGGCTTTGGCAGAGTGGGGACCCCCACAGCTTTGGTGTGAGTGAGGACCACATGGCTTTGGGGCACTCCCTTTTGCCACCTGGCTTAGGAAGCAGGAGCAACTTTGTCTGAAAGAAAATGGGTTAAAGGACTCTTGTTTGCTCATGGTGGGACCGTGAGAAGGTGCTACGTGGCTTTAGATTAACTGGGGATCCTGGCAGCAACACAGCTGATGGTGCCAAGAGCCTGAATCATGGACTTCTACTTCTTTTCCTGAGATATGGTACCCCAGATTAGGGCAGTGGGAGAAGGAAGGATTGTGCATGTCTGTGGGTATCCTAAAGGACTTCAATATTTTACTGAAGACATTGGGTGACCACTTTATCTGTATAGCTTTAAAAAAACATTTCCTTTCCTTTTCACAAATCTCTGGCATTGAGAGACGTCTTTCCTGGCAGGCATAGCGAACCTAGTGGGGGTTTCTTTTGGTCATAGTACATCGTACCCCACCTTAGGTCTGTTCTGTAACAGGGTGAGGTCAAGAGATATCCAGCCCCATGAACTTGAGAAAATGGTCATTGACTATCATGAAGTTAGTTTCTTTACCTTTTGAAAAAGAGGATGTTACTAGATAATTTTCAAGCTTCTTATTAGCCCTGAGATAAATTATTAGTACCTAATATTTATACCACAATATTGCAATTCAAAAACATTTTACATATATTAATTTTTGTGTTATTATTATTAATGTATAGATAAAGAAACTAAAGCTCTAGGACACTAACCAAGGTGAGATGTGTAGAAGTGGTTTTGGGATTCAAACTTAGTTTTCATACAACTAACACACTGCCTCATACATAGGCAAAGGTATATTTCTGCAGACACATCAGCTCTATTTCCTACTTTAGCACCCACCAAATTTTCAAGTATATTGCCCAAGTCTTCCCTGCTGAGGCTCCTATCCTTGGCCTATGGTAGAGAACACTGATCTATCATGGCAGCCTTTCTTGCTTAGCCCAGACCTAGAGTGAGACTCCTCAGTGTATTAGCACTGGAACCACCACTTGCTGGTGGGCCTCCTACTCAGTAGGGACCAGTCCCATGGACTTCCTCTATAATGACAAAGATCTCCAGCCAGACCCAAACCTAGAAGGCCAGAAGAGAGTGAAGCAGCAGATGCTTTCTTCCTTGAGATCCTGCGGTCTGCTTTGTGGGTCATAAACACAAATGGGCTGAGCCATAATGGTGTCACTGGAAAGCATTAGAGGAAGCAGTTTATTATGTTCGCTGAGAATAGCTTGAACAAAATGGATAATCCTGGTATCTGAACCTGAAGAAAGAAAGTGCTTCTAAGGCCTTCGTACTATATTTGGATTATGTGGAAGAGTGGATAGCAATGACTTCCCTGTTGATAATAAAATAGTGGTGATGGTAGAACTATGGCACAGTGGGAGAGCTCGGGGCAAAAGCCCAGTCTGTTGTCTTCCCATAGACACTGACTGACAAAGCTCCACTTGTACCATAACCATAACCTGGAATCTATTGCTTCTTTCATAACAGGAATTTTTAAACTCTAACATTATTTGAATATTTTATTGGTCTTGATAGCAAACAATTATAACAATATATCCTTAATTATCCTCATTTTAAACATTATCTACAACATATTAGTTCCAGATTACTGCTTTCTATCACCTACCAGTTTTTGGGGATTGTTCCAGCAGACACTAACTATTTGAGCCAAACCAAACTAGAAAGGTAACATAAGGTAGCCCTGCTATTAGAAAGAAAAGAAAGAAGAAAGAAAGAAAGAGAGAGAGAGAGAGAGAGAGAGAAAGAAAGAAAGAGAGAGAAAGAAAGAAAAGAAAGAAAGAAAGAAAGAAAGAAAGAAAGAAAGAAAGAAAGAAATGTCAAAAACAAATTCTGAAAAAAATTGATTATAAAGTAAATTCTAAATATTAAATTTCATTAGACAACTGAAACATCACTGAATATTATTCCATACGTACTACCCTCTATCTTTGATTTTTAGAGAAATGGCTCAGGGATGGAGTGAAGGAGGAACAAGGATTATTTGATTACCCCTCAAAATGATGATTTAGCAATTCAACATTCCATTAAACTATGTTTAATGCAATGTTGAATTGATTTCCTAATTTATAAATTCAAAAAAGTTAAAGTCCACAAACTAGGTTGCCGAGTAAGAGAGGGCTGTGTAATGCATTCCAAAACCTTATGTAGACAACTTTTTGATTATATGTGCAACTTCTTTCTTCCAGCTGAGCCAGTCAGTGAGGCTGGCTTACTCTGATTCACAGCAATAAATGGCACTTGCCTTTTGATTTCATTTGTATGATAGGGTTTTTTTTTTTTTTTTTTATAGTAAAGCAAGAAACCAGTTTCAGTATTAAAGTTTCTTGAAACATTTTTGGCCTTCCAAATAAAATGGGACATTCTACTATTTAACTTACTCCATTTGCATACTGAAAATGTGTACAATGTTTTTTTTTTTTATTAAATTCACTTTCTTGGTGAGTTAGAATCCCAGGCATGCAGACAAGCAGTTACCTGTTTGGTTTACCATCTATGAACCAAACCAAGCATTTAGTCAAAAGAAATATAATTAAAAAGCAATAGCAGCCTTAAATGAGTATTTACTATAACTTGCTGGTATATTTTTCTCTTTGATTATTAGCACTATTTTTTAGGATTAAAAGACATGGACTCTGCTACTGTCATAGTATTTCCTTTTTAACTACAAAGCAGAAATATTGTACTTTCATTCCCAATAGGAACAACATTTAGTGAAGGTAATTGTATGGATTTTTAAAAAAATACAAAGAAAGTCTTTAAAAAAGCATTCATATTTCCCTTTCTTTTTAAAATACATTTTTAAAAGATGAAGTGAAGATCAGTCTCCCCAATAGACTCTTATTTTTCCTTACAGTATCTGTAGGAAAAGCTCATTTGCAGACAGCTGCAATATGAGCTTCCTTTCCTTGCCCTGTCATTGACCTCCAACCTCATCTAAAGGAACCACCTTCTTTCAAAGTGAGAAGTTACTCATTTACCATAATAGCTCTATTCTGAGCCTCTTTAGCAGAAACTGGCAGTTGTGCCCAAATAAGAAGGTTTTGTGATACTGGCTACCGTCCTTACATAAGAGAACAAAACACTAGGAAATTTTCATTGCAATAGCCACAGTAGGTGGCCATGAAGTTGGTGTTTAAAACTATGGCTGATGTGCAGGGATCACAAAAAGAGAAAGAAAAATCATTAGGAGTTTGCACTTGCTCTGGTTATATACTTGGGTTTGCCAATTATGTTCTCTTAACTTGACAGCTTATTCATTGAGCAAGAGCTGCTACATTAATAGTGCCTTGACAGTCTGCTGTGTGCAACTTAAAAATCAAACCACTTCATGAAGAGAAGTGAGAAACATAAATGATAAGCCTATTGGATAATCATTACAAATAAATAAAAAGCCTTTGATACAAGCAATTAGTCACAAGCATTACAAGTGGAAATGCAGTCCAGTGTTAAAGAGACAGTTTAGAAGCACATGGCGCATTTATCACAGCTCCACAGACAAGTTATTGAGCTGTCTGTGAAAAAACAGAGCCAAACAGGAAAGCTTTCAGCAGTGAACAGTGGTTGAGGTCCTTGATTGATAGGGCTAGATGATGCAAAGCTGTCCGGTGGCTTTCTGCAAAATAAAATGAAAGAACTCAAGGTCTTTCATGGTGCTCTCTGACCACAGATGAACAGCTACTTTATTATGGCCCAGACTGAGGTTGCACCTTGCTCCATATTCTGCCACTTGCTGATGCACACCATTGACTTGACCAACAAGCCATTGTGTTTAACATAAGGGAGTCTCCCATCTTCACATTTTTTAAAAAAAGGTTTATTATAAAGGACAGAAGGCTATGCTGGTTAAAAGCTGTGATTCTTGTCCTTACCAACAACTCTTGTGAGGGCAGTGGAACAAAGAAGAGTGTTACAGTGTGCTTTCCTGAGCAGACCCACGTTTTTCTTCAGTACCATGGCCCCAGTGTGCAAGGTGATTTTTTCCCTTAAGAATCAAGATGCTACATTTATCTATCTGTCTGTCTGTCTGTCTGTCTGTCTATTATCTACCAGGTTGGCCAAAAAATCTGTTTAGATTTTTTCATAAAATAAAAGACACATTTTTCATTTTCACCGATAACTTTATTGAATTGGATATTTTGAGTATGTTGGCTATCACATACAAGTAGTATATCACAAGTGCAAGTAGTATAATGTTGATTGTTTTCAATTAATGTGTCAGTTTAATCCCCATCAACTTCAACTGCTCTGCCCAATGCTGGAACATCATCAAGCAAGAAATCTCCATCACGGACCTCTGAAGACCACTTCTGACAGTCACAGCACCTTCTCCATACATTTCATAAATCTTTTTTTGTGTTTCAGTTGCATTTTTACCTTTCTTGAAATAATAAAGCATAATATGCCAAAAATGTTGTGTATTTTCTTCCATCTTGAATATTAAAATGGCTATACAAAAATTCACTAATTTTGATGTTCTTTTCAAATGCACACTGATATGACAGCTGTCACGATACAATCTAACAAATTTGTTTCGAATAAAGTTAGACAGCTAAGTGCTACTAGAGCCATCTTACGGAAAAAAAACAAATGAACTTTTTGGCCAACCCAATATCTATCTATCTATCTATCTATCTATCTATCTATCTATCTATCTATCTATCATCTATCTTGAGTATGCTGTATTTATTCTTATTTTCATTTTATGCTTTAAAATAGGGAATGAGTTTTAAATAGGGCAAGGACAGTGTGGGGAGGATTAAGAGAAGGCCATCAACTTTTCAGTTGCTTTTAGTAGGTTTCAATGACTGAAATTTGTTTTGCTAAGGAGTTTAACAGGAAATATTAAAATGCTGTGATCTTTATTTCTAGCTGGATTTTGCCAACTATATTTATTAATTTCAAGATAATCACTTTGTATTCTCCTAGAGAGATTCTTATTTATGTGTCAGAGAGTGAGAGGGAAAGAGAGAGTAAGAGAGAGAGAAAAAGTTAGGAGACTTGGTCTAAAATTACTTAGATGATATTCTTCCACACTATCTCTTTCTACATCATTCCCAAACAGATTCCCTAAAGATATGATTACCATAGTTCTTTGTTTGAGATTAGAACATCATAAATTTTCAACTTCTATTCCTTTATTGGCATTATAGAGTTATATTATTTGACTTTGAATATCATAAACTGTGTTGTTCAGAACACTTGAAATTCTATCTTTAATAAAGGAATGAACTGCACAGCACATTCATTGGTCAGAAAGGACTTCATCTGAAATTAATTCTGATAGTGATATATTTCTACAATGGAAGTGTATGACCAAAACCTAGTATTAGAACTCTTCTCCCTAAAGAAAATTAGGAATTGTACTATATTATAAAATTTCCTGAGGGGGGAAAAAAACAATGATAGTGGAAGCTATTAATATGTTCAGAGCTGAAATTTGTATCCCAAATATAAGAATGTAAATATAAAGCAAAGTAATTATTAAAATATAATCACAGTATAACACCACTTTACTTTTTCTAAAGCTACCAGCAATGAGAGTCTTCCTCTACAGAAAACAAGTGTGTATTTTAGCATATCTGGCTCTATTTTCTCTCACAGCTAAAAAGAAAAAAAAAAAATTGTTTCTCTCTAGGAACTCACATATTTCCCAGTACCTGAATTCCTTGTTATTCAAAGTACTCATCGCTTGGGGAATTCAGACTATCCTAAGACTTCACCCAGCAAAAGTAAGAACTCTGCATTTTAACAAGTTCCCTAGGTGATTCATATGCACTTCAAGTTTGAAAAGTCCTGCCTTAATGCAGTACTTTTCAACCCTGCCTGCATTTTAGGTTAACCTAAGGACCTCTTAAAAAATAGAGATGCCACCACCCCACTACAGACCAATTAAATCAGAATGTCTGACAGTAGGGCCCATGCACTGGCATTTTTTAAAAGCTCCCCAGGTGATTCAAACATGCATTTAGAGATAGGGACCACCATTCCAATCAAAGCTATGTAATCTGTTGTGTTTACCTTCACGGAGCATCTGCTAGGAAGTTCAAGTAGCAAACTTGAATCTTTTTAGGTCAATTATAATACATTGTGAAGTTTCAGCTTTATTGCAATATAATTAACATATGAAATTGTAAGATACTTAAAATATGCATCCTGGTGATTTCTTATATGTGCAAATTGTGGAAGGATTTCCCCAATTTAGTTAATTATCCACCAACTCATATTTATTTTGTGTTTTGTGAGAATATTTAAGTTCTATCTCTTAGCAAATTTCAATTATACAATACAGCATTATCAACTATAGTCACCATGTTTTACATTAGATTCTCAAACCTTATTTGTTTACAGTGGAAAGTTTGTACCCTTTTACCAACCTCTCCCTATTTCCTCCCACCCCCAACCCTGGCAATCACTTTTCTACTTTGTTTATATAAGTTTAACTTTTGGGTTTTTTTTTAAGACAACATATGTGATACTGTGTAGTATTTATCTTTCTCTGTCTGACTTATTTCACTTAGCAGAATGCCCTCCATATTGTCTTAAATGGGGTAAATTAAAATAGTAATTATTTTATATTAAGAGCAACAAATAATAAATTAAAAAGCAATATGCATATATCTCATGCTAATCACTACAGTGAGCTTTCATACATTTTTTTTCATTTAACTCTCAAAGCAATGTTATTTTCCCCATTTTATATATAATCAAATTGAAACAAGGTGGCGTTGAATAATCAAGGTGAGATAGCACCTCAGTAGCAGAATGTCCAGGAATCAAAACCCCCTGTATCTAACTACAGAGTTTACACTTTAAACTCTTTGAGTATTCAATTCTTGCAGCTTTTCTGAATCTGTAAAATGGTTTTCTCTGAATTGCCACCCCACTTCACAACACACACACACACACACACACACACACACAGACATGCACACATGTGCATGTGTGCATTTGTGTGTGCCCTCCTTAGTTCCTAGCTTTGGTTTAGCCTCTAGAATGAAAGTGAATTTGCTCACACTATACTATGAATTAAACTAGGGAGTTTGTTAAACCACAGATTGCTGATTCAGGTCTTGGATGGGGCACCAAGAATTCATATTTCTAAGGAGATCCCAGGGAATCCTGATGCTGCTGGTCTGTGCTTTAAGAATCCCTGGGCTGATTTAATTGTAATGGATCTTATTATGTTACCTGTCTTCATTATGAGCATCCTCAAATTATTTATGTAAATTGAAAAAGTTCATATAAATAAAAATGGAAAAAAGGGACAGCAGGCTGGTGATATATAAACTATGTTAGTTAGAATTGATAATAAAATAAAACTTTAAGAAGTGATTTCTTATCTCCTGCTGTGAACCCTTCCCAAGAGATAAATGGAGTTTGACATTTTTTTCTCTAAATGCTAAAATTAGACTTGGTGTGGGATGGCCAGCAATGCAAGTATTCTAGAAGTCAAAGAAATTTACATCATGACATTGTTTAGAAAATAAATGAGCAATATGAACAATTTTAAGGTCTTCTCTGCTTTGTGTTCCCTAAGTTACTCAAATCATATCAAGATACATTTAATTATTCCATGAAATGTTTTGCTTCAAGTTATAAATTATAGTGTCTAAAACAATAAAAGCGAGGAAATTTTGTTGAGTATATCTCAGTGATTTATGCTCTTAGTGCAAAATTGACAATTTAAGATATACACTTGGTTTTTCTTCATCACTTTTGGAAAGAAATCTCCCACACAAAGAACAGTAGCTAGGAAGATGCCCTTAATTATTGTGTTGAATATTGGTCAAATGAGATTCAGAGAATGGCACATTCATATAAATCTGTTTTAGCAAAGACAAATCTTTGGAACTTTATGACTTAAAGTTAACAAGCAGACTAATTTATTAGGTGGGAAATTAGACATAGAAAATATGAAATTTTAACAGCTTCTTTCTTCTCCTGGCCTGAGTAAAGTTTAAAGGGAATAAAACTACATCTTTCACTCACAACTTCAATGACACATGTACTTTACTTGAGCTGTTAAAATAAAGAAAAGCAAGATCTGCTGGCTATAACAAAGGTGTTTTTAAAATGTCCATTAACACCCAGGTTTGAGGTGAAGCTGTTTGATCTGGTAATAGGAATGTCAGCTAGAACACAATTCTTAAGACTTTTTTTTAATGTGAAATACTGTTCCTGCAGAGAGTTGGTTGGATGACATAAGGAGCACAGGCTTGCCTATCACACTGATTACTTGATGTAATAGTAAGCAAGCTTAAGTGAACTGTGTGTCTTCAATCTTTCCAATCACTTAGGGATGGGCATTGGAGCTCGCCATCCATCATCCCTGGCCTGAAACATACGGTGCATCAGCAATCTTGGGCTGACCTAAATGATAGTAAAAGCCACTATGCTGTTCATAATAAGAAATTGTTGTCCACTGAATTACAGGTTTGTGATTAGATTGCTAACATGGCCAACTTGATGTATAAGTGAAGTGTCTAGGGAAGATATTCTTCAGGATCTTCTGAAGATTAATTTATACCCTTGAAATGTAGACCAATCACAGAGTCAAAAAATATGTCAAGGTATTTTTCTTATAACCCAGAAAGACCAGCTGTTATAACAGTCATTAATTTATTGCCGGCACCTCTATCTGCAACAGAATTTAATAAACAAGGTATCTAACAGCTATCATCTCAGCATGACTGGAATTGCCCAATACTATAGTTAATATTTTTGTGTCAAATTCACATGGGAGTAGTTATATTGTATTAGGAATGTAAACTGAAAATGTCAACGGTTCCTCATAATTTAAATTTTTACATTTAAAATGTTTTACATCTTTCCAAATGTCTATCTAGAATTTGTAGTTGTGTGCTATACTATGATCTCAGATCTCAGAACTGTTTAAAGATATGTAAATCACCAGTAGACATGCTATATATTACTTGTTTGCTTCTTTTTTCAAGATTAAAGAAGCTAGAATTGAAATTCAACTTTGCAGAAATTATCTCTAGGTCAGTTAAACAGCCTTAAAAGAAGATTGGTACAGAAAAGAGTAGGCCTGGCTTTGATACAGTGTCTGTGTCTGAATTTACTATGTGGCTGCTCTTATCACTAGTATCCACATTTGGTAACATAGAAATAATATTTGCTGGTTTGGCCAAAGTCTTATTCAGGAGCATAATAAATTATTTTACCCTATTATTCACTCCTCTTTTCAGCCACACTGCTAAGTGAATAAAATGATGATGACGCAGCAATGCCCACAGCCTAGTGGAGACAGACAAGGAAACAGGGAAGTGCCGTACAAAGCTTAGTGTACATGAAAACCACCCAGGTGCCTAAGAAAAATGTAAATTCAAGGGGTTCAAAAGCCCAGATTCTGAGTCAGTGGGTCTAGCGCTGGGCTCAGATGCCTTCCTTTTTAACACACACTCCAGATGCAGATAGTCAATGGTTCTGCAAGAGAGTTTCCTAAGTGCAAGGAGTAAATACTGGGTGCTGTGGGATATAGGAAAAACATTTCACTCAATCTTAAAAGCCCAAAAAAGTTTTGGGGAGAAGGTGGTAGAGAAATAGAAACTTCACAGGCATAATCCAGGGAGAGAGTGAGAAGTGCTTCCAGTAAGGGGCCTGCGTGGGAGAGAACTTGGGGCCTACAGCAGTGTTAAGAGGCCAAAGACAGGACATGCATTTGAAGGACTTGGAGTGAACCTATTATGATAGACATCTGCTTCTTTTCTTTAATAATTTATTTCTGAACATGCGTGGATGCAAAAAATATGTAAAAAGGATAGGCAATAAAGTTTTCCTTCCATCCTCTCCCCAGCTATACATTTCTCTTTCTGGAGAGAAAATGCCATTAACAGTTTCTTGTGTGTCTTTCCATAGATGCTAAATGCATATATAAGAATTATAAGTATATATTCCTAGTACCCTATCCCAATATATTAAAGAACAAAGTATACTTGAGCAGTTCTGCATCTTGGTGTTTTGACAAAATATACACATATTTTAGAGATTGAGCCATATCTCATTTTTTGTAAATACCCTCATAGTATCCATTATATACACATTCCATGACTTATTTTACCATTTGCTTTCTGAAGGACAATTAGTTTATTTTCAAGTTTTTGTTCTTATAAGCAATACTGTAAAGAATAAACTTATACCTGGGTCATTTCAAACATATGCACGTATGTTAAATTCCAAAAAATAGAATTTTGGAGTCAAGGCATTAGCATTTAATGTGTTGGTAGATTTTGCCAAATTATTCTCCATGAGGCTGTATTAATTTGCTAGGTATGAGAAAACTGTTTCCTTACTCTGCAAAAAAAGGAGTTAGACTTTCACCTTAAGAACGCTGGGGAGTAAATCAAGGGTCTCTAGAGGTGGAAACACCTTATTAGGCTTATGTTTCAGAAAGATGTGCTCTCATTGCAATGTGAAGGATGGATGGATGGGAATAGATAAGACAGGAAGCAAGAAGGGCAGTTAGAAAGCTATGCAGCAGCTAGCTGAAAAGAAATAACCCAGTATGAATGATGTGGAAGGGCAAGGATATATATTAAGCATACATTATATGCCAGAATCTGTGCTGAGCATGTAAACTCATTATCTCATTTATTACCTACAGCAGCATTGATGCATAGTGATTGTTATTTCTGATTTCAAACCAAATAAATAGATAGATACATAAATAAATAAAACAAAGCTGAGACTCATAAGTTAATTAGTTCTGCATTTTATGCAGGTTGTTCATGGCAAAAGTGGCATTCAAATCCAGGAAAGTATTAGTTCAGAGCAAGTGCTTTTAACCACTGCAATATCCTGTTTGGGATGGAGAAAAACTGATATATTTGAGGTTTATCAAAGAGGTATAATGGATAGAATTTGGCAACTGACTGGACTCATGGTGTAAAGAAAAAGGGACATGTCAGTGTTGTCTGTGAGAATGGGAAACCATGAAGACTTAAAATCCGAAAGCAAGGAATGGGAAGGGGAAGTAAATTGATTTTTGGTTTGAGGTGCCAGTGGGAGGTAAAGCAGAGAATGTTTCTACTGAGAATCAGGAGGGCAGTCTGGTCTGGAGATGTCGATGGGGCATCATCAGTGTGTAGCTGGGAAGTCAGTAGAATGGATGAGCTCACTCAGGGAGCAATGTCTCAGGAACAGGCCAAAGGTGAGAAGAACATGAGTGAGACTAAGACTACCCCAAGACATAAGAAAGAAAGCCATAAAAAAATGTTATCGAAGAAAATGTTATCTCCAAAACCAAATAAAACCAAACTAAAGCAAAAACATTTTTGAATTACTTTACAAATGAATTATTAATTCTTTTCCTTATTTCTAAGATCCCTCGTATACTGTGAAAAACTATTCATGCACTCTTCCCCAATGCAAGAGAAGAGAAGGTTACTAATACCCCCTCACCAGAACTATCTTGTAGAGGTGATAGTCTAGGGGAAAATCACTTTCCCTAAGCTGGGCCAGAGTCCTGATACATTTCTTTAAAGCTCTAATAACCATGCAGAAAAGTGTCAAACTGAGGATTTAAAGGCAACGGCTATAGTCTCGGGAGAGTATCTGGGAGTGATTCCTATGTACAAGACATAACTCAGAAGCAGGAGAGTCACACTCAATGGCTAGAATTCTCCTGAACCACCTCATATAAATCTATGAGAGCTACCTGAAGGTTTATGTGAGCTGTGTGTCTAACATGTGTTAGAAAATCAGTCTCGTTATATTTTCCCTGTAAATCCTTCCAGGAGTTTTCTAGGTTTAAGGGGGACCTTCACATTTGGAATCGAGAAATGAGTATAGATTTTCTGAGGCTGCCTAGACTGTGTAATATGCAGTTCATACAGTATATTTGGGGGGACAATGTAGACATTGTCAGTCAATTGATGGATTCAGTCTCAAGAAATTCCAACCTGCCCACTCTCTGCAACTCCCTCCCTAGGGGGGGAAAAGACCTCTTTTCAAAGGGAGGTACATTCTCTGAAAGTGGAGGCACAATCTCTGCCATATCTAGTGCATGGCATGACCCGAAGAGATGGTCATAAGATTTTCTTGTTTAACAGTCTACAGAATCCATCTTGTAAATTACAAATAATATCTCCTAAGTTACCAAATCACATTCCACTTTTGAATATACCTATGCTAAAAATGTATGATTGGACTAAAATACAGAATATACACACATTTTTATGTGTTTAAACTGCTCTTTATAGGAACAGAAGCCTTGAGAATTATATAAATAAAATTGTAATATTATTAAAATATTCTGAAGAAACAATTAAATGCCTAATATATAACATTAATATTTAAGTTAAATTAATATCTAAATTTTTTAATAAATAATTTTAAATCACTAGGCAAGATTTTCCATTTTATAGATAAAAACACTGAAATAATTATTTCAAAATATCAATATTCCTTCATTCTATCAAGTTTTATCTTCAACATCAATTGCTCACTAACCTGAATACAGCAAACACAGTCATCTTAAACAAAAAAAGAAAATTATTGATTATTTAGGATGTTTCAAAAGTCTTGATTTTAGGCATTTTTTTCCTAAGTTTATTTTCTTGAAGTAATAAGGTCTACCTAATTTATAATATTTGTCAACAAATACCTGATTTTTAAGTAGTTGGGCTCATTTATAGCAAATACAAAGGAATTCTTCACCATTTAATATGGAATCACTTATCTGGGGACTACACATACGTGTATGCATGTGGAAGCAGCAGCTTTATTTATTATTATTATTTTTACTTTGATGCTGAATCCTGGAACCAACAGCAGCAGCTTAGTTCCTGTTAAGGATGTTAAGTCTTTGATTTTGAAGATCCTTAAGATATTCAGAATAGTGAAATAAATTTCTATGGAGTGGAAAACAGGGATTTTCCAGCCAAAGTCAGACCCAAAACAGTGACTCTGACCTCTTGATCACCACTGTTAGTTGGAACAGTTAAGAAGGAGTTCACTGCCTAATGAGGTGGCCTGTTTGTTTCATCATTCCACAAATCTAAGAGTTTGAATATTTTTGCTTAAATACTGCACACAAATCTCCCTATATATCTAGCAGTGGTCTTCACTCTGGCTTCTGGAACAACAGTAACAGTTTTCCGCCTTTTTACTAGGATGGTCACTAACCATGTTTTTCATGGTAAGGTTTTATTCTTCGAGGCAAAACATTTCTGTTTTCTTTAGTCATTCTTTCACCTTATAGTTTTGAAAGTTCCTCATCAATTCCTGCTCTAAAAGCACTTCTGATCATATCTAGTAGGACTATAGAGCATCTTAATCAACTACCATGCAACTCCACATGTAGGGCACTTCCGGAGTTGGGTACTTAGCTTCTATCAATATGACATATAATATAAGCATATATAACTCAAACATACCATTGGCACACACAAACTTCCATTGCTTTTTGGAATTTATCATTAAAAATAGGGGTAATTTTTAATTACAATATATTTACATTGTAAAATAATATATAACTTACCAATTTTTCTTAAGGGTAATTAGGAGAATTGGAAGAATTCAGAGTATTTAAGCATAATGGGGAGTTTATTGAAACATACATGCAAGTCCAAGGTTTTCTTTCCTCTTTATAGAACTTACAGTCTGTTCCTTTCTGCACATGTGCTCATTCTTACTGTTTCTCTGCAGATGGGCCTTCAATGCTTTGAATTACTATAGCCAACCCATCCTTGTCTTTACGTGGTCATTCTGGTCTACATCAAATAGAAACTGCAGTCACTCTACATTCTCACTTTCCAATTTCTGGGACAGAAAAATCTCATCTGTCCCAGATCTTTACCCATTCTCAGTTCAATTAGAGAATGTAGAGAGACTAGCCATGTAACCTCATGACTAGGGTTATGAGGTTACATGGCCAGTAGCTCATGTATCTGCATTGCAGGTCCCGGTTCTCTGAGAGGTCATAGACAAGGCTGTGGGAAAAGAAAGCTTCAACCAGACAGGCATGCTGAGAGTTTTCTACTGTAATGCTATCAAAGCATGTGTCTATTTGGCTGAAACACAGTATTAAATATAGATCCAAGACTGATAGCATCACACAATAGATACACTCTGAATCAGAGTCATGAGAATCCCACATATCAGTAATCCCATCTAATATCTTGGCATAGGCTTATGAGCCATTTATTTGCATGAACAAGACCAAATGTAGAGTGTGGGTACCACAAGATATGAGCCACCTGGACATCTTTAAAGGAGTACAGTGGCTATAGCTTTAATTAAGCCCTTCCTCTCAGAGTACTGAGGTTTGCTCTCACAAGAGTACAGATCTCACTCAGCATGCCCCTCTAGGATGCCATTATGTGCGTGAGTAAAATAGAGTTTGTGTTGTTTTATATTTTTTATTTTGGTTTATTTGTATATCTCTGCATTAATAGTGAATTAGGACAAAATGAACTATGAAAACAATGAACATTTAAAGAAGATGGTCTTTAAAGAAAGGTGTATAAAGATGATTCACACTCAACAACTCAGTAGAAGTGAGCTGGTCTTCCACGCAGGACAATATGCCTTTGTAGGTACACATTTTCCTTTTCATACTGAAAGCTTAAAATTTTGAAAAGCTTATTAATATAAAATATTGGAGAAAAATTTTTAGGATCTAGAGCTAGGCAAAGAGTTGCTGGTTACACTTGACTCAAAAGCACAACCCATAAAAGTAAAAAATTGATAAATTGGACTTCAGCAAAATTATTATTACTTTTCCCCATGGGAGAGAGTAGGGGCACTGCTGCAGGAAACTCTGACCTTTCGCTGGAAATTGACCTTAGCAGGTAGGCTCCAACTTGACTAGAGATGCCCAGGAAGCCGCATACCCTACTGGGGTGGCCTGCAGTCAGGGACGAACCGATACTGGGGGAAAAGCCCAGGTCTTCGGTCACTATCCATGCTGTGCTCCTATATCGCTGGTCTGGAAACACTTTTCACCTCTCCAGCATCCAGCAGTAATTAAGGCTCTCTTTTTCAGGGAACCACATTTTCTATTATTTCACCACAAATTTTTCACAGTCACTGGGTTTTTACTAATTGGAAATCTAGCTAAAGACAAACACCATTATGTTGCTATATCAAAAACTAGTGACCTTAGAGTTGGAGTTGGGAGAAGGAAGAGGGGGCAAATTTTCAATCAGGAGACTCTTCCATGGTCATGGATTCCAAATAGTGTGTGCAATCAACTCTGATAGCAAATGTTATATTTATCTTTTCTCTATAACATTCAAATATCAACTGAGTTAATTTTATTCCTTTTTCCTAAGTACTTAATTTTGTCCAAATGACCACCCCCCAAAAATATGTATGTGTGTGTCTCTTCATTCCAAATTAACATTTATTTTAAATGTGCAGTTAGGCTGAAGGAGATTCTACCTGAATTGTTCATGTTTTGTATCAATTCACAATACATTTATTTATGCAATATATGCTGCTTTCTTTTCCAATATCCTAATAATATTGAGGTACAACCCTGTGTGTGTTCAGTGACTAGAATTTTTTATTCATTTTGGCTGTAGTCTTTTTGTACAATATCATCTGATAAGCTGCTTTTCCTAACTCTTGGTTGTAATTTTAACTCCTTTATCACTATTTCATTTGCATTTCTATTTGTTCATGTCATAGCTTTGTGTTTGCTTTTATTTCTTTCATTGAAGGATATGTCCCAGAACATTAAACAGATCCTTGTGCAAGGTTGGAAGTGAGAGAGAACATGACACATTTGAGGAAGTGTTAAAGGGCTCGATGTGGTTAGGACATAGAATGTGAGCCAGAGAATGATGAGAGACAGCAGACAATGAAAGAGTTGCCGGCTATGAGGAGATTATTGCCACCAAAGGCACATAACCGGCAGAGGGCAGGATCAGATTTTCTTATTTAGAAAGAACATTCTGGCTTCTTTGTGCAATGTAAAGGTAGGGGTGAAGGATACCATTGGAAAATAATTACTGAATCCTAGGTGAAAGATGACTGTGGCCTAAACAAGATTGGGAAAAATGTGTAGATTCGAAAGATAATAAGAGTAAATTTAATAGGAAAAATAGTCAGCTGGAAACTTGTCAGTCTTTTATGATGCATGAGTAGGTTACAAGGATATGTCCAGATTGAAAATCCAATGGTCTCTTATGAAAGACTGACTGACTCACTTCTACTGTCTTTAATCATATCTGCCCATGTGCGACAGGCAGTCTTCTATATACAAAGCACTATTCAGGTCAGTTCTATATCTCAGTGTAATCCTTCCGAAGATATTATGTGACAATTAAAATCCAAACTTAATTTATAGCTTAGCAATATGCAATGCTACAAGTGCAAATAATTCAAACAAGGTAAAATGGAATGATGAGATGCCCTGTGCCCTTGCTAAGTTCGTGTACAGGCAATGACACTCACTCTTCAGGTGGCTGGCAACTGTCTTTAACTTAAGAGTCATACCACAAATATTTTTGTGCAGCCTAATATTGAGAAGCATTGACCTGGGTACTAAGAAAAGAGGATGAGTAATATAGGTAAAATCTTTATGCTCATTAAGCTTATGTTCTTTAACTTTAAGAGGCATCCAGATTTCAGAAATATATAAATTATGCATCTCAGAATAAAGGAAAAAATGATGTAGCTACAGGGTCTTACAGATATTCTAACTCAACTGTTTCTAATGCATTTAATTTTATTTAAAAATTTTCCTAAAGAACTGCTTTAGTATTCAAATATATTCCTTGAAAAGATGTTTCTTTCATTTTATAATTCTAATGCAAAATACTGCAGTTTTATATAATAAATGATATAAAACACAGACCTTCTCCTCCTCCTCCTTTTTTACTTTTATAAAACAAATTAACAGATATGGTCCATTGGACATAATCCATATATTTCCTCCGCACTCATATGAAAAAGTATGTGTGAGGAGGGGAGAAGGAGCACATACGTGTTTGTGGTGGTGACGGTAGGTAAAGTTGAAATAATCCCACATCAGCCTGCACTTCAAAGCATAAAAAAATTCCAACAGACACTGTCTTAGAATGCATTTAGAAAGGCAGCTAAAAATTAGAAATAATATATGTCTTTAAATTTATGTATGTGTATATATAATTTATATATGTGTATATGTTTTGATTTCAAAAAGGCAAATAGGGAAATGAGTAGATTTCTTTTCATGTGAGTACTGATATATCATATGTCCCAAATGCAACAGGAGAATCATTATTAATTGTATTTGAAAACTGCCAAGTGAGCATGCACTTTCATGTGTAAATGTGGATTTAATCTTTGATGTTCAAGGGAAGTGATTCATGGCCAGTTTCCACAGTATGCCTAGGAGATGCTTTTTACCTGAGGGCTGACACTTTATGTATTAGGCTATAATCAATACTATTGGCTACATGCTCTGTCACTGAAATAAAACTGTGATTGCTCTGCAAATAAAGTTTTAATTACTAGCACGAGCATCTCTGTTTTGAAATGTAGTAACCCTGTGTATCCTTTAACACAACTTTATTACCAGGCATAACAATTATCCTAGGGTTTAAAAGTCTTAAAATGTCTATATTTGAAAGGTACAACCTGAATTTGTGTATTTTTTTTATGCAAAAGGCCACACATCTTAGAAGGGAGACTGAACTCAGTTTCCTCATCAGTAAAATGGAGATAATAGTTGTCAGCTCACAAAGTCATTACCAACATTAAATTAGGTATGTGCAAAGCACATATAACTTTAGAGCTGCTACTAAAATTGGGGAATGATAAAAACTGAACTTGAGTACCGATGTCTATGTTTGCATTAGTGTTAATTTGTGCATTTCAGTAGCTGCTATTGACACCCATGCTGCACAGATACTTAACAAATGGTCTCCCTGCTTTAGTTCCTTTGATCCATCTACCATACTGAGAAATCTCTAAATTATAAATCTAAAGCCTTCCCAGTACCTACAGCGTGGCATACAAAACCTTTCATAAATGGCTCCATCCCACTCTAAGCCTGCTCTATGCACCTGTGAGATTTACTCCAATTACACTTCTACAATAGCCCATATGATGTTGTGTTATTGTTAGTTCATCAGATGCCTAACCTCCAGATTTTGTACAAGGGGCTATGCATCAAAGTACAAAAGTCTGGCTGGGGACAAGTCAACCAAGGTATGCTCTCCACACCTCCTGAGATAATCACACTTGAAAGGATTCCCTGTAGTTAACATCTTTCCCAGGCCCCTTGAAGTACCAGCAGGTGAGCATTTTGAAATTAAATTTTAAGGATATTCAGAAAAAAGAAGTAGGAAAGAGTGCCGCCCATCCCTCAGAGGATCTCAGTAAGCAGGTGGGTTCAGGGCAGCCACTCCTTCTGTCCTCAGCAAAGGATGCACCTTAAAGTCGCCCTGTGTCTTATTCCTTTTTGTATATATGGAAACCTGTACAGCCTATTACCTATTGGATGAAATTTAGATGCTCATTAAATATTAATTCCCTTCCCCTTCTCTTCCTCTCCCAACCCTACAAATAGATACACATAGAATTATTCAAGCTACAGCTTTATAATGATGAGCAAGTCAAAAACTCAGATTCCCGTAGGAACCTAGTGAAAACTGAGTAAATCCAGTTTGGTTGATGTGGAGGAGGCCTGGAGGGCACGCATAATTCTGAAAAGGTTGTCTCTCATAACCATCTGCTACCCAGCTCCAGCCGAATATTATTGCATCAAATGGCAATTAAGTGTGTTCTCTCTTGCTATAGTTTATGAGAAGCCAGAAATCCAGAACATCCTGTGAAGTCTCCTGGTTTTTAAATATTGATAAGTAAGTTCTTTTTTCCATGAAGTACTATTGAATAGATCAAGTAGAATCTATATACGGAGGACCAGGTTGAACCTATGCTGTAGAGCTCTAAAACTTGCCACTGTAGAAATTACTTCTACACATCTGAGCATGAAAAGAGCTACTGCTCCTTCCAAAAGACTGGGATGCTACTTGTAAGCAACCAGGCTGTTCATGGCTGGGTTCCAACATGCTGTCTTTCCTTATGTAAGAAAATTGGTCAGTACCTGACTCATAAAATTATAGCTCTCATTTTAATCAGCAAGGAAGAATTTCTGCACTGTAAAATCTTATTAAGGGAGTTTGATTGCGAATTGAATGTGGTCCAGCACCTCTCCAAAGCTCATTTAAGATATTTGATATTTGAGAGAAAAGGCCTAAATGGACATGTTAACTATCCATTTACCTACACAATTCCAAATTCTGTCCCTACACTCTCAGACCATCAGAAAATAATGTCTTGGACCACATTATCTTAGCCAATCAAAGATATGGCTTCTGAGCTATGGCTCAATATCATGTTCTTAGATTTTATAGATGGTTGATATAAAAAGTATCATATTTAAGAATACTTTTTGTACCTTTTAGAAAGCTGGTTAGAGGTATATTTTACTGTGCGGCTTGTTACCACATTATATTGCAACTCATGTGATAAAGTCCAGGAAAAGTAGTTCCAGGAAAGGGTGATTATCCTCACAGATGCATCTGTATATGATACTTTAATGGAAAACATTTCTTTTCTTTAGTTTCCAGGCCAAATTTCAAAAACTATGTTAAGGTAGATGAGAATCCTGGGTTTGTTCCTGAGTTTTTGAACCCCTTAGTGAGGGTATGTACCTCAGAGGTATGTTCACTGACCAGCAATGGAACCCAGGACTTTTCAGTGTGTGGGACAGTGCTCCAACTAGCTGTATGGTTCAGGGTTCAAAACTTTTAAAATAAATAGAGGAGAGATGGATCAATATCTGTGAAGGCTGGAAGCCAAGTGAGATAAGTCCTTTGGAGGAACTGAAAGGGTTTGGTTTGGCTGAATTATAGGATTCAAGGTGGATACAAGGGGTCAAGATGAGACTAGAGAGGCATCCAGCAGCCATTCTTATGATTTATTTAAGTAATATGTACTTTATTATAAGAAAAGGGAAGCCACATGTGCTTAAATAAATAAAAACAACAACAATCTTTTTTTTTTTTTTCCTTTAGGCATAGGAATTTGACCTTTGGTTAACTCTAGTTGGATTTCTTTGGTAACTTGACAAGGTACATTGTCAACTACATCTCAAGGTGACACTGCTAATAGTAAAAAAATCTCTCATTGGTAAATTGCGTCTAGATTAAGATAAACTATAAATGAACCATAAACATTTGGTATCATGGCTTTGGTCTTCTCTGTGAGTCGACCCAGCAAGCCATGCCTATGAATTGTTGCAGAAGATATAAGAGTGTTAAGGACGGTGACGTCCACAGATGACTTTGGACTGCTGCAAGGACTGTCAATGAGGAAGGCCTGCTGCCGCCCTGCAGGCAAGCTGTGGTTCTTAATCTCTGTCCTTCTAAGTAGACAGGTGCCAGGTGTGGTGCAGCATCACCTTGTGAGTCTGAGTGTTTACAACTACAGGGTTGTAAGTAGGAAAGTTAAACAGGTTTGGTTTTATAGGATCACTTCAGCTGTTAAAGACAACTGCCTCTAGGGCCAGTTACTCTAATAATACATTCACCAGAATTAGTTAACCACCTTGTTGAAACAAGATAGAAGCTGACAAGAAGGGGGAAAAGAGAGAAAAGTGTCCTCTATTTAAGTTTCATCTAGATCTGGATGCACTAATACCAACAAGTGGGACTTACAGGAAGGCAACTTGGCTTCCATGTCTTTTTGTGTGCAGTTCATCGACCACTTACTGGGGAAAACAATAAGCTTGACTGGCAAATAAGAACAACCTGAAGAAAAGAAGGAAATATTAAATGGGGACCACCAAGCCATTTTTAAAAATAAAAAAAATATTAGAATGGGTTAGGTTTGTCTATCATCTCCTCCTTTGTATAGCTGTATGACCTTAATTAAGTTAGTACCTAGCCTGTCTGATCTTCAGGTTCCTAGCCAGAAAAACAAAGGGTTTACACTCCAAATGATCTCAACTCAAAGGTCATATAAGTCTTTATCTGAGTACCACTCATATGGTAAGTACTATACTAATCTTAACATCCCTTGGTCTCCCCATAAAGACATTCAAATTCAAGTAAACTCCAAATGCCTACAACAGAAAGACCAAGGAATGAAGTCCAATATGTAGAGTCACTCCTCAGTCTGAGGTGGAACTGAGGACTCCATTGTGTCTTTACACTCAAATTTCACCCTAGGTAACATGGTGGTCAGATCAATCCTGAGGAACTTCATGTGCTTTAGGTTCCTCGGGGGGAGGGGCTGTGGCAGGTTCTGCTCAGCCAGTCTAAGCTGAGCACACCCGAGACAGCCTCCTGCGTGTCTAGAGTACCTACTGCAACATTTGCTCACCGTAAACTCTCAGTGACTACTGATAACTGACAGGATTAATAGCAATAATTGATAATTTAGTACTCATGTTCTTCAAGCATCTTGAAGACATGAAAATCTGTATAATTTAAGCCTAACATCTAAAACACAATGATGTGAAGTAAAAATAATAATAATAATCATTAATTTTAAAAAACATGTCTCCAAGAAATCTAAGTACTTTTGTACCTTAAGAGGGCACTAAAATGTACTGACAAATGGTTATGTGACATTAAGAATGCAGGGAGAAACCTCCATTTTTTACAAAAAGTTTTGAATTAGAAAATTTTAGTGAAAAGCATTGCGGGTACTTCTAGGAAATCTCATCATGATCTCAGTGTAATAGCCATTTGTAAAAGAGCCCTGAACTGAGTTCACGCCAGGGAGCGTTATTGGAAAATAGCCCACTCTGACGACTTCCTGGAATTCCTCTCTGTGAAAGTCAACAGCTTGCCTGGCACCAGCTGGGCACTAAACTGAGAGGAACTGAGAGACATGAGGCCACACTCTGAGCTGATACAGTATGTGATTTATAACTTGAGTCTTAAAACATGGCGGCCAGACAACAGCTCACACTATTCATATCACGAGATCAGCCTCTTCCTTCTTCTTCCTCCTCCTCTTCTTCTTCTTCTTTTTTAAAATAAAACAGACAGCTATAAGTGGCCATTAAAAATGGGGTAATTAGGCAAGTATTTGTTGCACTGCCACATTTTGTACTAGGTGAAGGGGTGTACAGAAGAGATGATACAGACTGTCTCCTTGGGAACCTGTCCCATGGTTTACAAACCGCATTCCATGGAATCTCAGCATATCTCAGAGGAAATTACACAATCACGTGATTCAGATTTTCTTTTAGAAATATATGTAATGTAGCTATTGTTAAAGAACTGTGATCATAAAAGGCAAATTTTTATACTAATATTTAATAAACTTGGAAACCATAAACACATTGATTTATGCTTGCATATAATTCTTTCTGTGTAGGTCCAAGATAAATATCTGTGCCTATATTTAAATTTATAAATATATCATTGATTAAGAGGTTGTGTCTGTATGTTTTAATGTTTGCAGTAGATATTTCACTCACATAAAAGTATACAAACAAATGCTACTGAAGTGCTGTTGTGCTAACCAGGATGACTCTTCTTTTTCATGACAAGTTATCCAAAGCAATCTACCAAAATGAATTTGACATTGAGACCAAAAGTTTCTATGACTGTCATCCATCTGCCTAATTTCAAAGCCCATAATTCACTAAAATATTCTTGATCTCAGTGTTTTAACTTTGTAATATGTAAATGTTATCAATTAAACTAATAAGGTAGTTTTATTTGATTGATTACCTCATTTTTACTAAAGATTTAGATGCTTACAAACTTTTAAAACACAAATTTATATCATTTCTTAAATAACAAAAGGAAGCTAGTCATTGGTAAAGATCTTTAGAAATGTTTATGCTTTACATATGAGATAGAAGTAATTGGTGAACTTGGCTTTATTTTTCTAATATTCTGCAAATTCTAAATTTTGGCTGCATAGAAGATCCCATACAAAGAGGAAAACAACCTAATTCACGTCATAGTGTAGGAATTATTTTATAGGAAACTTCAGATATTAAGCAACTGTGCATATGAGGACAGCATAGCTCTTTCTTCTAGGATCAAAAATGGAAAATTTTATAACTTGTTCTGAAACAGCATTTTATACTGGACAAAGCCTATGAAGGACACTTGACATTTTCCACTTCTGATTTGATAAAAGAATAATTTTGGATTACTGCTATACATTAAAGGAATAGATTAAAAATATTAAAATGCATAATTATGCCTTGCGAATTTGGACAAGTACGGATTGGGCAAGAAAAGGACAGGGAAAGTAAGACTATATTCGATACAACTAGGAAGGGAAATCTGCCAATTGCCATAAATAAAATGACTTATGATGCCTTCACCCTCTTCATACAGTTGTTACAACTGGAGCGTCTAAGTGCTTTCCACCATTAGTCACTACTATATCGCAGTTTCATTCTTACATTTTTCAGTACCTTTTATACTTATGATTTATGCCTACAGAATGACTAGGAAAAAACCATATATATCTTACAATACAGATTCAAGAGGCAGACCGAATGCAGATAAGTAAACTTATTTTTTTTGAATCCAGTTCTGTAATGCTGTTATAAGACACATGGTTTTCCAGTAAAATACATTCCTATAGCCTCACTTTCCACACATGGACTTCCTCCAGGGCTGCACTATTTTCTTAAGCTATACCATGGTGGAATTTTATCCTTTATAGTGTTTTGGAGAAAGCTGAGGGTGGCGCCTCCACAATTTGATTTGGTGTAAAAATACACACCAAATCCGATTTCTGTTACATTAAGGCGTTCTCTGACAAAATATACAGAACAAGAAATGAAGCGAATTGCGTTTTAGAAATATCTTGCAAGCTTGTTTCCCCGAATACCTGACCACTAATTTTAAAAAATGGATCAAAATCCACTTTAATTGAATATTTAATAGATGATTTAATGGTCAAGTTAAGATACATTTTAAATGCTAAATATAAAAATGATTTGTGTTTGCTTACTGGAAATACTTGTAATATAAGCAAACATATATAATAAACTAATATTTAAAGCAAATTAACTGTGGAAGAAATGAAATGACTATTTTCAATTTATAAACATAGGACATTCATCAAACTATATTTTTGACTAATAGTTGGCTTTTATAATATGAATATCATAAGAGTGGATTGCCATTAACAGTAGACATAGTTTAACTCATTTTTAAATGTGTAATATATTTTCTTTCAAGTGAGCCATTGAAAATAAAAAAAAAAAATGGCAATATCCTCCTAGGGAAAGGCCTGCATTTAGCTAGAAGGAAATGCATCAATTTTCATAAATAAATACATTTATTCTTTTGTAAATTCTATCCTCCACATAATACCCCATGAAATAGTGTGATTTACATAAAAGAATCTGAGATTAGCAGATAGGAGCATGCAATCTAGTCTAAGGCCATTTTGCAACAAGTCATATCAACATGGTAAAGGCACTTAAGTCTATCGTGCCCTAGTTTTTCTCTCAATGACACTGGCAAAGACCTACTTCATTTAATATTTGCAAAGAGAAGTAAAAAGGCATGCCAAAACCTTTTGAACAAAAAAGTGCATTATGTAACTACCAGAAAAGGATCATTGAATTTAATCCACCTAATTATTTTTAACTTCTGAAAATATTGTTCAAGCAGATATTTTCAGGGTCCCCAAATGGCCGTTTCTTCACAGTACATTTTCGATGGTCTTTAGCTATTTTGGAGAGCCTGGAATATGATATTCCTAAGAAAACTCTAAAAACTCCTCTGCATCTCTCAACTTCAAACACAGATACATTGTGGTATCTGAGTAAGGTTCCCCTGAAGTCTTTACTACAGAAAGAAGATCGATTAAAACCTCTTATTCCTTTTCAGTACAGTGAGAACCCCAGACACATGTTAATGGGTAGGTGACTGATTCACACCGGTGAGCAGGCAATTCTATACTGTGCTATAGGTATTTTACCATTACCTTCTGAAATACTGTTTCAAAGTGCAGGCTATGTTATATTAAAAAAATGATATTGCCCAAATTCAGCAATTTGAAGGAAACATAAATCAATGGCCTAAGGAAAACAGGTGATGTAAGGACTCGAGACTGAAGTAGATGGCTGAAGAGATGGATCATATAGTTTAACCTTTGAAATTATTCATTGATATTAATATAAACACATGTAAAAGCACATTCATTTCAAAGTTACCATACTTTGCTAAAATTCAGTTTTATTAAATTGAGATTTTTCTTAAGTGGTAAAGAGATAATATATTCTATGCCTGGTAAACATCTAATAGCAAATGCTTAATAAGTCTAGTCTTACTTAATGTTTCAGTTAAGATTGTTTGTGAAAAGGGAGGTCAATGTCTTCATAAATACATACACACAGACATGAAAGAAAGAAGTGGATGGTAACACCAAAACTTGTCAAGAAATGGTAATTGTTAGAAATGTGTCCAAAGGAAATAAGAAATCAGACCAGATATTAGTGTATACAAATTGAGAAAAAATTATAACTGATTCAAGAGATTGAAATAATGGCCAAATATACTTCAGATTAGCACCAAGAACCACAGCAACTCTGATGATTCTGAAGAACATTCAGTGTTGTTTGGCCTGAAAGCAAAGGAGGCAAATTTCTCTCCTCTATGTAACATGAAGGTACTTTGTCCATGTGGGACGTGAAGCATTAATAATCCATCTGAATAACCTAGCAATAAAAAAATTAAGAAAAAACCCAGCTGGTGTAGCTCAATGGACTGAGCACAGGCCTGCAAACCAAAGGGTCACTGGTTTGACTCCCAGTTGGGGCACATGCCTGTGTTGCGGGCCAGGTCTCCAGTTGGGGGCACGTGAGAGACAACCACACATTGATGCTTTTTCTCCTTCTCTTTCTCCCTCCCTTCCCCTCTGTCTGAAAAATAAATAAACAAAATCTTTATATAAAAAAAGACCTTCCACCTGCACTAATTGTTTAAAAAATTAAGAAAAAGTTCTGCTTTATAAGTGAAATAATAAACAGAGAAATACTTTGGCAAAATTTAGACACAATTGTTTCTTTGTATCTCTTGATTTACTCATTCTCTACTTTGCACTAGAAATGTCTCATTTTCCCTCTTAAAAGAATTTATAATGACTCCCATTATTTTCAGGAAAAAGTCCCCACCAGAATCTTTACTTTCGAAGCATCTCACCTTCTGGATCCAGACTGGAGCATGCTCACTTCCTATAACCTGCCCATACCAAATTTATCCCCATTTCCTGACCAAAACACATGCCTGTCCCTGTGTCTGTCCTCATTTATTCCTTTTGTCTGAAATATGCTTCTTACACCCAGCTCTTTCCCATTGATGACAGCTTGGTGCTTCCAGAAGCAGAGTTAAGATGCAGTTAGAAATGTAAAAAGTATGTTGGGAATAACACCTGATAAAGGAAAACGGCAAAAGCAGTATCAGGTAAGGAGCTCTCTATCCACTGTGCACATCTGATAATCTCTATCAGCCCAGTGAAAACTCCAGAACAAAATCAGCTGTTAAGAGGTTTGTATAAACCAGCAATACAAACCGCCTTGCTCAGTCATTGTCCCAAGAAAAGTCTGACCTCTGCTCCAATGCAGGGATTGATCCTGGAGGTGCCAACAGTTGGAAGCTGTCCGTCACACTCCTCACAGCTGGGCAAGCAGTCCTTTCTTGTAGAGTGAGCTCAGCAGTGCATCACTCCATGTCTGCCACAGCACTATTCTCCAAGCACGTGTGAATGTCTACTCCTGTATGAAGCCTCTAAAATTCATCCCCTGGCAACTAGTGGCTCGCCACGCTTCCCCAGCAATGCGAACTTTAGTATCTCATACTGCATTGTGGCCTCATTGTGTTTACAGGACTCAACCTTTTAGAGAGTAGGAACTGCACCATAACCTTTTCGGATTCTAAGAGGATAGCTTGGGAAAAGAACACCTAACACATAACATATTCAAAGAAGATGGTTGGGTGGCCCAACCAGCTGGGTGATCCATCAGTTTGGTTCCTCTCTACTCTGGTGCAGAGACATTACAGGATATACCTTGTATATATCAAAGGGTATTATGAACTTCTCAAAAATAATGTTAATATATATACTTTAAGTACTAATAGGCTATTGGACTTTAAGGATAAAATGTAGCAAAAATTAGTATGTGCTAAGCCAAAGTTTTGATTCTGTTCCCAATCATTTAATGAATCTACCTGCGTAACACTTTCCACCCATTTTTCTCATTTCTAGTTTCTTCAGTTCACGAATTGGGAAATAGCTCATCATCTAATTTTTAAATTATAAGATGTGTACTATGTTTATTCTGTATTATAAAATAATTTAATTTCAACTGTAAATTTTGGAGTTTTCTTTAACGAGTTCCTTGGAGGAGGCTTAGCAGTTCAGTAATATGCACTGTTTATTTAATCAGCCAACAATATTGACTCTACGTTAGGCCCAGAGCCAAAGATAAAAGTGAAAGAACAGGACAAGATGCTCTTTTCTAACGGAGGCAGAACCGCAATACATGATTTACTACACAAGCTGGAAAATACTGTGACCAAAGTATAAATAACGCGGATAGAGCAAACACGGGGAGCTAAGGAAGGACCTTCCTGAATTAGTTGGGGGTTACTAATTTGGTTTCATCTTCCTGTGCACTTTTAAAAGGGAGAGGCAGAAACAAAGAAAGGCCTCAGAACATACAGAATCCCTTTTCTGAAAGAAGTCGTTTTCAGCAGGGTTGGTACTGCCCCCTAGGGGAAGGCTTTAGAAACTGTCCAGGTGAGAGCATTTGGTTTCCCCAGGTTGTGGATACACTTACTGGCATTTAGAACAGAATTGCCAGATATCCTGCAATGCTCAGCACAGTCCTTGGCAATGAATAACTGCCTGATATTTCACCTGGTCTCCCAATATTCACTGGCCATCCAGGAAGTGAAAGCTCTGTTTGCAATTTCCTGAGCCCAGAATCTAACTTTATTTTACACATAAGGATATTTCAAGGTGTTTAACACACCCTGAATTTTCTAGGAAGGCCACTACCCTGCATATGGAAGAATGGCCATATTTTGCTGCTCTTGTCGTCCAGAATTTTATCAAAAAAGTCCATGTGGACACCCACGTCACTGACAGCAGCACGACACAAGGGCAGGGCCTGCGTTAGTGACTGCCGTCTTCTCAGCAGTGGGATGTGCCCCTGCCAGCATTCCTTTAGTCCTTCAGTCCAGTCATGCCCAAGCTTTTCCCTACTGAGACACATATTAATACAAATCGCTCACTCTTTGTTTTTTCCCTTTACATTTTATATGCAGTATGTGTGTGCATAGGTTGTATTACTTAGAAACTTTATTTTAGGATTATGAAAGTAAATTACTAAATATTGACTATAAAGGTACTAGCATTGAGACAAGTTGGGAACCACTGCACTTAAAATTTTCTAAAATTTCAAGGCTGACCTCATTTAGACGAGAAGAAATCTAAGAAGGTGGTAGAGTGTTCACAATCACTATGTTTACGTTTAGTCAGCTACTAAGGTGTGCTTTTACCCTGATGAGTAGGCTGCCTGGCTGGAGGACAGGTGTTTCTGCATAGGTAGAAAGGGCACATGTTCATCTAACAGGTAAAAGGAAACAAAAAGTAACAACTTTTCTTTGAACAGTCTTCAGTTCTTGTAGTTGATTCTCAGGGGTCGAAAATGAAGTACTTTGCCTTAAAACATCAGTATTATTTTTTCCTGGTGGCTCTCTAGACTGATAAATTGCTCCTGAACAAAACATACATGCTAAGCACTGTCTCTGTATTAACATGTTTAGAAAGAAAACCAACATCCCTACAAAGATCTTTTCCCATTCTCTTCCCACCTGCAGTTCATTAACATATGATTTAGCCTTTCCTTCATTCTGCTTGAGATCAGAGCACTTTGATACATGTCTATCACTGTCATTTATCATTCATCTGCTGACTCAGGCAACAAACATTTAATGAGCACCCATTGTGAGCCATGTGGTTCATTAGCTGCTGGGAGCTCAAGATTAATAAGTTCCAACTTTTGCCCTGAAGGAGTGCAGAGAGGTGGTAAAAAAGAAAAGGCAAAGAAACAAACAATGAGTGTGTCAAGTTGATAAACTCTATTTTAGGAGGATATATATGAAGTATAGGAAGGAATGTAATAAAAAATTTCAGCATTGATCCTTAGACATAGTAAGCACTTAATAACAGCCATTCTGAGGTTATTCAGATTGGTCCAGGGCTACAAATTGGGCAGCTGTTTTGACAAGTTAAAATGGAAAGTAAGGTTCCTGACAACAAGGCGAATGCCATTTTGATGGCATGGGATATGGCCAGCGCATGGGGGCAAATGGATCATCTTTCTGTTAGACACCATCTCTCTGGGAATCGCCTTGCCGTGTGACAGACACTGTACTATATACTGAGAATACAGAGCTGACTAAGTCCCTGCTTTTCTCTCGAGGAATTTAGTCATACCAAAATTGTTTCCAGAATGAGGAATGCATGTCCATACTGGCTAATGGAATTGCATTTGATGAAGGAACTAATATCACACAAAGTCCCAGGCTCAGAAGTGGGGAAGGAGTCCATAGGGAGGAGGCTGACTCAGGCAAGCCAGGTTGTGAAGAGAGCTTCAGGTTTGCAGCCAAAGGGCTCTTGGCTACGATATATCAGGAATGACCCAGAAGTCCAGAGAGAGGCAGATGAGTCAGGACCCAGGATGTGAATCCAAATAGTGAGGAAATAGTGCTTGACATAACAGCACCTTAAATACTTCCATAGAAAAACTGGAGCTAAAGAGGAATACAAAGACAAATTTAAGGCAAGGCTTGGAGTCCCTAAAATATGATTTCCCTGAAATCAGATCATGACAAAATGAGTAGTGAAGAGCCAAATAATCAGCCATCAGGGAAGAGAAGTGTCCCAGATGATTACAAACTTGATTCATTTGTGCGTCTATTATTAATTTTTTTGTGAGCCTGCTGTGTGTGTACCACATGATCCTGGGGTGATGATGCTTAGAAAGCACAATTTTAGTTTATATTCCACACTATATCTGGCTGCTAAAGAAAAGCAATCAGCTGATTTTCCTTGTCTCCTCTTTCTCTTACTAATTAGGAGTTAACTGAATCTTTAGTACAAGCCATCATCCCCCGGTCCATCCATTCATCCATCCACTCAATAAACACTTATTACCAGCTACTAGGTGAAGGACCATGCTAGGCGATGGGAGGGAAAAAGATAAATAGACCCGACCCTTGTCCTTGAAGGGTCACTATTGGGAGGCTGGTCTCAGTGCGGGAGAACAATAGCACAAAACACATCGATTTCAGCGACAGAGTCTAGATCACTTTTTCTTTGTCAATACATTTAAATGGGTATGCAGACAATAATCAATAAGTGGTGCCTGCACAACTGTTACCAAGGAAATATTTAACTCAATTCCTGATGCTGCAGTCTCTGTACAGTCAGGCCAGGTTGCATTCTGATTGCTCATGAGGAAAAAAGACGATGAAATACTCTAGTTCTTCATATGCCAAGATGAAAATCATCAATCTCAATCTCTATGAAAGATGAAACTACTTTTGGAAAAAGAGCAGTGAACTCTATCAGTCTTTCTAAGGCAATGTAATCTTTAAGATGATACAGAGAGGGCAGATGCAGTGGAGAAGTTCAGAAGAATTTATATGAGGAAAAAGAAATGATGAAACTTCTCCATCAATTTCAAAAGGAGCTAAAAATAAGATAGGACATAGGTTAAACCCAAATGACAAAAGTGTTTTTTTGAAAGGTGTGCAATATATTCTAGGTGCTAAATAATTTATTTGATTATATATAAATTTGTCTTCATCTAACATAGGAATATCTTGCTATTTAAGACTGTCTAGTACATGATCCAAATTAATCCAAAGAACAAAAATTTAAATTTCTTCTTCTCTTTCTCACCCACTGCTAACCCTTAGCCCCTTCACTTAGTATGTATGCCTAATCTTTTTCATTTCTACCACCTACCAGTAGAAATTTCCAGTTCCCAGTCATAAAACATTCTATCTTTTAACCACTAAAACCTATAATTATCTAAATTTATATTTCGAATAAAAATCTTTAGTATTAAGTACATCTTTGGTGGAATAGCTTATAATGCCACACCAAAGGTTGGTAGAAATTAGGTATTTCATATTTTCTGACCAACTTCTTCAAGATATTTTTTCCTCTGTTGTTATGCCAACTATCTCAGTTTTTGCTGACTTGTAATTCCCAGCTTAGGTAATATCTATCTCTGTATCCGTCATATAGGAGACACTGGTGAAGATCTGCTGAATTAAGAAGTAGTTAAGGAGAATCATGGTTAATTGGGGCACAATGCCGGCTAGTGACAAAGAATCCAGATACTGAGACCAGACTTCCTGGGTTAGATTCCTGGCTACCTTCATAATAAGACCTTGCATAAATTACTTAACTTCTTTTAATCTACTTTTTCATAATAAAATGGGTATAACAATATTACCTATCTCCGCAGAATCATTGCCTGGAACAAGTTATTTAAGTTATGTGAAGTTATGTTAAGTTATATTAAGCCATATCATTGTAAGCTGCTATTATTATCATTTCGTTATCATTGTCACTATTCTGGAAGGAAGAAGGTTAGGGAACAAAAGGCGTTGGCACAATAAGATTCAAAGAGGACACAGATGGGCATTAGAGAGAAACCCATGTTTTGAATTTCCTCTCTGGAACACAAGTTTCTCATTCATGCGTGTGTTAATCAGATGATTCTTGGGAAGAAGAAACAAGCATAGGTGGCTTTTCTGGTCTTAGCAAAGAGCTACCTTCTCCTGCTCCGACTTTTTGCTTCGTTAAATCATATTCATGTTTTGGGACATCTTTTTTTTTTTTTTTTCTTCCTAAGAAGACTTCTTGATCCTGAAGACTGAGTAGGTGCCTATTTGAGGTGCTCTGGCAGCCTGCTCTTCACTGTCTGACACACTTTTATGGTTACCTTGATGCTAGTCTGTGTTTCCACTGAAGATCTCCAATTCATTCTCTGTGGTACCCCCAACTCTTGGATCAGTGCACAGAGGCAGAGACGAGTGATATAGAGGAGTGATGCATGAAGACTTTTTTTAAGTTTCAGAGCTAGCACAGTGTGCAATATAGAATATTAAGTTACCAACACCCTGTAACCAAAAGCTTACCACATCTGCCTACTTACCTCAATCCACACAAAGGCTGTGGCTGGAATACTTTCTTGCAAAAAGAAACAAAAACAGGAGCTCTGAAGCATACACCACCAATAAGTACATTTGTTTGCAAACAACATAAACATTATTAGTATATCAACATTATGTACATTATAAAAGACACCCAAAAGTAGAAATTTCAAAAGAATATTACACATACACTTGAGGTAGCTTAAGCTAAGTTTGACAATGCTGTTTGCATCTTGTTTGTTAAGCTTGCACTATTAGTATTATCTTCAATCTGCAGTTTCCTGGCCGGAAAGTCTTGTCTATTTTCTGAGGGTTAGTTTAGTTGACACTAGAAGTCATCTAAGCGGGGACCAAACACAGCAGGGACAGGTGGGAGTGTGGAGCGGATTTTCCACCCTTCCTTCAGCATACCTGAAACACCATACACAGCACTGCGCTGCCCAACATAGAAATCAACCAGAATACCAAGGTCCACCTTGCATCAAATATTTTTTGTTTGAAGTTATGCAAGTATTGATTTTCATCTCACTCCTCCATACCCAATCCATCAGCAAATACTAGCATCTAGACCTTCAAAATATATTTGGAATCTGACCACTTTTCACTTCTTCATCTAGACCACCATATTTGATCCAAGCTGTCATCATCAAGATTAGCATAATGGGTTCCCAGTCAGTCTCCCTGCTTCTGTCCTTGGCCCTGAATCTCAATGTGATTCCATCAAAATATGTGCCATTTGTCTGCTCAAATGGTTTGTCATTCCATCTCAGAGAGAGAACCTAAGGTCTCACTATCACAACTAAGACCTTCTATTAAATGCTCCTCCCCCCATTACTTCTCTGCTCCTTGCTCACTCACATCAAACAGACCTTTCCTAAATGACTTCTGTGGCCACAAAGGAGAACACATTGGCCCTCTCACTTAGCCTGAGGACCTCACAGAGGGTGGTGGAAAATGCATTTGCTATAAATACAGTCAAGAAAGCATTTATCTGTAAAGTAGTCAACTATGTTTCAAAGCCTTTCAACAACTAGACAGATTTCTTTCTGAGAAATGCAGCAGGCAGAAGTTGCCTATCCCAAGCCAGTCCTTCTGCTGTTGGCCACCAGGACCACAAAACTCTTCTGTTGAATCAATATTTATTTCCTTGATTTACTACATGTGCATGGTTTTATTTAAAAAAAAGCACATTTTCGTTATTTAATTTTGCAGATAAGTCTTTGAAAATGATGCATCTAATACAGATTATTTGCAATACCTATATGTGATGCATGATCTTCACAACCACACTTTAATGTGAATTTAAATTCAGCCTATAATTCCAGGTGACAGCTTTATCTACAAAGCCTCCATTTCTATTTAAACCAATTTATTTAATGGAACAATTTAGAACACTTGTTTAAACTGATCCAAATCCCCTCTAAAAAATAAAGGAAAATAACTTTCAAATGTATTTTAATAATAGAAAGTGCTGTCATTTTAGCTACAAATGTGAGTGTTAATTATACAATTTCTTATTAAAGAGACTTAAGGAAGATAGCAATGCAGTCATTATAAAAATATAAACCCAGATAAAATCTACCACTCTCCCATAAAATACCCATATGCAAATATTAAAACCTCAAATAAAATGCATGCTGTGAAATGCACGAAATGAAAACTATGAAAATAAATAAGATACAAAATTATAAAGTTCAAACACATTATGCTTCAACTTTCATTTCACTTCATTTCCACTGCTTTCTAAATTCATCTCATGCACAAATAATTCAAGAAATCTGGTGATTTTTTCTTTATCATAAGGGCTAGTATGGCAATGATTGAACACTCTTTGGTAATAGAAAATATGATTTATGAGCAAGGAATAAAAATCTAAGAAAACCACTCAATAAATTATTCAATTTTCAGATTGAGCTGATTTAGAGCAAATTTCCTTCAAGCTGCTGGTATGGGAAATTCAGTTTACTGGACAAGAACACAGTGTTTAAGAGAATATCTGAGGTTGCACCCTGTTTTTAGTTTTTTGTTTTTTTTTGACTGTAGACAAGGCACATACTCCCTTTTAGTCCCAGTTTATTTACTGGAAAAAAATGGAATAATAGTAGAAAGTGTGTCTCAAGGTGCAAAATTCATACAACTGGTGGCATTTAATATAGCTGTGTATGGTGATGGACTTTGTTCAAATATTATTTATTTAACGTATATGAAGGAGACATATAATTATGTCAAATAAAAAATTAAAGAGGCAATTTCTCAGGAATCTGTTTTTCTCACAGAGAGTTTTTTCAGTCGTACTTCGTAATTTCATTTCCATGAACATGGAAATTTAAAAAGACTAAAATTGTTTACATAGATGACTCAAATGTTGAAAACAGAGATTTTGTTCATGTGCATTATGTAAAAATCAAAGGAAAAAATTAGATAACATTCATAAAGTACTTAGCATCATGTTAGAGTGTACTAAGGGCATGATAACTGTTGTTATTATTATTTTTCCTGATCTATTATTGTTAGTAAACCAAATATTTGTATACTATGCCCTGGCATTAAAGAAATTTTTGAGTATTCTTGCATAATAAAACCATCATCTGTTACTTTCAGAATGATTCACAGAAAGGATACCTCAAGTAAGCAAGAAAAAAATTAAAGAAATTAAGAGTAAAAAGAATTAAAAAATATATAGTGGAAGGGAGCTAACAGAGGGCAAAAGAGCAAGGACCTGATAAAATTAAGTGGCATAAACTATTTATCATAAGAATATTTGGTAAAATAATATGTGTTGCAATGACATTCTGGCTAAGTAAATCTGCCTACAAAAGTTGAGGAATTATCACATTACTGAACAGTACCTACACCATCTCTTTAACCTTTGCATCAAGACATGTGAAATAAATAAAAGATTGCCTCTACTTCAATTTTTTGGGAGAGTTTGAGAAGAATGGGTATCAAATCTTCTTTGAATGTTTGGTACATCCACTATGGAAAACAGTACAGCAGTTCCTCAAAAAAATAAGATTAGAGTTACCATATGACCCAGCAATCGCTCTTCTGGGTATCTACCTGGAAAACTTGAAAACATTTACTTGAGCTCTTACTGGTGTGGCTCCGTAGGTTGGGCGTCAGCCCACAAACCGAAAGGTCTCTTGTTCCATTCCCACTGAGGGCACATGCCTGTGTTGTGGGCCAGGTCTTCAACTGGGCGCATGCAAGAGGCAACTCATCAATGTTTCTCTCACACAACAATGTTTCTCTCCCTCGCTATCTCCCTCCCTTTCCCTCTCTCTAAAAATAAATGAAATTTTTAAGAAAAAAACATTTATTCACAAAAATATACACATCCTTATGTTAATTGCAGCATTATTTACAGTGACCAAGACAACCAAAGTGTCCTTCAATGGAGGATTGGATAAAGATGTGGTACATATACACTATGGAATACTACTCAGCCATAAAAAAAGATGAAATACTGCCATCTGCAACAACATGAATGGATCTTGAGAATATTATGCTAAGTGAAATAAGTCAGTCAGAAAAAACTAAAAACATATTTCACTCATATCTTGGATATAAAACTGAAACTCATAGATACACACAGACAACAGCATGGTGGTTACCAGAGGGAAGGGGGTGGAGGGTAGCAAAGGGCAAAGAGGGCCAAATATATGGTGATGGAAGATGATTTAACTTTGGGTGATGAGCACACAATGCAATATACAGATCATGTATCATAAAAATGCATACCTAAAAGCTATATGACCCTATGAACCAATGTTAACCCAATACATTTTTTAAAAAGTAACAAATAAATAGCTTTTCGTAGTGATTGAATTTTTTTAATTCCATCAAGTATGTAGTACATACATTGTAATAAGTGTATAAGGTTCCTGTAGTTTTTCTAAATTTCTCTGACTAGTTTTTTTAAAATATATCTTTTCCAAATGGAGGAAGAAGACAACGTTGATATCCAATATAATATTGCTTGAAAAATTTTCTCTTCAGTATAGGCTGTGTGTTTCTGATTTACTTGTAACTGCAGTTAATATTTTCTTGCAGGCAGCATTTCTCCAAAATATATTTGCTCAGTCTTTTGTGGGCATATTTCTTTTAAATAAAATATTCTAAATTTTATACACAACATATTAAGTAACTGTAGTATTTTTGTGTTCCAATTCTTATCACAAACTAATCCTAAATTTTCCTTTAACATGGGCAAAGAATCATTCAGTAATAATCAAAAGATAGTTAAAGTCTAACATGGAATCTGGATGTCTTTAGTCATAGTAAGTAAACTCCATAGTACTAATAGTTCTTATACCCAATAATTAACTGGGGACAGAGCAGGGCCTCAGTGAAATTTCAAATGATGGGTAAGCCATGTGATAGCAAAACATTAAAAGTTTCACCTTCATAGCCTGCCATGAATTTCTTACCCAGAAAATAGGGCTTTGGGGCAATGCATAGCTTAGATAGTCAATATTAGGAATAAGGCGTAGATATGCCACCTAATGAGCATTAACAAATGATGAACAACACTAGCAGTCTTTGGAGAGTTGGGAGAAGCCTACTAATGATTCCATGGGTGCCTTTCCCAAAGAATCAAGAACTCAAATATAGTCATTTAAAAAGGGATGTTTATGCTTCTTGCTTGAAATATGTAATACAACTATAATTACATGATATGATCAAAAAGAAGCTCCTTCAAGTGGGTGAATTTATCAGATAATTAAAGCTAATTTCTGGACAACAAACAAATAAATGACCTGAAATCACCATTGAGCTTTATCAAATTACTTATTGAATTCTCCATCCTCAGTAGCTGTCTTGGTTACAGGAAATATTCTATTTTGATTTTTGGCCTTTACTGAAGAAGAGGTTTTTTTTTTCTGCTATATATCTTCTATCATTACATAGTGCTCTCCAATTGGTAATCTTATAAAAATAGTAAGGAGAAATAAGTATAATGCATTTTTAAGAATAACATCTCATCTAAGATTTAAACATTTTAACTGTAGCAATATTTCTCTGAGTTCCAAATAAATAAAAAGAAAATTCTTTTTGTGTATCTAACAATTCTTAACAACCCAGAACATGTAAATTTGTAACATGTTCTTCCTGACAAAAATATATATTTAATCATATTATAAATAAATTTGTTCAGCAACAGCTTACTATTTGAAAATCAAATTTATACTTAATTTTTAACTGTTTTTATTTCTTTTTTTAAAGTCACAGTAATGGCTGAAAATTAGTTAATGTTTTATAACAAAAATTTAGATTCACTAGTTAGCCATAAACCATAAGCATCATCATTATAAAATTATGATGATAAAATGTGTTATAAAATAATGTGGTCTAACTATAAGCCAGTTTAATATCAGTTTGTATTGCATCTCTTATTCCCAAAAAAGAAAAAAAATCTGGCATATTACTATTATCAAGGTATCAAATGAAAATAAACCTAGGACCCATTATTATCAGGGTATCCTTAGAATGTATTAAGCTATAACTGTTAATCTTGTTTTCAATTTTAATCACATAACTTCAAAATATTTTATAAATGATATAAATTTTTGTTTTGGAAAATATTTACTGGTTAATAGAATTTAGAAGTTCTTTAAAAACCTGACACTTGTAAGAGGAAATTGATAGCAGAACAGGTCAAAAACAGGGCAGTTGGCTCAGTTTTTGCAGAAATGATATATTGTGAACTCATATTTTCAGCAAGTACTAAGTAGTAGAAAAATTCTGATGAAAGGGCATGCCAATAAATTTTGCACTTACTCTGCAGAGGCAAATGGTCTGTAATGCACTGTAATTCCAGCTCCTCAGTCCATTCCATCTTTGGCCGCATCTGTATCACCTGATAGTTACCCGTTTCAGTCATGGACCCGGGTTGACTGTTGATTGGTGTCTTTCTCAAGGTCTTCATATGCTGTTGAACTTCCGCCAAAAGAACAGCTTGTATTGCTTCAGTTACCTGTTAAATTTGTGTATCCATAAAATTATATTTAGTATTATCACATATATGTGGGGTCTTGCACAAAACCCAAAGCCTAGAATTTTGATGAGAAGTTTTCACATAAATTGCAATGCTCCATTCCACATGGATTAGTAGCTGAAATAATTGGTAGATACTGAGAACTGGCACCCAAAACACATTGTTCTTTTGTAAATGCAAGAGATTATAGAGGAAAGCAAAGTTCTGAATTCTTTCTCCTAAGATATTTTCATTTCTACCAGAATATACATAAAATTAATTTGAGTATATCATAATGCTCTTAAAGACAAGTTTAGCTCCTCAAACAAAGTCTAGCTCTAAAGCACTATTTGCCTAAAAACATTTGATTTAAACTAGGTTTAATACAGAATGTTAAAGACAAAACTTTAATAACAAATCGCCCTAACTCAGTGCATTTGTATGTGGCTTTATATAGCTCAAAATACTGCAAAATGCAACTTCTGATTATTGTACATACCCAGTCAAGGATCTGTGGTTGAGTGGAAGGGGAGGGGGAATGCTTGTCTGAGGGCATCTATCCACTATCCTCATTTTTAAAATGAAGAATCTGGGACATGACATCCCAAGTTCCACACAGACTGTGGACAGGCCTTTGTGAATGAACCTTCTGAGCCTTGCTTCTACGTCCCTTTGTATATGTCCTTCCAGGGTTCTATACCATTATCCCTGAGTAAAAAGCCAGTGTACCTTAGCCTCTTTCTGGAAAGAAATAAGACAAGGTCCAGGAGTTAAGTCAAATTCAAGGAAAAGCATGTGCTGAATCAGTGAGAAAAAAGCAGGGTCGCCACTGATCTAGGTGAACTTGGAACACATTCCCGTTATCCTTTTCTGGCTGACAGTTAGACCTTTCATATGGCCACAACCCAATGGCTGCTCCTTTCCCCCTCCAAAGCCTGCTCTCCAATGACTCATGTCCCACCATCTCCTCTGCATTATCTCCATCTACTCAGACAATCTCTAGGGCTTGGGCTTTGGGACAACACTAACTGAGACTGGTATGGAGAGAGGCTGATGCCAAAAACAGAACATGTGTTCATCTAAATATTTATTTGGTCTTTTTTATGTGGCATAGCAGCATAGGAGACTTTTAGGCTGTAGGGACACACAAAGAGCTGTTGCTGATGGCAGATACTTACTGAGCTAGTGGGGCAGAAGGAGCCAGGCCTTTGACCTTTAATATGGGAAGCTTCCCAAATGTATCTGAGTGGCTTCTTGATCACTGATCATCCCTCTGTTCTTTCCACTCAAATGCTGGGTTAGGTAGAATGAAGTGATTTTACCATTTCATACCCTGTCTACTAACATCCTAGTATTGCCTGTCACAGTACAGGCACATAATGCTTCTTCATGCATATCACATGAGGAGATTCTCAACACTGTGTCAGCTATTGCATGCCATGAATCTAACTACACATCATGTTCTACATATCATGATACTGGCGAATCATGCCTGTCAGTATGTACCATGTTATAATATATGATATTATAGTAACTATTAAAATAATACTTACTAACATATACTCCATCACAATTTGGTAAACCATGCTTATTTATGTATATCATATGACAGAATAAACTATATTAATTATTCATAAATAATTTTATATCACCGAATTTCATTTTAATTTTGTCATACAGTTTATTTGACAGCACTGATTACAAGATGTAGATGATGTGGTCTAAAGAGCTCTAAATCAGAAATGAGAAAGCCTAAGTTTCTGATCCATCTATGATGGTAACTACAAATGCTGCCTTGGGCAAGTTCAGATACTTCCTTCTCTGGGACTTTACCTTCTCGCTTACAAAACAGTCTGTGATACTGCGAGACACTGGAATGAGAGCTTCCAGTCACAGAATCTTGTGTGGAACTTTTTTCTGTCTATAACTCTAACTCAGAAGGCCAGTAGTGGAGGATGTCTCAGACCCATGGTACATCTAACTTATGGCCTAGCCTTCGAAAGAGCAGTTTGGCCATATTCCTTCCTGGAATTCTGGGTGCCCCCTTCCTGGGATCATTATCATCTCTGAGGAGCACCCATAACTGTGACTTAGAATATTGTCTATCCCAATGAGTAGAATGGTCTATAACGACTTGGATCAGTATTCTTCTTTAAAAATATATGGGAATTTATGTAATTTCATGTAACATTTCTAATTATTGGATTTATATATTATGACCACATTTTTAACTATTGAATTTTGTTTTTGATGTATTTGTCACTACAACTACATGTTATATGAATTAATAATAATATTAAGAATAAGGGGAAGTAAAAACATCAGGATAAAACATATTAAAGATAATGAGTAGGATACTCAGAACCACAAAACCTAAAAGTGAATACTGAATGGCACATCCCCAGCTGGAAACAAACTCAAAATACATACCTTATGCTCAGTGTGAGATCAACAAAGCCTGGTTCCAACTCAGAAAAATGACAGAGCTTATAAACAGATAATAACATTATTACAGTGTCTGGTATACAGTGGGCACTAAGTAAATACTAATGGAATTGAAATAGATTCTCTACACTTCAAAAATATAAACTGTGGAAAGTAGAATTTGTTGATAATGTATAACTATCAATACTTGAGTGTCTATAGTATATATAGTAGAAAAAAATTGTAGGTGGTGGGGATAAAATTTACCCCAACAAAATATAAAATTTTTACAGTGGTTTACAAAGTTTGTGATTTTAATAATAGTTAGAATTGAAAGCACTGTGTCTGTAAAGCTGTCTTCCAAATGCAAGTTTCTTGAAAATAGATCATATGCAAAGTATTATACACTTGGGAGGGAATGTGCAGGGATTTAAAATAAGGTTTACCAATTCACTGGCTGGAAAGAGACAGCCACAAATCTGGGACATACACTTATTACTGGAAGTATTATAGTACCATTAGGCAAGCTAAAAACTTTAATGGTCTTCTACTAAAACCATGAAACAGCAAAGTGAAATAGCACCAAATGTTACAAGGACTCATAAGAGACCCCAAGGTCTGTGTGTAGTTCAATGTCCGATTTTCTGGTATAGAAGCTTGTCCCCAACAGTCAGCTCACACTGGCCTTTCATGCCTTTTCAGCATCTCCTGAAAGGTAACACTTCTGCCTTAGAGGCTTGGATCTCATGTTTCACCCACTGGAGTTAGATTATAAAATCCCAATGAAGCTTTAGAAACATGCAAAGTAGCAAATCCAAAACCTTGCTGTTGCTTTTCCAGCATCTATTTCTATGTTGGGTATGTTTCTTAGGTGAGAAACAGAAGAGAATCTCTAGACAAACTCATTCATCTGAAAGGTATACTCCTTACTCCTCCCTTAGAGGCATCCCCCTATTCGATTTCTGAAGTAGGATTTTGCCCTATTTTATAAAAGCATTCAATTCTCACCTAGTGCTCTTAAAATACATTGAAAAGTAGATTCAAATTTAAACAATTCAACTAACATCTTAAAAGAACAGCTTTATTAGTAATTTGAGGACTGGTTAATGAAGCATTTAAATGAATATTTGCAAAAGTCTGTTTTTCCTGAAGGACCCAGGAATTCTCATTTCCATTTCACACAAGAGGAAAATAAATAGTCAAGTTGAACCTATCTTCCAGGGTCATTCATCAGGGTAGCGGCCAAGATGAGAGAAAAACTGTAAAGCTTGGACTTCCTATAGTATGAGTCATAAATGCTCTGGTAACATTTTTCCTGCTCCCAGCATTTTGCACAAGGTCATAGAATCATACAACCTAAAAGATCCATTAGTCTAAACATGTCCAAATCACATTAAAACTTATCTGAAGGTCAAATGAACAACTACAAAAGATCTTTAGTTGGAGCGGGTCAGGATAAATGTTCTGTTGAATTCTTTTCCTTAAGGACTTTTCCCCATTGTGGAATTCTTTGGCTACTAAAAGAAAAAGGAATCTCACCTTTAATAAACAGACTCTTTTAGGGTGATTGCTAATATGCTCATCAAGATAACATATACTAATGTCCACTTGATTATCACAGGGTCTTTTCGCATAGCTGTTCATTCATTCATTCATTCATTCATTAAATATTTATTGACTGGCTACTGTCACTACTGGTTTTCTGGACACTGCTCAAAGAGGGGTAAGTGAGACCAAGTCCCTGCTCTAAGCAAATTGCTATAACAGTGAGGGATAGAAGATAAACAAACAGAAAGTAAAACAACAACAATAAAACCCACATGGTATAACTTCCACTGAAAACAAGCACAACAGAGAAAATGAAACTGGGTAATGTGATGGGACTGGAGGCATGGGCGGGGACAGGGGGAGGAGACACTACTGGGTGGAGTGATCAGAGAAGACCTGTCTGAGAAGTTGGCTGAGCAATTGATGAATGGGAAAATGAGAATCCCAGCCTAAGAAAACAGTAAGGTCCTGAGGAGGACATGAAGATCAATGTGATTAGTAAGAATAGAAGAGAGAGAATGATGAGCAAAGAGGGTAAGCTGGGGCAAATCATATAAAAACTTGTAGGCCATGGTAATAAGCTTCAGTAGCCATTCTGATCGTGTTTGTTTGGCTTCAGAGTGTCAACCTCTCAGCTTGTTCTGAGTTCACTTTCTTTGTTCACTTTCCTATCACCAAAAGTAACCAGTTTTAATTGGAGTTATTGCTATTCTTGTGGTGCAAATTTGATAGTCAATAAGCTCACAAAGTTCCAATAATTATTTATCTAATCAATGCACGGATGTTTTTTTGTACAATGTACAAAGCTATCCACTTAGCTTTTAGGACCTAAAGAAAAAAGCTTGGGAAGAGAAAAAAAACTTAAATTGGGCATTGGAAACCATCTCTTTAAATCAGCTCACATGATGTACTCTCAGGACAGAAGAATGATTTCTAATTACACTTACCAAATTCCTAAACCTAGGGACCTTTACATCATGATACACTTTGAAATAAAATAATAGACAATTCTGCCACAAACAGAAACCTCAATGAGCAATGTTACTAATGACATGAACATCTCTTCCTTAGCTCTGTCCATTCTTTCCCCTCATTTGGTGCATCCTTGCGTAATTATCTTCCACTTTTCCCCCTCCCTCATTGTTAGTGTCTGCATTAGCTGCATTAAATGAAATGCCCTGGGAGGAACTTTTGCAAAGACAAGAGTACCTACTGACTTGTACTTTCAAGTAAAGCAGGGTATGGGTGAAACACAGCAGCAAGGAACTCTTCCATAATTTCAAGAACATTAGCTGTGTCATACCTGCACAGACTGGTCTCTCCAACAGGAAATTAGTTTCAAAAGTGAAGCATCAGCTTCAGGTATATGGGATTCATTCTTACCTGGAAATATATAGAACACATTTATAACTTAAAAGTATTAAAAATGGATGCACCCCAATGGTCCTCAACTCCAGCTGTATGCTGGAATCACCTGGGCAGGTTCGTTTTCACAAACACCAATGCCCAGGGTCAGTCTTCCAGAGATTATGATTTAATAGATCTCAGGCTGAGAGTGGGCTAGGCATTAACACTTTGTAAAGGTACCTTTGAAGATTTTCAAGTATAGCCACAGTTGAGAACCACTAATTAATTTATATGTATTTTTAATGATTATACTAATACATATTCACATTAAATCAAATTCTCCTTTACAAGTACACCTGGAACCCATCATTGTACCCTTTTGCCAACAAAAAGCAATGGCTACTGCTTTTTCCACCCAAACAGATCACCACATTTTATAATTCTTCTTCATACAAATAGTTTCTAAAATTACATGTTGCATCTCACACAGAAATCATATAAAAGACTCCTTTGATTTGTCCTTAACCAGCTATACTATTCTGATCAATAGGTACAGCACTTCTGTTTCAATTGCCTTGTTTCATTATGTATTGTTTCTTTTAAGTTTGCCCTCTTAAATCTTTTTTCTATCCATTTGCCTTAATGTTCAGTGTGAAATTTTAAGAGTGAGCTAAGGTTTGGCTTATTTAGGTTGATCTATAGAGTGTCCAGCAGTTTCCTACACAAAGATACACTTTATAAGTACCTTTTCATTAATTGAAAATGTACATATTATTATCCAAGTGAAAAATCGATGAATTAAGTTAGCTTTTTGATAGGTAAAATGCATTATCCAGGTGACAGATCCTGGGAGTGAGATAAAAAACAATGAGGGCTTGTGCTGCGGGAAAAATGATGATAATTGTCTATTTAAATTAATATATTAATATATGTTTGAAATCCTGCTATCAATTTTAAAAGTAGTATTAGTTCAATATGTATTTCATTAAACCACCATTTTAAATATTCAATATTAAATAGATAAGGGTATGTGTGTATATTACATTAATGGTCAAGGAAAATGTGTTAGAAGTTATTAGATATAATGTAAATTGAGAACATGAAAGAAATATATATATAAGAAACTTATACTCATTAATATCAGTATTTCTTCCTGATGAAAGATACAATACGAATTTGAAATGACCAAGATCAGTGCATAAAACATGCAAGCATGCACTATAATTCTGAAATCATATTTTCCATTTTTCATGAGCACAGCAGGTAAGAGAAATTTTTTTGATCTCTCTCCTTTCTTCCTCTCTCTTTTTGTTGACCTTGTGATTTTACCATCAAAGCGAAGTATTGGTCTCAACTGTAACTACTTACTGGCACCATGGGGTACTTCACAACACACTTTAATGTGATGTTAAAATTTTAATATGAGGTAGAAATGAGAGCCAACTTTTCTTGGCAATGTCACTGAGTTAAAAGAATTCATTGCAACATAAGAGGGGAAAGAGAAAAAGAAAGCATCCCAGTTTTCCAATATTACCTAGTCACCATTCCTGCTGACAGCAGGGGGCACTGGGTCCTGTCAACCCTTTAGAATGAGCATCACAGTGTCATTTTATTCTTCAGGTTTGATTATAGAATTAATAACAGGAAATAAATCCTCCCTCCCCTTTACCTCTCATCTTCCAATTATTAAGCACAAAACTTGCTTTTTACTAGCAGGAGAAAGAGGGCAAATTAAAAAAAAGATATATAATATGTCAGATAGTAAAGGATTGTGGAGAACAGTAAAACAGGGAAATGGGGAGGACATGCTGGGAGTAGGGAGAGTATCTTCATTGATGAAATGGCATTTGAGCAAGAACTGAAGGGTGCTGGGTGGGGGTGAGGGGCAGCAGGCCAACCTCCGTGGAATCTGGGGAAAGAGAATTCCAGGCAGAGGAAACAGCCAGTGCAACAGCCCTGAGACCTGCCTGTCATGTTTAGGTGACAGTGTAAAAGGGCCAGTATAGCTGGACCATTGGAGAAGGGAGTACAAAGAGATGTGGTTAGACAGTGGTCAGATGAGGTCAGAGGTTGAGAATAGAGTGCAGGAACCAACCATAGGAGCAGAGGGGTTCTTAGGAAGCTGTAGTCATCAAGGCAAGAGATGATTAAGAGTCAAGAAGGGTGGTTCTGTAGTGGAGGGAAGCAGTCAAAATCTGGGGTACATTCTGAAGGTAGAGTCAACGTGATTACAAAAAGACTGGATCTGGGATATGAGAGAAAGGGAAAAGTCAAAATGGCACCAGAGTTTTGGGCCTGAACAAGTGGAAGGCTAGAATTGCCATTTATTGAGATGTCAAAGTTTTAGAGAAGCAGGTTTTAGGAATGAATTAGCCATTTGGCATTGAAAGAAAATCTAAACAACAAAGTTGTCATTCAGAAGGTTTCAAGGACCTTTATATGACTTCTGAAATAACTCTAAAATTTTCTAATATAGTAATCACTTATTTGGTAATAAAGATACTGAGGCAATAAGCTTCCCCATAAGACCTTAATTTAATACACAAATATTTCAGACTTTCAGCAAGTTTCAGACTACTAGGCATTTCAAAGCTCATTTGATGAAATCATCACATTACATGTTTTATGTTATTTATTTTAATAAAAATGTTTATACATATTTTAATATTGGCAGAATACAATAATATAGCCATGAGAAATGCAGACTAAGTCAAATGATAAATAGACACATTGCTCATTCTAAACTATAGAGAGCTATCTAGTTATTGAAATACTAGTTATTTTATATCGTAGAAGTAAAAAAAAAATACAGGCTATATCTGTGACTTCTTTACCATTCCGTAAGTAACTGTAGAAGCTTGAAATACGCAAAATATCATTCCCAGGACTTTTCACTTTATTGTGCATTGATTCCATTTTGAAAGAGCTGTTGAAAAAAAAGATTTGAAGGATATTATTAAAGATGTATGAAAAATATTTTGAAAAGTAGATTGGAGACATGAGCCTATGATGAATTTAACAAATATGGGAAGCGAACATAGATTATTTTTAGCAATGTCTTCCACATTAATCTCTTTGATGAATCTTATTCCCCTACTTTGCTCCTACCTAAAACCTTAATCCCAATTGAATTGTGGATCAGTTTGCCAGTATTATCTTGTGACCCACTTCTACAGAAGTGGTCCTGCTACTTTAGGCCATGCAATTAATTTGTGGCTATTGCAATACATTTTTGAATCCTAATATGCTTATATCTGCCAAAGAATTCTCCCCAGGTACTGGCAGGACCTGACGAAGGCAGCCTTTACTCTAATCCAGTGACTCAGCAGCAACTTTCAGATACTGTCCAAAGATAGAGGCAGATAGCTCTTTCCTTGAAATTCAGTTATGCCATGCACTGACTGTCAACTAAAGATCTCTCAACCTTCATAGCCACAGTGAAATGCTAGTGAGATGGTCAAATTTGTTGGAAGGATTTGGTGTGACACATCTAATACATATTATTTTGATTTCCTGCAAAAGAACATGAAGTCTCTTACAGCATATCAAATCTGAAGTGACTGATTTAGGGAACCAGTCTCTAATCCTGACACCTCTATTCAATAATTTGTTTTAATGGAGAATTCTGCAAAGAATTAACTCAAGTGCAGTAATAATTTTCAGGCCACTTTGGGAGAGGTGTGGTGAAAGTCCATCATCTCCCCTAGAGGGCTTGAGACAGGCCCTGTACTCTGGTGCTTTGTAATCAGGAGCAAACTCAGAATGAACCCCCCTGGCAAACAGTAACAAAGTTCCTCACCTGCTCTGTGGGATCACAATTAGGCAAATAAATGTATTTTGCTAGCAGCCTAAGTTTGTAAGAATTTGAAGAAATCTTAATGATCACCTATCTCACTCACCTCATTTTGTAAAAGAGGAAAGCAAAGCCCACAGGGCTGAGTGACTAGTCCAAAGCCACATGGCTAGTTAAACAAACAAACAAACAAACAAAAAATCAGGATTCATTCCTAAGTTTTCAGACCCCCGGCTGACTGCATTTTTTTTTAAAACCATACTTTAGGTGCTATGTAATTTTCTGTGTAATAGAAAGAAAAGTAAAAGAAGCCTGTCTGAAATTAAAAAGAAATTAAAATAGCTAGAATAAAATAGAGGATAATAAAGTACTGAAATTTACCGTCTGTTTTCTCATTGTTAGGCCCACAAACAGAAAATGGACACCCCGGTGGCACACAGCATTATAATGGAAGGAAGCATAATACCAAATCTTACTTGATCCACATGGACTTGCTTTGCTGCCAGACTGTAGGTACATGGAGGGCAGAAACTCTGTTTTATATAGTGCCTGGCACAGATATTTGCTGAATTGAGCTCTTATCAAAGAACAGAAATGTCAAGGATCATTTACCACCATGCGTTGGGGAGTTCAAATAGTGTCTCTTCCATAAAGACTTTCTAGATGTTTCACCTCATACTAAGCATTCTCTTTCCACTGACCACTTATAATAACCTATACAACAAATGTTTTTCCTAGTTTCTTTATCTTACTTCAATCTTTTCTACATATTTCATGTGCATTATCTTTATCATTTACATGCACTCATCTCCCAATGAGAAATTTATTTATATTTGTAAGCTAGTGCTAAGGACACCTTCAGTAAGCACTTGGTGAGTCAAATTAAATATTCTAATATCAGACTATAAAAAATTACACTGAATTTTAGCAGTGAAAGAGGGTTAACACTTAGAATCAAGGTTAGTAATTAATCAGGCTCTAGAATTAGACTGATGTTCAGCTTTGAGTCAGACTCTAAGAAGCCAAATTAATCTTGAGTTTGGTGTCTTCTCTCCATAAGTCTTAATCCTCAGCTCTACAATGATCAAAATAATAGTACCTATAACTCAGCTTTGCTGTGCATATTAAATAAAATCATGTATTTAAAGGGTTTACATGGTGACCAGTGGACATTAAACACTCAAAAACAATAGTTATTATTACTAAACTGTACTTTCTATAAATTAATTACTGATGGTCTCTTCTATTTTAATATGCCAAAGTATAAAATAATGGTGGGATTTGAAGTATAAAAGTTTTAAACTTTTCATTTTCTTACAATATATAAAATATGTCATCATAGGCATTTACTTAAGTGTTCTTTGTTCATATGTATTCATAACAATTACAATGGATTTCAAGGTAGTATGTATTTATGTATCTATTGAATCATTCAGCATCCAGCACTCTGATTTTCTTGGCACATATTTTGAGAGCAATGGATATTTGTTGCATTAATAAATTTTAAAACATGGACCTATTGCTGAAATTATCCTCTAATCCCCAAAATTGAAAAAATATTTTCTAAAATTTGTTTGGAGCTAAAGGAGTTGTTACATATTTATTCTTCATGTGAAGGAAGAAAGAAAGGAGAGGAGAGAAGCTAGAGAGTTGAATACAGCAAATAATGATACTTTTTTTATGTCTCAACTAAGAATAGTGAAAACCTCTAGGCATGCCTTACCTATCAATTCCATACTCCAATGCTACAGGCATGTTAACTAATTTGTTAACTAAAAATAATCTTCTCAATAAATAAACTATAGTGTTTGACTCATGCAAAGAATCACAATTATTTTCCAGTCCTCTTGGCATCCGGGCCTGACTTGAAAGAGTGGATGTATACTTATTTGACAAGTCCAAAACTTTCCTGGAAAATAAATTTCCTTTTGAATAGTCTTTTTTCATTTCCTCATTGCATAAATCCCAGCCTGGCAGCATCAATGAGAAGTGATCTTCATTTGAAGCAAGCCCTAAAGAAACTGGACCCTGAAGCTTCAAAATATTGAGATGCTTAATGCAGAGATTATCTAATTCTTTATCCACTCCCCATGGCAAGAGGCAAGAGAGGAGCAATTTGGCTGCATCGATGATGAGGTTGGCATCGAATTTTCTTGATGATGAAGGGTGTGTCTTTTTGGAGCTCTTCATTTTCTTCTGCCTTTTAATGCCATCATTTTCTTCTAAAACTATGATGGAATTATCTCCTTGGGCTGGGGTTTCACTAACAGGCCTGGCTTGTGCCTCTGCTGATAGGGGACCACAGGCAGTTTTATTTCTTTTCAGCGTCAGTGTTTTCTTCTCTATTGTGCTTTTGGCTCTTCTCAGCATCTCACTACCATAAAATGAATTTGAAGGGCCACTATCACAGATTGGAGTCGACAGCAGAAGTTCGACAAGATTTTCCAAGTTAAATAGAAGGATATGAAAGCCAATGTTACTCCATTTTGTCTTCACAGATAAAACATTAAAAGGACCTGAGAAAGACTTGGCATCAGCAACCTAACAAAGAAAAAAAAAAGAGCTTTATTTGTCAAAGTCCTTATTTTTAAATGATTTTATTAAAGATCCCATGATATTTAAGTGGCATAAACAGAAAGTATTAAGTACTACTGTACAAACTAAAAGCAAGTAATTTCCATTTCTTTATCTTAACTATAAAAATTTCCCTCTAAATTACATTTATATTTTAATGTATTGAAACCCTTTTTTCTTTTGTAAAACTTACGTTTTTCCTCTAAAAATACAAATTAGAATGTATGGAGTAAGATGGCATCAGATTGACATAATTTCATATACATTTTCATATCTTCCTAACAATATAGCCATGAAGACATACGACGCAGGAAAAGCAAATATAAAAATTAACAACAGTTAGAACACCTACAAGAATTTAGAAAAGCTTTAACAAGCATGGTCTCTTCAAATTTGTTTAAAATTTTAAGTAATTGGAAGTAACCTAAACGTTAACCAATATCAAATTGCTTTCGTTAAAGGCCCACCTTTTAAACTTGCATTTGTACTTTCTCTGCCTAAAATGAGTTTGCCGTAAAGATCGGCGTGGTGAGCTCTCATGTTTCAGTTCGCTCCTGCTCATTTATAAGGCCGTCCTAAAGTAGCATATCCCCTTATGCAAACCTGTTACTCTCTATCCTCTTCTTTGATTTTTTTCTTCTTAGTATTTATATTATATAAAATATTTATCTGTTTACCATATATCTTCCGCAATAGCATTCACACTCAGCCTCTGCAGGAGTTTTGTGTATTGCCTCATTCCCAGTGACTATAAATAATGCTGCTATACCTCATGGTTAAGGGGTTCAATAAATACTTGTTGAATGAATGATTAGCATATGTATATAATAGACTACCATTCAAATATTTTGAAAAAATGGTAACTATATTTATTGGAAAAATGTATTCCATAAGGCAGAAAAACAATCCCCTTTTAATAAAACTATGTGTGTATGAATATGTAGATATTTTTACATATTGGCATATATAAGTATATATAGAATATACACATATATTCATGAAAGACATGCACTAAAATGTTAACAACTATTAATTAGAGAAGGTTAAAATAAGCTCTATATTTTAGGATTTTCTTGTTTTTTTAATTTAGTTTTTGGATTTTTTTGCAGTGATGACATATTTTATAATCATAAAAAAGAAAATTTTAAAAATTAAAAATTGTACAATACAAGACCAAAATGGGATACACTTGAAATACACAGTTTTCCAGTGTATAATTTTTCCTTAAGATTTCATTTATTTATTTATTTTTAGAGAAGGGAAGGGAGGGAGAAACAGGGAGAGAAACATCAGTGTGTGAGGGAAACATCAATCAATCAGTTGCCTCCCACCCACTACCAACCAGGGCTGTGGTCTGCAAACCAGGCATGTGCCCTTACTGGAATCAAACTGGTGACCTCTTGGTGTGCAGGACAATGCCCAATCCACTGAGCCACACCACTCAGGGCAGTATAATTATTAATAAGTAATTTCTTCACATCAGAAATAAAAAGAAAACTGTACAGACTGAAAATGGGCAAATAACATCAATAGCAAGATACAAAGAATAACACTCAAATTAAAATATGAAAAAATGTTTACAACCAGTAGTAATCAAGAAGTGAAAATAAGGTAGTAATATCTCACTAAGGTAGTAAGGTAGTAATACTATTCATTACCTATTAGTTTACTAAAAAGAATTACTTATATTATTTTACTATGTAATGTTTAATACATATAAAATAATAAATAAACCATGCATTAAGCCCTCCTATGCACTGATACTTCCCCAAAGCTATAATTTTCTCTGGCCATTGTGTCTAGACCTTTTCAATTATTGGGCAATTAAAATCAGAACAATAATTCTAGAAATACGACACATTGCCTGGTCAGGCTTCATCTTTCTGCCGTGTCATCTCCATAGCCACGATAGGCCCATTGCGCCGCTGCAAACGAATCTGTCCTGAAACGTGGTCACCATAAGCCTCAGGGGAAACTGGACATTTTAGATCCTTTTCAAATCATCAATGCTATTCCAAATTTATTTAACATACCACAAAGTTGTTTCCGATTTGGAAACAATTCTTTTAGATTATAAGTATAACCCATTATTATATTTTAATATACTAAAGTAATTAAATGTTGTAATTATAGCTAATCATCACTGACTTTTTCTTTTAAAAACAGTGAATATATTGTTAAAGTCATGTCATCAAGGACTTTAAAAAGAGTATTTACCATTATTTTGACATAAGTAACAAAGAATGACAATAAAAGCCTATAATATTTTTTAGTTTTTATATATAATAGATTGGGCATACACAATATGTTGTAATATTTACAAAGAGTATAGTAAATCTTATGTTTATTTACGTTTATGTTACCTATATGTAATATATTCCTTGGACAAAAATTCTATTGAAAATATCCTAGTAAATCATGACTGAATGATGTTCTGCAAAAATATAAATATAATTATATTACTTTTAGAATGATAAAGTAAACCATTATAACAGAAATATTTCATAAACATTTCTCAATCTTGTTATAATAAAAAGTCTAAAACAAGCTATGGAATACAAAAGTATTTCATTTAATATATGTTACTGCAAATACTTCAGACATATAATCTTATTAACCAATGTCACCCCAGTAAATTTAATCTAAAATTTTTTAATGTAAGAGTTAAATATAAATTTTATTAGTTCACATGTTATTTATAGAATGCTCTATGATTGCCTGATAGATAATTACCCAAAATTATTCCATCCAGGCTTTGTATTCATAGAGAAGGTGCTGTGTTTTTCCCTGGAATCACACCACTTGTACTCCCACTCTCTGACGTTCCAGGTTGTGGCAAGAGAGGAGGTGCTGTTTTCAATCTGGACAGCTAGAGGGTAGCAGGAAAGGACAATCTTCCACCAGCCCCTAAACTTTGGGGGGCTGGGAAGTGAGATGGCACTGACACATCCGCATGTGAGTGCTGTAAACAGCAGGTGTGCAGGACCTGCCCACAGTGGGAAGAGGCACACGGAACTGAGCGCTTTGTCTGGAGCACACAGACTTTAGGGAAAGCTATTGAGTAAGAAAGTGGGCAAGCAGAACCCCAGATGGCCAGTGGGCAGACACTATTCCTCTCCTCCCCATAAGAGTCAAGGAGAAATTAGAGAAACCAAAGTTAACAATACAAAATTCAAACTCTCAACAAGTCAATATACATATAACAAGAAAAAACAAAAAGATCTGAAAGTTTGAAGAAAAAAACATAATAAGTCTGAAGGTATAAGTCTAACACCATTATTTTTAAAAAAAAAATGTCTATTCATTTTTTTTCTCTCATCCTATGTTTAACTTGTACTTCTTCCTTTTCTATCTGACTCAGAAAGACAAAATGGTTAAATAAGGCTGGTTTCATCCTCTGAAGGTAGAAATGCACTAACAACTTGTTCTGATAAAACTTCTCTGAAAACATGGTGGATCCCTCTCTGAGTTTATTGTAAAGGATTTGATCTGCCCAACCTACCACAACCACAAAATACATGTAGTGAGACTATTGCTGAAAACCACCTTCATCTTCTCACTTTTGTGACTTTGTGCAAATAATATCTGGTACAAATACTTAAATAGTAAGTGAGAAAATACATAGATAATAGCTGCAAAAACATTTTAGATATTTAGTTATGTTAGAGCAAGAAGAGCTTAGAAATGATCTAATCTGACCCCTTCCCCTTTAACAAATAGGAAATAAAGAACAGAGAAGTAACTTGTTCAAAATTACTCATTTTATAAATAGCCAAGTAAGGATTCCAAGTCTATTTTTTCTGACATTTCTTCAGATGATATTATCCACTCAGATTTTTTAAAGACTGTAATAATATTTCTTATTTCTGATTTCTACGATATCCATAAGGGTCCTTGATAGCTAAGCATTTATTTTATGAAATATCATAATTACTGAGATGTATAAAGAAGAAAGAGTCATGAAAATATTCACTAATGAACTGATTACATATAAAATTATTACCAAACCCTCCTTCTTTCTGTCTATATAAATTATCCCATTCTAGACATTTTATAGAAATGAAATCATTTGATATGAACTTTTGCATGTAGCTTCTTTTACTTAAGCATTGTTTTTGAGACTCATGTTGTAGTGTGTATCAATATTATATTCTTCTTATTTCTGCACCCCTATTAGCTTTATATTGGACAAATGATCACATAATTGAAGAGAAATAAAAACTTCTAACATCCATTTGAGTGAGACCTTCTTTGTATTAGGGAAAACACTTCCTTTGCACATTTCTTTCCTTCCACATTTTCACCATTTGAATCTAGGGTCATGGATCATTTCACTGTGGCTTTTAACAGAACATCTTTACTTGTTGTTGTCAGCTTCAAACCCAACCTGCACAGCACTGCCAGAGTGATCTAGGTTTAAAAAAGTGTTTTGAGCATATTACTTTTAGATTCCCCAAAGTCCCCAAACGCCCATAGAATGAACTCCAATTTCAATGAGCTGGCACAGCCAAATGTTCAGTCAAGTCCTTTTTTTCCCTTTCTTGTATAAGTTTACTATTCCTCCTCCTTCATTTGGTCAGGTTTGTCTTACTGATCCTCCTATGCATTTGACTTACTCCTACATGTGAGCCTTTGCCTCTAACTGGTTACCTTGATGGCCACCCTCCTTAGGCTCCAGCCCAAATCCAACCTCCTATTGTTTGCATCCTTACCCACTCCAGTCCCATATTCTCTCTCTCCTCGCTCAACTCTTCAGCAATTTACCTGTAGCCTAGTGAATCTTTAACCTTCCCCAAGGGGTAAAGCAAGTTAAATCCAGGAACTGTATCCTTTATCTTCTGGTGTGAGTTATTTGAGAGCAGGATTCATGCCTGATTCTTTTGGCTACTTCTCAAATCAATTATTTTACAAATAATAGTATTTATAAAAATTCATGAAAGATTTTTATATCTCCTACACAACCAGAAAACAAATGCATCAAATAGTACTGACTAACTAATGAAAGCAGTTTCCCTCTAAGACAAAAAGTGAGTAAAAGTAAACTTCAGCTTTACTCTCACCACTTACTTCACCAACAAAAAACTAGGAACAATTCTTAAGATATGTGCATCCAATCTCTTACTGTAACATTAGACAGAGTCTTTTTTTAGAGGTAAGATGAAAAAAGTTCAGGACCACAAGGCGAGCTTTCTAAAGGCAGATCCATCACTGCCTAATATTCTTGGTGCCTTAGCAAAGGAAGAGATGCTCAGGTCTAATTTTCAGTCTAGCAGGGCTTTCATTTCCTTCCATTCAGACAAAACAGGGTTACCCTGAAAACAGAAGAGTGGTACAAGAAACCATGACATTTCTACTCCACTGTAACACGGGAAAGGCTTATTTTAAACATGGCCCTGGAAGTCAGAAAAAGTGACATTTAGTCACAGGTACCACAAATATCCTTCTAGATTTGTGATCAGAATTTTATATTGTCTCATCATTGCATTCTTTGTTAGCCAATGCTTTTCACCAAAATTACAGGAAAACATACTGAAAAGTCAGAAAACAATTCTAACTTTAAAATATCAAGAAGGTATTACTTGTGCTCTAAAATGTGCCTGTTAAACCGCAGTTAGTGCAACCTCAGCCTCCTCGCTAAGAAAGTCTATTTCATCTCCTGACATCCCTGGTAGTATTTTCCCAGTGAACCTGGCTTAACTCTGGATATTATTTTTTGCTTCATTTTCTTCAATGTCTCTCACACCAAATCCTCAGCTTCACACTTTATTAATCATTCATTCATCCATCCATCTATCCACCAAATGTTTACTAAGCATCTACTATGTGCCACCTGCTGTGCCATATGTGAAAGACTCAATGGTGAGCAAGACAGAGCCCCTGAGGCATGCAGTTTACAGGCTAGGTCTCACTTGAATTCTTTCCCACCCTCCTCTCCTAATTGCAATTTGTGCTTGGCATGGCTGCCTGATTACTCCACTGTTAATAGTGTATTTTGGCCTCTCAGCCTTTCTTGATGCCTTTGCCTCTGTGTTTCTTCTAAGACTGAGAATGCCCTGACACCCAGCAACAGAAATTTTACCCCTGAAGAGAGCTCACTTCCAAGAGACTTAACCTCATAAACCTTTTTGAATTTCCCTTCCAGTTGTAATCTTGCTTTCCTTGGATGTTTCATGACATCTTATTTTTTTCCCAACATTTACTTTTTGTCATCATCATATGTATTGGCATCCTTATTTTCTTTGACTCCAGTCTCCAAAAGCTGAGCCTGTCTCAATCTCTGTGCATTACACCAACAAGAATTTGTTCTGTTAAGATTTCATAAAGTATGAGGATTTTTGTACAAGACTTCATTGAGCTTAAAAGTGCTGGATAAACTGAGTCACATAACCATTGAGGACAAATGTACTGATTTCATGGCTTTCTCTAGTAACTATTCAATTGAATGACTGAAGATGTTATTGCAGGTCTTTTTGAAAAATAAAAATTAAAAGTCAGCACATTTTTAAAAATCATTATTAAGTAAACTTTTGTTTGTGGTAACTTGGGATTCAGCCCTTGGTTGTTAGTTCTGTACATTTCTGTAAACCCATCTCTAACCTCTGTGTGACCAGAAAAACTCACTTAAAAAACTGTCACCTAAATGAAAAATAAGTGTCTCACAACACTAGCCTATTTAAGCACCTAATTACAGGGTCAGTCAAGAGTCAACCTGCTCTGTAACAGATTGCCTTTGTCAGTGGGCTCCCATCTACCCAGAGCTTCACTTAGGGTGCCCCACTCTTGGCTCCTGGTATATTTGGATGTCATTGCCTTGACTTTGAACTATGTCTCCTCGAAATTTTATTGATGCAGAATTTGGGGTAATTTGGAAAAGAGCAAAAGTGTTCTATAAGTAAGGCATTTCTCCATAGGTTACAAATGAAAACTACTGTCCTCTAATCCTTCTCTGAAAACCAGGACACTTTTCTGATTCTCTTAAAAATTCTTCAAAATAGAATTTCAGGGTGAAAAGTCATACACTTTTAAATGTTGGTTAAACAGTTTGACTGTGCACCACCAAGGTTGTTTCAAAACACATTTCAACCAAAAGTAAATGTATATGCTATTTGGTTATATCATTAGAGAGTTCAGCTTTTTAAAATATTTATTAATCTGATAATAGAAAATTTGCATTGATGTATTTTAGTGAAAAATCTTTAAGGACTATTTGTATTTTTTTGTGATATAAGTATTAATCTTTGCCCAATTTCCTATTTATCTTTTTCTTATCAATTTGTAAGAGCCCTTTTATATGTAAAGATATTAATCCTGTATTGGATATATTACAAATAATTTTCAAGTCCTATTAGGCTTGAAATTCATAGATTGGGGCTTACAATATAATTTTTAATATTTTTAAAAGTAAAAATTATACATTTTTATTTTAGAAATTTTGTCACTCTTAGGCCCTTTACAACCCAATTAGTAAAAATATTACTATATATTTCCTTCCAATAATCTTTCTATATTTAAAACGTTCATTAATCTGAAGTTTATTTTCATTAAAGGTAGAAAGGGTATTATATTTTATCCAAAAATTATACCCAATTATAAAAAGCCACTTATTAACTTTTCTATAGAATTTCAAGTGCCATTTTTTCTAAGAGCAAATTATGATTTATATACATGCTCCTTCCCGGACTCTTCTATGCTTTTGCATTTATCTAATTCTCTGTTCTGGAACTTCAATGCACTCTATTGCAGATAGGTGACTGGATGGATGGGTGGATGTTTAGATAATGTTTGACATGTGAGAAGGACATCCCATGACCATCATTCCTCTTTTACCTAATTTTCTTAGCTCATCCTATACATTTATTTTTTCCAGAAATATTTTGTAATCAATTTCCAAAAACCAACCGAGAATTTGAAAGTTATTGTTCTTGCACGTATGGATTTATAACTATGTTAATTTGTAAAAGATGGTGCTTTCCCCCTGGGGTTGCATTATATTATTAAATCAGGACATTTTTCATGTCTTTTAGTAATTTTTAACACATGTTTTCATATGGGTGTTGCATATCTCTTATTAAACTTATTCCTATTTATTTTTCTACTTTTTTATTGCTCTCAAGAGAATTTTATATTTATTGTATTTGCAAACTAGTGGTTTTGTATTATTATATGAATTTTGTTTTCAGCACTACTATGCTTTAAGTTTATTTTTTGTTTTATTAGATTTTCTGTTCTATTCATAATTTTATATAGAGTATCACCATTACTATATTTAAATAAAAGTTATTTGCTCCATTCTTTTCATTCTTAATCTTTTTATTTATTTTTCTTTGGCATTTGCTAAAACATTAAAAAGAATTTAAAAATAGTATGAATGCTATATTATTATAAATTAAATCAGTATAATTATTGTAGTTTTAATATAAAATCATTTGATTCATACATTTTTCCTAATTTGGATAAGTTGGAACAGTTTCCTAACTCCATTTATGTGAGTAGCCGCACCTATTTGATTTCTGGTCATATAAATTAGATTTATACAGTAATATCAGGTAAATAAAAGAATGGGTCCATTTTGACAGTGTAAACTAGTAATGATTGCATATTAACACACAATTCTAAATAGCTTCCCTCATCAAAGGTTTCTGAAAGAAAAAAGTAAAGCAGTATTTATTGAAGGCTTGATTAAAAATCTAACCAGGGTAGTCTTGGCTTGTGTGGCTCAGTGGGTTGGTTGTCCTCATGCAAATCGAAAGGTCACATTTTGGATTCTCACCCAGTCAGGGTACATTCCTGGGTTGCAGGGCAGGCCCCCAGTTGGGGGCGTGCAAGAGGCAACAGATAGTTGTTTCTCTCACATCGATGCTACTCTCCCTCTCTTTTTCCCTCTCTTCCCTTCTCTCTATAAATAAATAAATAAAATCTTTAAAAAAATCTAATCAGGGTTATCTGTATGTACTGATATAGGAAAATGTCTGCCAAATATTTCTCACTTAACAAAGCAACTTGTAGAACAGCATCTATAATATAATCTTTCTACATGAAAAAGAAATTTATATACATGCACACAGACTTATGTATTTGTTCTTATTCTATGGTCTAGAAAAGAACACATTAACAGCATCATAATAATGGAAACTAATACAAGGGCAGTAGTTTGAAGAGTGAGAGAGGTTTGCCTACTATCCATAAATGTCACGGTCCTCTCTATACTGTCAAGCACTCATTTCCTAATATTCAACCTTGATCCATTAGCGATACATGAAAACCAATACTGCTACATTGTATTTTGGAAAGCCTTAGATTACAACATGAACCATATCTGAAAAGTCAAATTACTGTATATACTACTGACAAGATATCCAGGAAAAGAAAATGCTTTTATATTTTCCCCCTCAAATATATCAAGACATGCCATCTACTTTAACTGATTTAATATACAAAACCACATAAAAATTTCATGGAAAGTACAACCTAAATGCTATTTTACCTATCTACCTTCTCTGAAGGCTGTTTACCATTGGGATTCAACTTATTCTGGGAAGTCTGCTACCTCCCTTAAAATACACGTTTCAATTAGCTGATGGAGAATCCCACATTGGTTCACCCTCTTCCTTAAGACACTAGTCATTTTTCTAACAAGACACACAGTCCTGATGAACGAGCTCCTGCTTTGTCTGCTGCTTTGCCCTGTGGCTGATTCTAGGGTAGAAATGTAAGTTTAAAAAATTGTTAATGAATGTAGTCATAAATTAACATTTATCCAGTGCTAAAAGCTTTCGCACAATTTCACTTTAAAATTATTTGGTCTAAAAGTTTGAGCTCAAAGCTAAAGCAGATATTGACTTAAGAATTCTTTGACTTATGAATATTTATGACATGGGGCACAGTGGATGCCTATTCTCCAGGTCAGCAGTTAATTAATTAATTAACATAATAATAACAATCCAGTGTTTGTTGAGTATAAAATTTTAATTTAGGAAGTCAAGCAATCCTTCAAAGTGTAGAAACAGTTTATTGGCATTCTTTTTTTCTGAAATGCCTTCCTCTACCCAGCCTTCAGAAGATGATAAAGCTCCATTGTAGCCTTCAAAGCTGAAGTCCCTTGTTCTGAAGTGCAAAGCATCATGGTTTCAAAAGTAGATTCGAAGTAGCCTGGGAAATGCTGCTCCCTAAACTGCCCTTGGAGTAATCAAATACAGTCCTGAGGGCCTGGTCAAAGTGAAAGCAGCTAGTGGAGAAGAGACTGACTCTGGTCTGGAGCTTTCTAGTTCCTCACAGAGCTAGTTTCAGATAATGTTTGCATAAATTAAAAGCTGAAACATGTATGTTTGTGTACATGAGACAGAACATAACACTTTTCAACAATTTATTAATTTCCATGATTTAAACTAAAATGTCTACATTTTAATTAAAATGACATTTCCGTGATGCATTATAACATATCATTTAATTTTAAATATGCAAATTAAATGTATGAAAGACTACTTGATCCATTAAAAATGCATACAGTACCAAATTTGCAATACACTATCTGGACCCTCACTTGTGAAAACAAAATCAAGTTTACAATGCTTAATTGTAAATGCTAAGTTAATATTGCTTTTTATATATAGTTATTCCAGGAATAAATTTAAGTCATGAAATGAAGGAGATGAAGTAAACACAAATGCTTGAGGGGGTTGGAAACACCCGTGTGCTCACTGACTTTTACTCCTTCTATACAGATAGGGCTGTTTCAGAGCAGATGCAAACACAAACCAAAAACTGCACCTTCCATATATAATTGGAAATGTAAAAATAAGATTTATTTGACCATGTCTGTGCTTGCAATTAGGAAATTCTCTCCTTTAATCTATCTTTTCTCAGAACTATATACTTTATCTTAAGATATTTTTGTGGGAAAAAAAGGCTGGATGTTCAAAAGAGCTCATTTATATTTCTCCATGAGAATTTCATCTTCATTGACAGAAACCAGTAACTATTTTTAAAAAGACTTTTTTTTATTGATTGACTAAATGAAAAAGACCTACAAAGGCCTTTGCTCATATTGCACCAAATACATTTCAACATTCATAACAAATGACTTAATTTCATAGAAAACCGTAAGCAGGTAGGGATATACTGGTTACAAAAAGCACATATTTTACAAAGATATGAAAAACCATTGGTGGAATGACAGGAATGAACAAATATCCCAACAACAAATAAATCAAACAACAAGGTGTAAATGAAAGTGCCAGCCATTTATTTTTAGACCCACTGATCCCAAGAGTTGCTGGAGATCGTTGTTAGTAGTAAAAACTGTCACCCTCCAAAGGGTCAGTGGAAAGCCGTGTGATTGGCAGTGCAACTAGAAGACAAAAGGGAAAGCCTTCAATCTGCAGCTGATGCACGGGAAGAACATGGGGAGCTGAGTTTCCATTACAGACGACGTTCCGAAGCTAATGGCACGGGCAATCATGGGGCCACCACACATCCCTGGTGCCAGCAGGGCAGCCATTTTCAGCGAAGTGTGAGAGTCCCTTTTCGCTTTCTCTCGCCACTGCAGGGGTACTACACGGAGTGCGGGAAACCCACTGACTGGTAATAAATTACTATATTGGATATCTTCTATTTTCTTTCAGCAATAACTTGACTGTGTATTTTTGCTATCATTACCAATTAAAGTAGAGCCTGCCTTAGCGAACTGTATCTAACAGTGTATCAGTCCTGATGCTCCAACTGCTTTGGCAAGTATCACAGAGTCAAGAGGCTCCTTTGACCTTTTTCATCTAAGTCTTCTGACCACTCACTATTTGAAGCAATCTCAGCTGAACAGATGGACACTTTCTGTGACACTATAAAGCTTAGAATATAAAGATAAATGAAATTGTTTCAGGCTTCCAGCTGGTTTATGGGTGTAAAATATTGTTCGTGTGGTGTACGAAGTCTCCAGGTTTAAGGTGCACACTAACTCCGGCTGATGAACAAAACTGCTGGCTTCTTTTATGATTGTAGGTTCTGCTTTTTCATTCTGAGGGATAAAACAACTTTGTAAAGCACAACTATGTGTCACTTGCTTACATCTTGATTACTATTATAATAGTTAATTTAAAATGCAAGATTTACTTTTCATTTCTGTGCAGTGATATTATTGCATAGGTTTTTCTAATTAGTGGTGCATCAAAAAAGTTACACCTTATACAGGTAAACTAAGACTATAAGTTTTGGATGAAGCAAAAATGAAGATTTTAATTTGGCTTACACATGAATTTTTCTCTTAAGCCATGCTATTCACCTGCTCGAAGGAGATTCTAGTGCTTTACGTAGATGAAAGTGAAAGGAAAATGTTTAAGCAACAGCTTTCTACTTTATTCATTTTTATGTTAGTATATCATCATGATTGTTTAAATATTTTGAAATTATTTGTTTAAACTATAGTAGAAGATGTATGTATTTTTCTTTACTTGAACTAAAGGCTCCTTTACATAAAGTAACAGTTTAATTTATTGTTCAAACCAGGCCACTTCTGGGAGGAAAATAGTGCACTATTAATAATTACACAGGCCCTGGCTGGTGTGGCTCAGTGAGTTGGGTATCATCCCACAAACCAAAAGGTCTCCGGTTTTATTCTGGGTCATTGCACATGCCTGGGTTGTGGGCCAGACCCCTGGTTGGGGGTATGCAAGAGGCAACCAATTGGTGTTTCTCTCGCACATTGATGTTTCTCTTACTGCCTTCCCCTCTCTCTAAAAATAAATAAATAAAATATTTAAAAGAAATAATTACATTGAAACAACAGGCATGTAGTGTAATTGTCCCAGTGAAATTGGATGTTTGGTAACCCTTCCTTAAAGGAATATGTCATAGAGTATGCTTATTAAAAAAAACCCTATATCTTTGCACCACTCAAAATTTGAGTATTTAAAAAAATAGTCTCTTTCTTAAGTAACTTAAAAAATACAGTTTTTCTTCAACTTTCAGGTTCAAAATATGTTGTTCCAATTCTTAAAAACTTTTCATTATACTCAATGAGAAAATAAACAAAGCCCCAATCAGAATACTACTAAATCATTTAATACTTTTATTTCTATATTTTGAGCATATAAAGTTTATGCAAATAATACCCTATTATGGTATTTCCAAAATATTCTCTCAGCAATCAAGTAGATTTCTGTAAGGGAAACAGATTTGGTTGCAGGCAAGTGAGAAACAACAGATATAATTGCTTTAGAGTTAAACAAACCACTCACTACTTTTTGAAGAACTTATCAGTTCAGGGAGAGAAAGAGATGAACAAAATTACCAAGGGCTCAGAAGGAATGTTTCTCGCATTGGGAACTGGCTAACAAACTAGAAACAAGCTTAGGGACCTTTCCAGGACATTTGGTCCTGTCCAAAACTCCATGGAGACATTTGATCCATGTTGAAAGGTCCTTCAGATGCAGTCCTATCAAAAACATCCCTGAGCATAGTCAGCCAATGAAAAATGGTCCTTGATATTTGATCTGCCAGAAACATCCACACTTAGGTTCAAATAGCTCATAATCTTTGTCCATACCTTTGGATTACAGGATTAATACACAAAAATACTGTGTCTTATTGGTCCTATAATTGTGTTGTGGCCAAATTGCCAATAATAATTATTCACATCTCAGACTAGCTGACAATCTCTTTGGCATGGACCAAACACCTCTGGGGACATTTTGGACAGGACCAAATGTCTACTAACCATTAGGGACAAATGCATTCTTCCCAACAAAAAAAGAACCACAACCAGAAGTATGTCCCCAACTTCTGAAAAGGGATAAATACCAAATACCAGCTTTAAAGTTTCAGGGTCTTTATAGTAATTCTGAAAAGCAAATGCACAACACAATCTTCTTTCTGTGCAATGGAATACCAAAGTGACAGAAATCAACTTCAGGGAAAAGCTCTAAGAGAGTTCAGAAAAAGAAAGGGTGAGTTGAGGCGTGGCCAAAGAGAAACTGTGGGAAATAATTTACATAACCAAATGCTGTAGACTGAATCTTTGCATTGCCCCCAAATCCATGTTAAAGCCCTAATTTCAATGTGATGGTATTTGAAGGTGGGGACTTGGAGAGGTAGTTATGAGAATGGAGCCCTCACGAATGGGATTAGTGCTCCAATAAGAAAGAAGAGGCCCGGGAACAAGCTAACTCCTCTTCTGCCACGTGAGGATACAATGAAAAGCCCTGCAGCTGTGAAGAGGGCCTTCACCAAACACCAAATTGGCTGCACCTGGGTCTTGGACTTTTCAGCCTCCAGAAGTGAGAAATACATTTCTTTTATATAAGCCACCCAGTCTATATAGTATTTCGTTATAGCAACCCAAGCTAAGATAAAAATAATCTAAGAATAATTAAGGGTCTTTGCTGATAAACTTATTTAACATTCTACTGATGCCAAAACAATTCCTCAAAAAATGTAGGACACCACCAGAACAAAAGAAAAATAGAAAGGATTATTTTACCATGGTATGTAAGGAGGGTGAGGACTCCATCAGAATGCTAGATACATCTGGCCAGATCTCAAAAACAAAATGTGCAGGGGTGGACTTACTTCTGCACACAGAAAAACTAAAAATAATATGACTCAGTCTAGAAACTTGAAAAGATATTTTTCATTATTATAAAATCATAATAATATAGAACATAAAATGTTGACTCAGGCACTAAATTCTGAATTTTTAAAGAGACTGAAGATATTTATATATATGCTCATAGATTTTTTAAAACTTAGTAAAATAAATAAGGGACATTTGAATGGGATACTTACATATAGAAAAATAGCTTTTGCTATGTTTTGCTTATAATAAGTAATACTAATACTACTTCTATAATGTCCAAAATACAACAAACAAAGAAATTATTAATCAACCATAATCATAATATCTAAGAGATTCTTAACTTTTTGATTTGGAAGTCTGGAAAGAAACCAGGTTTTTCCACAAAATTGCATAGAGTTGAATAGATAATGGAGTCTTAGAAATTAATATTTACATAGTCCTTAACACTTTTACTAAATGTTTCCAGTTCTGTATCTTTCCTAACACATGACTTCAACTTCACTAGTTTGTTCTATCAGGAGCACAGACCCCTTCTGACCTCAGACTGGTGCATGGAGTGAGCAAAACATAAATTTGGGTTGTTTTTACTTTTACTTTATTTGGGGTACTCTTTTTTGCTAGCCTATCCTACTCTAGACAGTATGCAACTTGACTTCAAAAAATGAATGGAGAGACAGACAGAACACCTGAAAACGAAGAACATCCTGTGTTTCCTCTTTATTCCCCTCTCTACCACCATCATGCTCCAACTTGTGTCTTCTCAACACTCTGACCCCACATGGGTGGGAATTTTACCCCACACTGAACAATTCTCAGAAACCAGGGAGGGGTCCTGCAATTAGTTCTGACACTATCTACCTAGAGGTAACATCAGATGCCACAGGTTAAGAGCTTAACCCCACAAGACTTCCCTACTTCAGACATTAATTGGAAGTTCAGGTTGCTACCTGTGCTTCTGACCAAATGACTCCAAATCAGAGGTTCCTACAACCCTCTCCTCTGGTCTATCATGTGCTAGAATGGCTCACGGATTTCAGGAAAATACTTTACTTACTGTACTACCAGTTTATTACAAAGGATAATAATGCATACAAATAACCTGCCTGAAAAAGAGATACAGGCATGCCTCGTTTTACTGAGTTTCACAGATACTGTGATTTTACAAATTGAAGGTCTATGACAATGATGAGACAAGCAAGTCTCTCAGTGCCATTTTCCAACAGCATTTGCTCATTTCTTGGCTCTGTGTCCTTTTTGATAATTCAATATTTCAAATTTTCATTATTATTATTATTATATTTGTTATGGTGATCTGTGATCTTTGATGTTACTATTGTATTTCTTTGGGAGCACATGAACCAAACCCATATAAGACAGCGAGTTTAATCAGTAAATGTGTGTGTTCCAATTGGTCCGCTAACTGGCTCTTCCGTCTCTCTCTATATCCTGGGGCCTCCCTATTCCCTGACGCACACAATATTAAAATTAAGCCAATCAATAACCCTATATAGGCCTCTGACTGTTCAAGTAAAAGGAAGTGTCATATATCTCACTTTAAATAAAAAATTGAAAATGATTAAGCTTAATGAGGAAGGCATGTTGAAAGCTAAGACAGGCTGAAAACTAGGCCTCTTGTGCCAGTTAGCCAACTTGTAAATGCAAAGAGAAATTTTGAAGGAAATTGAAAGTGAAAATCCAGTGAACACACAAATGATAATACGGGGAAACAGCTTATTGCTGATACGAAGAAAACTACAGTGGGCTGCATAGATTAATCCAGCCACAACATTCCCTAAGCCAAAACCTAATCCAGAGCAAGGTCCTTACTCTCTTAAATGCTGTGAAGACTGAGAGAGATGAGAAAGCTGCAAAAGAAAATTTTGAATCATGAGGTTTATGGAAAGGAGCTGTCTCCAAAATATAAAAGTGCAAGGTGCAGCTGCAAGTGCTGATGTAGAAGCTGCAGGAAGTTGGCCAGATCTAGCTAAGATAATTAACGAAGGTGGCTACACTAAATAACAAATTTCGAATGTAGGCAAAACAACATTTTTGGGAAGAGGATGTCTTCTAGAGCTTTCATATGCCATCCAGGACTTTCACAGCTAAAGAGGAAAAGTCAATGCCTGACTTTATGGCTTCAAAGCTTCAAAGGACAGTGTGACTCTTGTTAGAGACTAATGCAGCTGATGACTCGAAGTTGAAGCCAATGCTCCTTTACCACTCTGAACGTCCAAGGGCCCTTATCAATTATGCTAAATCTACTCTGCCTGTGCTATATAAATGGAACAAGAAAGCCTGGATGACAGCACATATGTTCAAAAAAGAGCTTACTAAATATTTTAAGCCCACCGTGAGACCAACTACTCAGAAAGAGAGTTTTTCAAAATATTACTGTTCATTGACAATGCACCTGGTCACCCAAGATCTGATGAACATGTATAATGAGACTAATGTTGTTTTCAGGCCTGCTAACACAACCTCCATCCTGCAGTCCATGGATCAAGGAGCCACTTTTACTTCCAATTCTTCTTGTCGAAAAATACATTTCATAAGGCTATAGCCGCCATAGACAGTAATTCTTCTGATGGATCTGAGCAAAGTAATTTGAAAACCTTCTAGACTTACCAGTCTAGATGCCATTAACATACACAATTCATGAAAAGAGGTAAAAATATCAACATTGAAAGAAGTTGATTCTAACCCTCATGGGTGACTGAGGAGAGCAAGACCTCAGTGAAGGAAGTAACTACAGATGTGGTGGAAAGAGCAGGAGAACTAGAATCAGAAGAGGACTCCTGAAGATATGACTAAATTGCTGCAATCTCACAATAAAAATTTAACAAATTAGGAGTTGCTTCTTATGGATGAGCAAAGAAAGTGGTTTTTGAGATGAAATCTACTTCTTGTGAAGATTCTGTGAAAATTGTTGAAATGGCAGCAAAAGATTTAGAATATTGATAAAGCAGCCTCAGGGTTCGAGAGGATTGGTTCCAATTTTGAAAGAAGTTCTGAGTAAAATGCTGTCAAACAGCTCTCATGCTATGGAGAAATCATTCATGAAAAGAAGAGTCTATCGATGAGGCAACCTTCGTTGTTGTCTTTTGTTAAAAAGTTGCCACAGCCACCCCAATCTGTAGCAGCCTCCACGCTGATCAGTCAGCAGCCAACAACATCAAGATAAGACCCTCCACTAGCAAAAAGATTATGGCCAGCTAAAGGCTAAGATGATGTTATTAGCATTTTTAGCAATAAACTACTTTTTAATTAAGCTATGTACATTGTTTTTTAGCATAATGCTATTGCATACTTAACAGACTATGGTATAGTGTGAACATAACTTTTATATGCACTGGAAAGCCAAAAAATGTGTGTGACTCATTGTACTGTGATATCACTTTATTGAGGTGGTCTGAACAGAACCTGCAATATCCCTGAGGTATGCCTGTACAAAGAGCAAAGTATATGGGGAGGAGCATGGTGCTTCCATGCCCTTTCCAGGTAAGGCAGAATAGCTAAATTAGGGTCCCAGGCCTCTCCTCCTTCCCTCTTTAGTGAAACAGACTTGCAAGAGGAAGCAGGCTTGTAAGAAGCCATGCAGACAAACAAAAACCAGGTCTGTCCAGCCAGGCCAGAACCCTGACTGAAGAGTGATCTATATAACTAATTGAATTTCCACTATAATATCATTCACATTGCAGATTCACCAGTACCCATCATGCACTGATGCTGTGAGGACCAAATAAAGACAAAAATCCTCCTTCTTCTTGTGAAGGAGGAGCTTCACCTACCACAGCCCAACTCTGTCCAGGACCACCCCAAATTTTCTCCTTCCTGAGTTCTTGCTCACTATCTAAAATATAAACTTAGCCCTGAGACCCTTTGAAGTGACTTGCTTCTCGTGTCTGCCCATACTCCCTTGTCTGAGTGTGTACTTTCACTTTAACAAAATCTCTGCTTTACTGAATACTCCTGTTTCATATCTTGAATTCTTTCTTGTGTGATGACAAGGACCTGGAAGCTGCTACTGGGTTGAGGCCTCTTTTGGCTTCCCTGTGGGCCTCTGACATCACAGGTGCATCACCCTCCCGGGACCTCTGTGTTCAACAACCCAGAAGCTCTCTGAACTCTGTCCTTTCAGGTGTTCATGGAGGCTTCACTGTATAGGCCTGATTGATTAAACCATTGGCTACTGATGATTAATTCAACCTCCTGCTCCTCTCCCTGCCCTGGAGGTCAGTGTATGGGGCTGAAATTTCCAAACCTCAATGAACAAGGCTGGTTCAGCTGGCAACCAGCCCCCATCCTGAGGCCATCCAGGGCCCTTCCCAAAATCACCTCATTAACATAAACTCCCATGCAGTTGAAAAGGATTGATATGAATAACAGAAGGCATTCTTGTTTCTCTTACCACTTAGGAAATTCCAAGGGTTTTAGGAGTTATGTATCAGAAACCAGTTATTATATCACACTATCACAACAGCAAAGAAGGCTTGGTGACTGAGTCAAAGTCATACAGCCATTGATTTAATTAACCCAACTACTTAAGTGCCACAGTTTAAATTAGAACAAAAATGGACTATTCCACTCCAGTGCTCTTTCCACCGTATAAAATGAGATCTCTCATGCTTATATGCCTTATTTTTCTCTTAGAAATTGCTAGAAGACACTGAAACTGCTTTTCCCCCATTTCTGAAAGATGGTCAAAACTGAACAAACATATCTTAATTCAACTTTGGTTTGCTTTGCATCATACGAAAAATTCAGTGACACTGATAACAAAAAGTACTCAATACCAAATGGAAAAGCAATTTCATTAAAAAGCTAAATTCTATCTGGCAAATACATGCTTGTCCCTTATACTATCTTTAAATAGCAACCATTTTCATCAATTTTTGTACTTCTCTCTGTATGTAATTGTCAATTAAGATAACAAGTAAGGTGGCTAAATTACTCTGTACTCACTCCCTAGAGATGAAAACTAATTAAAAGAGATGTGCTGTAAATACGCTAATTTGACTTACTCCTAACACCTTTGCTTCCCAACTATGACATGTGTGAGTTAGTAGTACCATGTTGATGGTTTCCAAACATCATACTAATAAGCTTATAATTGGCCAAAAGGCCAGAAAGGATGTAGGTTGAAGAAAAAAATAACTTAGAATTGGTTTATCACAAAGTCGACCAAAGGATAAAAAGAAAACGAGTGCTTCTTCTCTTTGAAATGATTCTTATGTGTATTTACATAAAGAATAAGCAGCCAAACAGTGAACTGGGCTATATGTCTTTATGTAGTCACCAGATGTCTTAGTCAATTCAATTTAAAACATATTTATTAAATTGAAATCAATACCTATAGAATACTCTCATGTAAAAAAGAAAAGTGTATAATTTAAACTAAAATTAATGAAATGCTTGAGGATATGAGTTCTTTTAAAAGACCATATGATAATAAATGGCCACATATCCAGTAATTGATCAACAAGATCAAGTTTGTAGACTACCTTCAACAAGTGTGAGTGGGGGAAATAAAAATGACCAAAAAATCAAAATAGATTTTACTAACCAGAGCTCAAAAACTGAGTGAAAACACTTATAAAATTTCACAAAGAGGGAGCACTACCAGAATATTTGTTAATAACAAGAACCAAATATAATTTTTCCAGTGAGAAGCCTCTATTCCTCTTCTCATGGCTTATTGCACTGCATTATAATGGAATCTAATCACGGTCTTACTACCTACTGCAGGGGTTAGAAAACCATGGCCTACAGGCTAAATATTGGTTGTTACCTATTTTTCTGTAAATAAAATATTATTGGAATACAGACATATACATCTGTTTACATATCATCTATGATTATTTTTGGTATTTTAATAGAATTTTAAGTGTATACAATAACATTTTTTTTCTAGCCAAAACTACAATATAAATAAAAAGCATGTAATTTGAGGTATTAAATCCCCTTGATTCAGGCAAGTTATATTTTAACAAAGGCCTCTGTTTTGAGGTTGAATTGGTTGTTTGTATGTCACTTATGTGATTTTCTACTACAAAACAAGTTGCTCTCAGATATCCAAGGCCAGGTTCAAAGACTTTCTTTTCCTGCAGGACTATAGACATTCCCACTGTAAATTCTATCTCCAGTCATATCAACTTCTCATCAATCCCCTACTGTAGTGTGGGGTACAAAAATGTATCCATCAAGATTTAGACCTAATATTATTTCCTGTGTTCTGCGGACAGCATCAGTCTCACTATCTACAGGTGTTCTGCTGGCACTTGGGGATGTAGGTCTGCCGGAGCACATATATTCTATCATGGCCTTTACTAATTTGGTATTCAAAATCCCAACACCAACTAATATTTCCCTTCTCTCTCTTTAAAAAATATTTATTGAATCTATTGAGATGACATTGCTTATTAAAATTATATAGGTTTTAGGAATACAATTCTATAACACATCATCTGTGTATTGTATTGTGTGTTTACCACCCAAATTCAAGTCTCCTTCCATCACCATTTACTCCCCCTTTACCCTCTTCTACCTCCCCCAATAATTTCCTGCTCTTGATACAACAATGCAATAGCTTCTTCTTTCTGACACATCCCTATTCTCAAATACTATTTCCCACATAGAAACCAAAGGAATCTTTTCAAAAACAATAAATCAGATCCCATCACTTCTTTTGAGTAAAACCATGAAAAGACTCTCCTTAGACTAGAACTCAAGCTCCATACTTTGGATTACCACACCGAGCATGGTCTACACTACCTGTCTCTCCACCGTAGATTTCTAATTCTCTCCCCATAAACTTCTCTCCAGTCACACTGGCCTTGACTTAAAGGCCTACATTAAACTCATTCATACTTTAGGCCTTTTGCTTTACCTAGAATATGCTCCTCTATGCTAATCATATGGTTAGCTGACTCTCTCTCTCTTCATTCAGACAGTATATATGCCAACTTCTTCTCTGACATATGACCACTCAGACTGGAGTAAATTCCCCAGGCATGTCTATCACACTACCTGTTGTTAAATTCCTATAGAGCCTTTAACATTATCTGACATTGTTTTTGTTTTGTTTTGTTTTATAGAAATTATGGTCTATCTCCTCTCCTCCAGAAATGTTAAATGCCATGAGTGCCAGAACTTTGTTGAAAGGCCTAGTATCAAGAAACATGTCCAGCACATACTAGGAATTCATTGAATATTTGCTGAATAAAAAAACTATTCTGTTCTCTATTCCATGCTACAAAACTTACATAATATACAGACATAGCAGTTCTTTGTTTTCAAGGACCTTAAGGCCTAATTGAAAAGATAAGACAAATAAATTCTTGTAAAATAACCAGGTAATCCATAGTTAGTTAGCAGTTGCATGTTAAATAGTGTAGACAGCCCTGACTGGTGTGGCTTAGTTGGCTGGGAGTCATTCCACAGAGCAAAAGCTCACTGGTTCTATTCTCAGGCTAGGTACAGGCCTGGATTGTGGGTTTGGTCCCCGGTTGGGGCACATATGAGAGGCAACCAATCAATGTTTCTCTATCACAACAATGCTTCTCTACCTCTCTTTCCCCCTCCCTTCCTCTCTCTCTCTTAAAAAAAAATAAAAATCGCTAAAAAAAATAGCATAGGCAGATGCTTTAGCATGGATGGGATTTAAACAGGTAGAGAACAGAACATCTCTTGTCCATGAGATTGGGCAGGAAGAGATGCATAGAGAGAAGTCAGCAGGGCAGCCATAGGAAGGAGCACTGGTTTGTCCACAACTACTGAGACACCTCCTCCGTGGGGCTGGCACACAAGGAAGAGCAAATCCTATGAGGTTTGGCATGTTACCCTAAACTCCCACAATAAGGAGTTATCTGCAAGCATATGCTGTTGTACACATCACAGAGTGGGATCAGCCCTCTCCTCACCAACCTCTGACCAGAGGGAGAGGTCAGCAGTTTTCAAATGATCTTAGGAAAGTAGGAAACAATGTTTACAATTTGAGGGATGCAGGATTATGCCAAGGACTTTCCTTCTGGGAAATGAAACATAAATAAATGAGGACTCTTCATATTTATTACACTTACATTTTTGAAAGTTATTACAAACCTGTTGATTAGGTTGTTATTGGCTTCAGGGTTTTTGTATTGAGGGGAGGTCTTAGTAAAGTAATTATTTAAGGGAAGCAGAGGGCCTGTGATATACAATATAATCCTCAGGCTAATTCTGAGTGTGTATTTTAGTTAATTTTGTTACTAGAAAAAGGAGTCTGAGATTTAAGGAAAAGTGCATAGGGCGATAATATAAACTTTATTGGCATAAGAAACCATATAACCACACTGTCTTTTAATCTTTCTTTATAAATCTATATCAGCTCACTGTTGTGCCCATCTTACCAATAGTGAATCATTTCTCCCCTAATGTGCTAAACATCCTAAATTTCATCACCAGCATTTAATAGATTTCTTCTTATAAACTTTTGAATTGATTTGGACAAGCCTAAATATCAATATGCCTTATAAAGTTTTAAATCAATTGGGACTGGTATCTAAATATCAGTGGAGTTGCTGTTGTGTATTAACAGCCTCTTTGCTGTTATTGACTCTTTTTACTAGGTCACTCTCCTCTGTAAGAGCAAGTCGCATGTAAACCCAATTTGGACTTAAAGCAATTGACTGACTAAATATGTATTTTTTCTAGCAGTCACTTTCACTTTTCCCCATACAATTCATTTATTTTTCATGTCTAAACTTTAGTATTATTCAGTCCATGCATTTATTCAACAAATATTTCTGAATACATGCCTTGTGTTAGACATGTGCTAGATAATGGGGATACTGTGATAAACTGGTGAAGCAGGTCACTGCCCACTTTGAGCTTCTATTGTCAGGGAGGGTGAGGAAGATAAAAAATAAAGTAAAAAGGGTGCTGAGAAAGAATGGAAAGTGGTCTGCTACTTGCTTTATAGGGAAGTGACATCAGAGCTTAGACTTCAGGTAAAGAATCAGAGGGAAAATAGTCTGGCAGAAGACTAGTGATAGGGGGAACATGAGTTTCCTTAACCAGGCCAGGTAGCTGGGAATTAAATATCTGGGTATTGGTGTCAAATATATAGTTGACATTTTTCAATGTATTTTCATGCATGCTTCATAATTTTGGATTGTATTCCAAGGACAAATATATCTCAGATTAATAATAATTGAATGTCCATTCTCAAGCCCCTTTTCTTCTCATCCAGGTCATGCTAGTGTAAGTTGAAAAGACTAGTTCGTAAACTATTATGTGAGTTCAATAGATTGGAAAGTCATATGGCTGAAAAGTATGTGTGATCTTTACAGGACATGCACCTCACTCCCAAGATAAGCATCAAAATTAAATTTAAAACTTAGAAGGTATTCTTGCTAAGAAAAGAGTAGATACAGTTCCCAATTTAGGAGATACAATAAAAATCACACAATAATAATAATAGTGAGCATTTGAATTTCATAAACATTTTGAAATACTAAAGAGGATATTTGATTATCAATCAAGGTGTCCAGAATTTGTAAACAAACAAAATGTCAACAGAGGATAGTGAAACTCAATTAAAATTTTCCCCAGATATCATTCATTAACTACTGGCTACACCTGCTTCAATTGTCAAGTGAGGAAACTTTTAATTATAATATGGTGTTGCATGTCTTCTCTGAATGAAATTCAGCACACCCTGAAAATGGGAATTAAAAGCAACCACATTAGATTATTTATCAGAAAGACATCAGGCAAAATTTAAAGAATGTGCTGTATTATTTATAGATAATGAAGTACCAGTGAAATACTGAGTATCTCATAGATTACATTGCTTAGTTCTGCTATGCTTCATGATTTACCTATGAATTAAGCACCACTTATAATGCTTTATTTATTTATTTATTGCTGATAGATAAAATAAGGGCCACAAGCCTCAGGCTTAATCTTTGGATTTTTGATAATTCCTGTTCTATAATTGAATTCTAGTAAAGAATAATAACATAATATTTTAGAATACAACAGCTTAGTTCTAGAATCAGTGAACATATAATGCCGGTTTAAGGCAAAAAAAAAAAAAAACCCATCAAACTGTGACCCCATAACTGGGCCTCAAGAACAGGGAAGTGAACTATCACTTGACCTGCTGTGTTATCTGGGCACTTTCACCTGGCAACACCCATTGGATCTGCTGTGCCTGATCCCAGCTGTTTCCTGGAGTAAAATAGGAGGGCAGATCATTTAAGTCAGATGTGTATCTCAGTGCCATAACTTATCATGATTAATGTAATTATCATAAAAAATAAATTTTTTACAAAATATCCTCAACACCTGTAGTTTTCTGCTACTGTTATTACTAATTCCAGACATCCTTGATAACCCCAGAAATTTCGTGCCTAAGGTCAAAGCATGTTCTAAAGATTGGTTAAGCTGATCATTAGCATAACTAAACATTAAAGGCATAAAGGAAAATTATGCTTAAGAGTTGTTAAAGACAAACAATTTGTTACCATCTATAAATTTGATTTTAACTGTGAGTGACAGTTCAGTGAAAGACAGGTCCTTGGTAATTAAAAATGTTGGACTGACAACCATATAACAAATTTTGTGAAAGTTCTGGATTTAGGTAACTTAGATTTGGAGAGCCATAATATATCATAAATAAATAAGAAAATTATTTTCTTATTTAAGCCTCATGATAATTACATAGAAAGAGGCAGGACCCATGTTATTCTTTTCATACTCTGCCATGCACACACATGACCAATGCCGCACTATGATTTTTGCAAACAGCATTTGGCCTGAGAGACAAAAGAGACAGATCTGCTCTAGCACAGGTCAGCTCCCACAGGAACAGACAGGGTGAAGAGGTTCCAAAGAGAAACAGGACTTTTTGAAAATTTCTCATCCAAGGATATGTTTATTGATTTGAGAGAGAGAGAGAGATCAATGTGAGAGAGAAACATTGATTGGATGCTTCCTATATGTACCCTGACTGGAAATCAAACCCACAACCTAGATATACACCCTGACTGGGGATCAAAACTGCAATTTTTGATGTACAGGACAATGCTCCAACCAACTGAACCACCCAGCCAGTGCAAGAAACAAGAATCTTGATTCATGACAGCTAATAAGAACATTTAGGCAGAGGTTAAAAATTCCAGAATCAGAAAGAGTAATAGTCATTAAATAGCAGTCACCCTGAGTTAGAATGGCTTCCCATCTGTAGGCAGAATTATAAAATTGCCCCAAGATTCCCAGATCCTCCTGAGGTATACCTTCTTCCAGTTATTCAACCAAATACTAGGTACTGTTCTGAAGGGATTGTGCTGATATAATTAAGGTTCCAAATCAGTTGGCATTAAAATAGGGAGATTATTTGCGTCATCCTGACCTCATCACTTTTGAAAACAGAGAATTTTTTACAGCTGGTGGCAGAGGGACAAGTCAGAGAGTTAAAACATGAGGACTTTATACACACGAAGTTCTCCACTGCTGGTTTGAAGACAAAGAGGACTATATGGCAAGGAGTATGTGGCCCCTGGTCAACAGCTACCAAAAAACAGGAACTCCAGACCTACCACCATGAGAAACTGAGTTCTGCCAAGAACCTGAATAAGCTTGGAAGAGGACCCTCAGCCTTGGGTGATATAGCAAGCCAGCTCACACCTGGATTTCAGCCATGTGAGACCCTGAACAGAGCCCAGACAGCTATGCTGGCCTACTGGAACATGGGAAATGGTGATAGAATAAAATGTGTATTGTTCTAAGCCCCTACATTTATGGTGATTCATTATGTAGCAAAAGAACACTAAAACATTACCACATCAAAGAACCCAGTGTGGTCATCGGGGAGAGAGGAGATTGAGGGTTCTGGCTTCTAGAGAGGCAATCTGAAAGGCAGAGGTATACTAAACCAAGTTATCAGACAGAGAAAAGAAAAATCAAAGACCAAATCAACTAATCACAGCAAATGCAGGGAATTCTGAAATTCTGGGACTACAGAAAAACCTCAATGAAACTTTTAGTACATCAGACCCCAAGCTTAGCTGCCAATGAATGTTCAAGAAAATGGGGTGGGGAGGTCAAGACAGGACAACATCGGAACCCAGCAGCGAGAGAAATTTCACAGGTTGGAGATGAGCTGCAGGGACCATCCATCAGTGGATGCAGCTACACTGGGTCTAAGAGAGCAGAGACAGGAACCAATTTGCATATGATTCAGTCAAGGCTGGGCTGCAAAATCTAAGAAAAGAAGGAAAAGGAGAGAATAGGTGACCTGACCACTTGCCATTCTAACATGCTATGGCCAAAAATAAAGGTTCTGGTGAATCTGTATCTCTCCATCTACTCTTTATGCATCCAAATTAAAATTTTAGTTCAAGGAGCAAAAAGGAAAACAAAATGTTTGCTACTAGTGAGTAAATGGAGGCCAAGTTCTGTATAATGAATGACCAGAGACCTCTAGGGGGAGCTGGGAAGAAAGTGATAAAAGTGAGTAGGACTGTATTCCATGTGCTTTCATAATGGCATTCAAAAACCATCAGGACTTGAACAACATGTGAAGAAAAAAACACTAGAATTTTCAGTGCTCTGAGATGTGCCCAGAATCAAACATGTGTATAAGAAAATCCTGCTGCTCATAGCAGGCCCTTATGACTATTTTTTATACCTGGTAGAAATAGTCATTCTTAGACAACAAGATTATGCAATATATTTTAATTTGAGATTAAAACAGCCATTTTTATAAGCTTTATAATGTGTAGAAAATTATAAATAATGTCACTTATATCACTATTTGTGTTGAATGGCCTGAATGCTGTTCGTGGATGCAGAGAACTGGCTGTGCTTCCAGGATGTCACTATTAAATGCAATTCAGAAAAATAGGTGGGAATGTTAGTTGGATATATTTTTCAATAATTTCATGATCCTCTCCAATGAACAAAGCTAAACTGTAAACACATTTTGTTTTTACCAGTGCAGGAAAAATATTTCACTAGAATAAATGTCTTTTTTTTGTCAGAACTGCTTCCTGTTATGTTTTTGCATTTGCTGCCTATTAGGGCAAGTTCCAACTTAAGTCATCGGGATAGAGGGAGTGCTCCTGTTGGGGTTCCGTTAAACGGGTCCATAAGTGAGACGACCAGTTTTTGAGAAGAAAGATTTCATCTTCCTTCTTCTATTTCCTGTTATAAGTCACTAAGCCTTTTAATTACCTCAATATCTGAATTTCTACAAAGTTCATTTTTTTACACATGACAATATCATCCATTCTGGTAGTCATCAAAAATAGGATATAAGCATAAGATATTCCTGATACCGGAAAACAACTTGGTTACTAAGGAAACTCCAAGTTTCTGAAAAGGGGTGACATTTACCATCACCTTTTAATCAGAAACAGCAAGTTGCTCAATAACAGAATATCCAAGTTCACCCAGGTGCATTTCTATCCCAGTAGACACAGACCTCTTTCGGTAGGATAAGTAGGTCCATATTTGTGTCCTACAAAAGGCTAGGTCTTAACATACTTGGAAATGCCATTGGTTTTTAAAAAGCAAAAACAATTTCAATTGAGAAGAAAAAAGTAGGAAAGGAAAGAAGAAATAAGAGAAAGAAGAAATATGAGTGGGTAATATAAGATTGGCATGATTACAGAATTCATAGTTTCTAAAACAGCTATATAAAATTATTAATGCAAATTTAAAGATGCGCTTAATAAATTATGCTACACTGTCCCTAGATTAAGCTAACTACAAAACTATAATGCCCTTTATGTTTAACTTTTATTCATGTTTTTATACTAGAATGCAAACCCCACAAGTCCACCCCACATATTCTGATGACTATAATCAGGATATTTAATTCAAGAAGAAAGTTATAATCTTAAATTCTCATGTTTCTTAAGGATTAATAAATATTGTGGGGTTGATGGAAAAACTGAGATAAATCCAGGCTAAATCTAGTACTAAAAATGATATAAACATTTATTTAGTAAAAAAAAAGGTTAATGTTAGAATTAACAGAAGAAATAACATTTTTCAAAACCAGCTAAAACCAAGGCAGAAAAAATCCTGTTTCTGGTAGAAATCACAAGTGCCATTAGCAATTATGAAAACAATAACACTGACCTTGAATCAGTGTAGAAGGTCTTTGTACACAATTATATTATTCACTTTATAAATTTTCAGTTGCTATCTCAGCCAAAAATTCAATAAATGCAAAGTTGGTCAGTAATAGGAAGATGACTCTTTTAACTGATTTCACTGAAAAAGGCTTTTAAGAAGGTACACAACTTGCCAGAATTTTCCTTGTTAAAAATGACAGCACTTTCAAATCCTGCTCAGCACACCTTAAACAGAGACTCATAAAATCTCAGGTAAACAACAATAGAATTCAAAATCAAATTCTGTCAAAACTAGAAATTATTTAAATAAATTGTATCTGTAATTATGGGAAATCTATAGTCAGCTAAAGGCTTTTATACCTGGAAATCTTTTATTCAACATCAGGATTTAAAGTAACACTTGAAACATTTTTTTCTCATCTTGAGTATATAATTTTACTTCTTCCACTGTATCATGCATATAACAGCTAACAACAGGAGAGAAACCCAATGAAAAAAAGACCCCTTGCATGTAGTTACTATAATTAACACATTCAATATCTATTATAGCCAGTCAGGTATCATGGCAACCTTATATTGCTGAAAACTGCTAGAAAACCCTTCAAAATGAGCAAGAGTCTGCTTTAGGGAAATCTCAGACAACACCGAGGACATTACTCGTCGTCAGCATCTGTGGATGTTGCTATGGGCACAGCCACAAAGAACCCTGCCATCTCCACAAAAAGGTATACACACAGAGAAGAATTGGGGCGGGGGCAAGGACATAAATTACTAAGGGAATCAAAAGGAGAGTACTTGTCCTGGCAATATAGAATAGGCACATGATTTTGAGTTTGTGTTATATACTGATTGCTTTCTCCTGAAGCTGGAGAATCGAAATTCAACTGAACTGTAATTGTGACTGAACATGAACCAGAGGGTGGAAATGGTATCCTAAAACTCTGCACTTGTACCATTTTATTACAAGTCTTAATTTGAAACTCAAAGTAAATTATATTAAAAATATTTAAACTTCCCCTTATAAACCCTTCATAGTCGTTTATAAACCTACAGAAGAGAAAAGCACAGGTTACAATGAACAAGAACCCAATATTGATTTTTCAGCAGTGCAGTAAGGCATCTCCATTCAATTTGGCTGCTGTCAAAGCCACTCTTTAACAGCTGGAGTCAAATTGCACTATTTACAGCAAGAGCCTTTGTCAAGTGGACCTTAAGTATCCTAACAATACACTATTCAAATGGCACTTTGCCACACAAATTGCTGACTTGATGAACACCCTATGTCAATGACTAAGGCCAATATAAAAGTTTCATTTTTATGAGAGGTTTTACATTCACACATTAAGTAAGCTTTCTTCATAGAACCATTAGGATATATATTTTAGGCCTTTGGGCACTGAAAATAATTAAAATCTGTTTAAATACATCAAGGGAACTTGACAACATTAATATGGATCTGGTGTTAACTGCATTTGTCACACAAGTCAGAGCAGCGCCCTTCTGCTCCTGGCACTTCCCACTGGCACGTGCGGCACAGTGCAGGACTTAAACAAGCCACGCACCGTGAAATACGAGCATTCCCCCTTTGTGCCTCTGATTTACGTAGCCAACGAATGTTTGCATAGGAGCAAGACTTTGAAGTCCTGTGAGGAAATTCAAGGTGGCTTCTGTGTGCACCAGACAGCTGGAGTCATTTAATCGTGTGTCCTATTTTTCATAGTGACTCTGAGACCCCCAAAATGAGTTTGGAAACAAAGCTGTGATATTATTTTTGTAGTTTTCCTCAACATTGAGGCAACTTAGTACCAAAATATGTTTAAATTCATACCATAAAGTGAGAAAAGGGACCTTCTACATTAAGCAGCTATAAAAAAAGTACCATTACAAAAATTTTTACATAACTTCACAATAGTTAAAATACATATGTATTGTAAAATACTTATGAAAAATGGTTATACTCTGCCAAAAATTTGCATCACTTCACATGTATTAAAAATAATTGCCTTGTATATTTATTCACTATTGTATATTTCTCTATTCTATCTTTCTAGGAAGGGTGTTATCATCTAGGCACTGAAGTTTTTAAGGTGAGATTCATAAAATCAAAATACTTGAAAATCTTAATCCAAGTTTTACAGAGAGAAATTCCTATATTTTCATGAAGGGCTTGCATTATAATAATAAAAATCTATTTTCTTTTAAATTTATACAAAATACATGCTAATTATTTTCTATGTTAGAAAAATATTCACATGCTGTTCATTTAATTAGAAAGAATATACCAAAAATAAATTACTAATTAAGAAAATAAAAATTATCGATATTGAGGATTTACCCATGCATAGTACAATTAATTGTTTTTAAATAAGTATTCTTTTTATAGTGATTCGATTTTGATAACAAAATATAGTTTAATAAAAAGAATTAAAATGTAATATGTAATGTGTCACCATAAATTATTTTATATTTATATATAAATTTGCAGATCACATTTTCAAATCCTACCATTTTGAAACTACTCTAGTTCTATTTCAATTAAGTTTTTGTGTCATAAATTATGAAATAATTAACGTTTTGTTCTGATAAAGTAGCAAGTAGTAGTGTGACCCAATTTTCTATTGGTAGCTACCAGTGCACCATCTGTGTTTTATGAGAGGTGGCAGGATAAAGCTCTAATAAGATTTTGCAGCAAATGGCACCAAATAGACATCACCCTAAGGTCAACTAAAGGTTAAAAAAATACAAACATATTTCTAGAAAGCTCAACTGGAGTTAAATGCATTCTTTATTTATAATCATTGTATGTTTACACAAAGATGCATGTATAAGTGCATGAATTAAAAGAATTTCATTTAAAAAATTGGATTGGATTAGGAGCTGTAATGGGCATATTTGTTTTCTACAAAGGGCAGATTTACAGACACAAGAATTTCATGAATTCTGTGAGGGAATAGATTTGATACACAGACCTTTGAATTGCGTTCCACATAGCACTGAAGAAGTTGGGATGCGTTGTTTTATTGAAAATTCTGTTAACTAGGGAGAGAGGAGGTGTTGGCTATTTTGCCAGTTTCTGATAGTGCCTCTTTATCTCCAAATCCAGAAAGGACTATCTAGATCAGAACTTGGAAACCACAGTCAATTAGCATCAAATTGGGTCCACTGCTTGTTTGTATAAATAGAGTTTTATTGGAATGCAGTCTTACTCATTTAAGAATTGTCTATGGTGGTGTCCATGCTCCAACAACAGAGTTGAATAGTTAAATAGCAAAAAATCTGTCCTTCAAAGTCTAAAATATTTACCATAAGGTCTTTTAACTTTGCTTGTCCCTGGTCTACTTCAACATTGTCCAAAACAAGTAAAATGCAAACCACATTTGCAATTTTACATTGTGTAGTAGCTATATTTTAAAAAAATTAGAAGATTTTAGTAATATATTCTATTTAATCCCATATATGCAAAATATCATTTTAACATATGGTGCTAGCCAAATTGCAAGTGCTCAATAGCCATATATGGTTAATGTCTACCATACTAAACAGCGTAGCTCTAAATAAGCAACCAAGGGGAGCTACTGGGAACCCATTCTATAGAAAATCAGATTTTTTTAAAAAAGAAGAAAACATTCCCAGGATGGCACAACAATTCTAAATTGTAGCAACTAAAATAATCCAATTTAACCTTTTACTCACTTTATAGACAAGAAATGCAGAAAAAGAATTTAAAACAAGCCATCAGACAAAACATATCTTTTCTCCTTAGAATATAATGAAGCTACAAAGATTTCTGCCATGTAGAGATGATTTTAGTTAGATTGTTTATTTTCTACTTTGAAGCTAATTTCCTCCCACTGCAATTTAAACAGTTTCTCTCTTGTTTTATCCTCAGCAGAATCTGAGAAAATTATTTCTGCATCACTAATATGATATCATATTTCTTTAAATCCTTTAAGACTTTGGTCTTCCCCTACCTCAAAGATTTTTCTTTATCTAGCTGCACAAATTCAACTCCTTTAGCATTTCAAATTAGACCCATTTTTTAAATATTTTGTTGTAGTTGTTCTCTTTAAAGCCTTTTCTCAACTCTATGTGCACTCTTCAAATGCAAGAAGAAAAAGTGAATAGAACATGCCAATAAATTCTAAATATTGCCAAACACAAAGCTCACAGCACAGATCTTACACACTTACACACTATTCTTCCAGTTAGACAGTTTTCTCTACCATTTGAAAATATTTCACTTGTTTCACTAAAATCTGCACTAAAAGTTCTGAAACAAAGTAACCTTAGACAGTTCCAAATTTCACAGGCTTATTGTCCCTCATTTTTCCCATCTCCAAAATGAGGGTCATTTAAATCTTTTCTTTAAAACTTTTTTCCTAGTAAAAATTCACGAAGCAAATATTCATTTTATTGTATTAACAGTAAGGAGAGCAGAGAATTTATAAGTACTCTTGAAATTTCATGCTTATCATATTTATAAATCAGATTAAGATAAAAAAATCTCAGTGGTTCAAATCTAAGAGAATGAAATGAAGAGATGCAAGACATAAGCAGAGAAGATATAACTTAGAAGAAGCACAAATAAAAAACCTCTAGTTAACAATAAGCTCAATAATATTAGAAGAATGGTATAATATATAAAACAAAGGAGGTGATAGCCCTCCTTTATTCAATTCTCTTACTCTGTAGAGAGTGAAGGTTAGGAACTATAGTCATCTAAGGTAAAGAGCAGCAGCTAAAAATAAAGTGGAAATCAGTCTAAGAAAAGAAAACAAGACTGGCATTTTACTGCTTCCTAGAGTCAAGAAAGAAAGAAAATTATATGAATAAAATGAAATCTATTATACTATTATCACCACCTAAGGGGTAGGTCTGAGGTCCTCCAAGAAACTAACAGAAATAGCAATCAGTTTGCTTTCTGGGCATTAAACTAGTAAAATGGGCACTTGATGAATGAAGTTTGCTCCTGCAGACCTTAGACATCTGACATGCATGAGTCAAGAGACATTTCTCAAGTTCTCATCTACTATTCTAATGTAGAATAATTCCCACCCTAAAATGCACACTGTATGATGAATAGAGAGCACCAAAGCCACATTAGGATGGGAATGCTTGGCAGTCAGCTGGGCTCACTTCCTGGGCTCTATGTATTCCAACCTTATAATAAATACACAGCATAAGTGTGGTTCAATTTTCTGTCTTAGGAAACTAAGACCTTGTAACTTTCCTCTTTCAGTTGTGAATGTAAAAGTTTTATCATACTTATATAACTACCCTTGTAAAACATGATTTCTTTTAAGTTGAGAACATGAATAGTTTTGGGAAATCTAAAAACAATTTAATTAATAAAAAAAATCTATTGCCTAATCACTGGTTTCAAGATCTGAAGGAGGAAAGTATAAACAACAGAAGGTGGCCTAAATGGAGTTCTAAAAACAGAAATCCAAAATTTAGGAATTTTTCAATGCCTATCAGCCTTAAACAAGAGAGCTCGAGCCATAATGGGCTGAAAGGGATGACTGTACTAGAAGACACTTAGAGCTCAATGAGTGAACCTCCCCAGACTCCGTGTCCATCAATGACATGAATAATTCTACCTCCCTCCTCTTCCTCACTCCCTGTAGCTGTGCTACAGTGAGATTGTGCTGAGTTATGAACACAATTGCAATTATATTTATCATTGTAAATTAAGTGATAATCATTCTAGCCTATAAATTTATTTCTTGGGTGTTTGGTTAATGTGACTCAGTTCTCAAAAGGTTGATAAACCCTGGCTTCAAAATGTGAATCAAGTCTCTAACCCCAAAAAACTGAGGATAATGTGCTAGTGTCCTTCCCAAACCTGCAGCTCTAAGGCAGAGCTTGGGCAGCCAGTTGGTCCCTCTTTCTTGAAGATGCCACATCTTTTTGCCTCAAACTATATATGTACACATGAGATGATATGAAGTTTTATTTAAAGTCCTTATTAATGGTTATTTAACAGTCTTCATATCACTAAAATAATGGATGTTAATAATATGTAATTTAACATTGGCTAAAATTTGGCTTAGAAATACCATTTCTGGAAATATATTTTATTAAATAATACTGAATATGAAAAAAGCTTTAGACTTATAGGTGCATTATTCACAAAAGTGAAACACCCATTCCTCCACAGCCCTGGCAACCATCAAAATGCTCTCCGCATCCACGTCTGAGGGGTTGGGGGGCGTAGGGTAGAGGGGGACAAAGGGTGAAAAGTTGGAACAACTGTAATAGCATAATCAATAAAATATAATTAAAACAAAAAAACAAAAAAGTGAAACTTCTGTTGAAACAGTAAAGTGAAACAGTAAGCCATAGGAAAACAATTCACATCAGCAGCAGTACACATACAGTGCACAGAGCATGATGCAGCCATTAAAAAATAGACAATAATGTAAGAAAGTTTTACATGAGAAAATGCTAAAGTAAATATATGTACATATATGGCATGGTTATGACAAAGTGAGGAGGTAACTTAGAGCTGTAGATGATGAAAAAATAAGAGTCCCTTAAAGGAAAAGCTTATGCACAGCTAAAGAAAACATCAGCAATATAAAAATGGAAGCAACCATATGGGAAAATGTAATTTCTAATGGTACTTTGGACAAGGGTTTGATCTCCAAAATATATAAAGAACTCATATGACTCTATACTAAGAAGACAAATAATCCAATTAAAAAATGGGCAAAGGACCTGAACAGAGTCTTCCCCAAGTAGGACATACAGAAGTCCCATAGACATATGAAAAGATGCTCAGCATCACTAGCCATCAGAGAGACACAAATTAAAACCACAATGAGCTATCACTTCACACCAGTCAGGATGGTCATCATAAACAAATCAACAAATAACAAGTGCTGGTGAGGTTATAGAGAAAAGGGAACCCTAGTGCACTGTTGGTGGGATTGCAGACTGGTGCAGCAACTATGGAAAACAGTATGGAATTTCCTCAGAATTTGGATCCAGGAATTATTACACTGATGGGATTATACCTTAAGAATCTCCAATCGCCAATCCAAAAGAACCTATGCACCCCAATGTTCATAGCAGCACAATTTACAATAGCCAAGTGCTGGAAGCAACCTAAGTGCCCATCAGTAAATGACTGGATCAAAAAACTATGGTGTATTTACACAATGGAATACTACACAGCAGAAAGAAAGAAGAAACTCCTATTCTTCACAACAGCATGGATGGGACTAGAGAGTATTATGCTACATGAAATAAGTCAGGCAGTGAAAGACAAATACCATATGATCTCACCTATAAGTAGAACCTAATCAACAAAAGAAACAAACGAGTGAAAAAGAACCAGAGACATGGAAATATAGAACAAACTGACAGTGACAAGAGGGGAGGGAGGACAGAGATGATGGGGGAAGGTAGGGGAAGGGTCAAGTCAAGGAACATGTACTAAAGACCCATGAACAAGGACAATGGGGTAGGGATTGTCTTTGGGAGCAGGGGTTGGATGGGGTAGGGGAGGGCAGTGGGGGGAAAAATTGGGACAACTGTAACTGAACGACAATAAAAAAGAAATAAATAAAATACAAAAAAGAAATCCAATTGAATTTCTATATCATATTTGGAACTAAAATTAATAAAGCCCATCCAAAGTTTTGTGAATCTGGTTGACTTGGATTATGAAAACAAATAAAAACTCCATTATTGTGCATTAACTGAGACTTGGAAACCTAAAAAGCTGGTGATCCTAGAGATGCTGAGTGTATCTAAATAATTGTCCCTATGATGATGCAGTTTCTTCTGATACACATTTTTTGGTTTATTTATAATTAACATTAAAAAAGAAGTCAAATACTCTGAACTAAAAAAGATAGATATAAACCACAGAATGTAGGTTATTTTCCTCTTACCAGTGGAAAACCATCTAGAGTTCAAGAGTTAATATAAAATTGGCTCAATTTTGATAAGCTAGAACTTATTTTTAAGAAAATGCTATATCAAGAGGAATAATCACTCAGAAAGTTATGGTGATTAACTCAAGATCACTTGGTAGATATGGTAGATGCAATCATTCTGATTTCTTGCTTTGTACTGATATTTAATTGCTATGTATTTATGGAAGCACCTTAGTTCTCAGTCAAAGTTGATGATGTTCTTTGAAAGCAGGAGTTGGATTTGAACTTACCTTACATGAGGACTCCACCTGCAGAGCAGGGCAAGGTATTGGCCCAAGCTGGTAGGAGCTGGAGGATCTCTGTTCTACACTTTTGTGCTTATGTGTTTCTGAGGCAACTGAAAGTGCAGCTTCAGACTTTAGAAACTGTGAATCATCACAACAATTAAGAATAATTCTTGCTCTTTCTCCTGTCTCATGTCTTTCCAAAGTACCTGGAAAATAAGATTAGAAATAACAATTTTTGCAAAATATTTACCCCCAAAAGAATGGAAAAAACAAACCACTTCTAACAGAAAAATCACAATTCTTTAAGTCATCATGCCTTACTATCTTCTTTCAATCAAAAATCAGCCTGGAAGCTTTCTCTAAATTATTCAAATCATGGGCTTACAAAGGCTGAAATTATGGACTTGAAAAGTTCATCTTCCTCTTTGTGCTTTTCATCCACTGAAATTAACAGAACATTCACTAGTCTTTAACAGTAAAATCTCTTACTTATTATATAGTATGCAAGTGATCAACAAAAAACTATGGAATATTTTAGTGTTTTCCCTTAGTGTTCCAGTCACAAACAACAGGGAATTCACAGTGCTTTGCTTAGCTTCCTAATCTTAAAAGGTTTCTATTATTGATGTGTAATTGAAGTGAATAGGCTAAGTAAGAACACACATGATTTGTACTACTACCTTCCTCACCAAAGTGTTCTCACAGCTTCAGGAAAGCAGGCCACACTGGGGTGTTGTTGTTATTGTTGGTATTATAGCTGTTACAACATTTGACCTTTATGTCTTATGTTATTAGAAGGAATAAATTCCTTTGCCCTCTTCTCTGCCATTCTTGCAGTTTCAGAACTTCAGGGTGTTGGCAAGTTCAATTTAAAGTTGAAAGGAACAAATATAAAACAGAGCAAAAGTATCAGAAAACGATTCAGAGTGTTAGAGTTTTTATGAAATACAATGCCATATGCTCAGTGTAATCTCAAAAAATATCCATTAATCATGACCATTGTCTCCTATGAGTTGTGAGTTCATTTGAATTAGTTAGACCATGTTAAGTTTATAACCTATACCCTACTAAGTAAAGAAGCTAAAGAAAAGTAACTTGACATATAATCTAAATACAGATTTTATTTCATATTATTCTTTTCCTACAATGAGAAAGAAGTAGTTGTACTATTTGCTAAGGAAAAAGATCATTCTTACCATATTAGGAAAAATATCAATTTAAAGTAATTACTGCCAGAGAATAAAAATAATGACACCATACCAATACATCTTTAGACAGGTAGATAGACAACGATTATTGCACTCCAACCCTCCTTTCTCCTCCTCTACTCTCCATCTTCCCTTACAGCAACTGTGCTGTTGGTTGGTGCTTTGGGTTCTGAGTCAATAGCAATTATTATGCTACTGAACGATACTTCAGTCCCTAATCTTCATTTTAACCTTCCTGCATTCATAAATTACCATCTTTAATGTAAACATAATAAACAATATTTCTCTGAGATTTCCTTTTCCATCAAGATTAATATGTCTTCAACAAACGAAGTTGACAGCAACATTAAGAAAATCCTTTCTCTCAAGGATGACAGTAAGAAGAGTTTCTCAAACAAAAGATAATAGTTATTACTACTTCCTGAAAACAGCCACATTCCAGAACCTGTAACTACAGTATCTGGTAAAATTCACTTTTTATAAGAAATCTCTCTTTGAATAATGGTATCACCGTGGATATTTTCTTCTCACAGGTTTTCTGTGGTTCTTCAAACTATTATATTTTTAAAAGATTTTAAGAATTCTTGGAAAATCCTTTGTTATACTATAATACACATGAAATGCGCCTTAGTTCTATATATTCATATATGTTATTCTATACACAACTATTTCTTATATTTCTTATATATTTTAGTGATAAAAATAGCTTACCTACAAACTCAGACAGTTGTAATCTATTTTTGTTTATAGATAACTAATCTAACTAATTGGCTGAGTGTCGACAATGTGTTTTTCGCTGAGCCAGGTGCTGGCAACAGAACAAGAGTGACTCCATCCAGGTCCCCCTGGAGCTCCAGTAAAATCCAACGGTAGTGCGGAGGCAAGAAACATCTGAGAACCAATTTGCTATATCTAAAGTAAGCTATTTTCACTACAAACCAATGCTTAATCAACAAAATATTGGAAACGTGTTTTTGTGAACAATAGTTTCCATCATGCTTAATTGTAAAGTACTTGAAAAATAATTAGATTATTTTGTTCCAAAGCACTGGTTGTGACACAAATGTGACGTAAGGAGTGGTTAAAGGGAGTCAATTACTTCAAAAGTTACCACAGACAAATAAGTAAGTTCATATTAAAAATAATAAGTTGATTTTCTAATAAGTCCAGGACAACAGCTTTTGAAAGCCCTTGGTCAAAGCCCTGACCTTGAATAGAGAGAGATTCTCATATGTGCCAGTTATTAATTTATTGTCTCTTAGTTCCAGATCCACTCCTCACTGCCTGCTCTGGAAAATGTGTATGCTCCTCTCTAAATATTTTTCTTTAACAGCTGTTGCAGTGTTGACCTTTGCAGATGAAAGGTGCTGGGAAGACCTATAGAAAAAATAACTTTTTCTTCTCAGTTCTGGGATGCTCCATTGAGGCAGTGTGGGTGGCTTCCGCAGTGCCAGACTCCAGCAGCACATGGCAGCCAGCAGTACCCAGCAGACAGCAGCTTCCCCGAGACACTCTTTGGATAGTTTGTAGCAGAGTGCCTCCAGGGAGACATCTCCCTATGAACAGCTTTCCTTAGCTCCATAGAGGGCATATTTCTGGCAACACCATACCACGCCACATCACAGCAGCTTCTCTGCTGTCCAATGATCACAGCCATGAGCTCTCCAGTAAGGTCAGGATTTTAGCCCTGGGGGAACGGGTGCCCCAGGCAGCACATCTCAGCTCCAGGGTGAGCAGTTGCTCCTTAATCTGCTATTCCTATATCTGGTTCTTATTAACCAATCCCTGACATTCACATTATTTGTGATAGCTAGTCATTCTTTATGTTGATTTTTTTTCTGTTTAAATTACTCTGTCATTCCTCTCTCCTGATTGGACCCTCATTAATACACCATAATAAATTATTTCCAATGCAGAATGTTCCTTTAAATATATCCCTGAAACTATGGAATTTACATAGCTTCAGGGACATAGTTAAATAGAGTAAATAGTAAAAACAATAACCCAGGAGGGAGGGCATGATCTCAAGGAGGTCCAGGGCTTGCCTTTGCAACTCTAATGAACTGCCTTCGGGATGTTAGTCCATAGAGACAGAATACTCATTGCTTTCTGATATCAAAGAAATAATAGAAGCTAAAGATTAACAAAATTGCTTAACTCAACTTCCCATTTAAGGACATCTTTTGCTTTCCAAAGTGTACACATTGATAATTAGATATCTCTTTTGTTTTTCTTTTGCACTATGCTACATCAAGGAGATGAGTTTACTCACACTCTCCATTTGGATCAATCTGAATGTGGTAAGCAAAGATGTAGAGACACACTTGAGTTAAATATTATTGAAAGTGACCATTGTATTTCCTCCTTCAAAGTCGATGTTGTAAAAATAAATACCACACAATCTATCCCAAGTACACTCTTCATTGTATAAAATGTTTTCCAGCAAATAGCTTGCATTGTTTTCCATTATTTTATGACTATGAGTTTTGAGATAATCTGTTTTGTCCTAACTTCAAATAGTACATTAGAGGATGGAACCAATTAGAAGAGAGCTTACAACAATTAACATTCTTAAAGAAAGTGAATGAAAGAAAGTTCATGTCCATGGATTGTACTTGTACATATAAGTTCTTTGAGTCCTCTGTTTCCTATACCATTTTTATCTCTCTCTGTCTATTTTATACCTACTAATTATGCTTCTTTCCTGTACCTCCCCCCCGTTCCTCCCTTCTCCCTCCCCACTGAAATCCCTCCATGTGATGTCCATTTCTCTGATTCTGTTCCTGAATGATGGCACTGGCCAGCATTCAAAGCAGTTTTCACTGATCCAAAATTGCCCAGTCCTCAAACATCAGTGCACAGAAACATAATGAGCAGCTAAGATCGTGGTTTCAGGCCTCTATCAACAATATTTCCACTTGTATATCCTGCTTTCACTGCCAACTCCACACAGCCCACAGTGTCCTTACTCATGTTTTTTGAAACCAGGATGACTCCCTTAGCCACCCTGTGCCCAGTGGCTGTCCTCTCCACCTGTCAAGGCTGGCAGCCAGGAGACATCATTGCATGGTGGGCATGAGCAGTAAGCCCCAGCCTGCCCTGCACTCAGATCGAACCTGTTGTGTGGCCTTGGACTAGCCATTTTACATGTCTGTGCCTCACTTTCCTCATCTGTGCAGTGGGGGTAGAAATTCTTACCCCACAGGGGTACTATGAGAGTCCAATTAAGCAGGTATTTTAAAAGGTTGCTAAGGCTCTGACACACATGACAGGTTCTTCCTCAGCCCCGTGTGAGCAGTTTAACAAACCTCCTTAACCCCGTGGCTTCGGAACATCTTGTAGGGGTCCCAGTGTGGTGCCTCCCTCCTTCCTATAGAAGGCTAGAACCTCCTCAACCAGCCTAGCTTCTCAGGCTAGGCTATAATAAAAATTTGGGTAGGATTATATGTTTGACTTATTTTTTAATCCTCTTCAGTAAACCAGACTGAAGTCTGGCATAAATTAAAGGCTAGAGAAATATTTCTTAATGGATTATATGACATTAGCAACATGGCTAGTGAATTTTACAGTGGCTACACTTGAGATTAAATCCCAAATCCTTGACCTACAAGTCATATTCTCACCTGTGCTTTCTCCCATGTCATCCTCCCCTTGCTCACAATTTAGATCTTTTTTTTTTTCTTTAAAGGTCCCTGAAAATAAATCCCCTTACTGCTAACTCCATCTCGCTCTTTTAGTATTAGCTTAAAATCTCACCTCCCCAGAGAGGCCTTTCTGAAGTGAATCCCTCTCCTATCTTATATCATTTTCTATCTCAGTTTCTTTACTTTGAAGAACTTACCACATTTATAATTGGTATATTTTTATTTGCTTGCTTAAATTCAGGGCTGCCTCCCTACCAGATGCTAAGTTCTTTTCAGCAAGTATATATTCTATGAGCTTCATACAAAGCAGGGCTCAATACCTGTTCACAGAATGAATAGATTAAATTTTATCCTTTCCCTCTAGCAGTAGAAGGAAGCTACCTCCAAGCATACCGAAGTCTCAGTGTGGCAGGTGTTAACATCAAACTATATCCATTATAAACCTGAGCCCTAGAGCACAGGAGGGCCCACGCTGGGGGAAGCAGCATTCACATGTTCTCATCCATCCCAGCACACGGTTAGCTGCCAGATTGATCCTGAGGCTCCAAGAATTTGGAATTGGATACAAGTCATTCTCTGGATGTGACATGTTAGCCTGACCTGTGTGGAGTAGCCATTTCTTGCGCCATGGACTGAGGAGTAGAATGAGATAGTCTACAGAGGCAGAGATGGGGAGGGAGGGAGAGAGAAGGAAGGAAAATGGAGTGAAAAGGAAGAGAAGAAGAGGGAGGAAGGAAGAGTGGCAGGGGGAGAAAGCTTCAACTTTCTAGTTATGTTTTTAATTCCTTCCTAAGGACTACTGCAGCTCTAAGGTCTTTGCAATACACCCCTGAATTCTCTACAACAGATACCTCTTTCCAATAAACCAATTTTGCTTGGCTTCTGTAGCTTGCTAGCTACCTTAAGGGCCCTAATAAACAAGGAACAGAGAAGGTGTTTCTACTGTGGCAAAGGCCAAGTTTGAACACATCCAAACGGACATGAAAAATTAACGTGCAGAGCTCCAGGTAGAGATCAGAGCACAGAGACAAAGGCTTACGCTTTATCAGCAGATGGGCTGGGATTCAATCCCAAAGAAAGAAAGTCATCTTTAAGAGAATTTGGAGTAAGATCTGTCAAGAGACCAGCACAAAACCTCTCCCAGTTTCTGTACATAAAAGGGAAAGAAAAGAAGGAAGATTCAGAAACTGCTGCAAATCAGTATGTTGCTAAAATATAGCTGCACTTTAAATGCATTGGGATTGTCAATATTTATAGGGCACTCACAACTTTCTGTTTCGTTTTTAAAGAGGGCAAATGATCACTTTGTAATGTGCCTGTTATGAAATCTGATTTTGAAGTATCAGCTATCTTAAAGCATGGCATGTACCGTGAAGAATGCTGCCTTCAGTTGTGATAGAAGAGCAAAGCAGAGGGTAAAGAGAATACTCATAGTTGTTAAAATATGCCATGGTGTACCAGACATGAATGTCTACATGAGGAAAGTGAGGAAGAAATAACAATAGCCTGTACTTTGATTCCCTCCTAAACAGCCAGAAGTTGCTCCCTGGTAATTTGTGTATACATGTAATATTTGCTGTCTTCTATCTAAAAATGATTTCGCAATTAGTAAAATTACCACAACCTATTATCTATTAGTGAATAGTTTTAAATTATATATTTAAAAGCCCTAGCCAGACAAATTCCATCTCACAACTTAACAACTAGTTTCACTAAGTTCGTAGAAAAAGCAATTGCTACTATCCCAAAATGGAAAAAAATGTTAAAAAAAAAGGAATCATAATCACTTGATGAATCCATCTACAAATGATCAGGAATAAATTAAGATTCAAAAACACTTCCCAAATGGATTAATGTTTTATCACATTGCACAAAAACATTTTATTAACTGAGAAATTATATACAAATAAATTTGAGACAGTAATTAACTTACTAAAACTCATAGTACTTTTCCTTAGAAGAACATTATAGCAATTTCATTGCTATAGGAACATAAAATCCTCCCAGCTCACTCAAATTACATATAATGTAAGTCAGCAAACTTTAAATAATTTGTTTCACAAAAAAACAGAACACTCCAATTAAATATTCTACTTATTTATGGCATTGTAAAAACAATGAAAAAAGTATTTCTTATTATGTGATAGGAATAAATGAGTATACATTGTATTTACGTAAACAAACTTAACAGCAAGACCATGTGAGTGGATATGTTACATACTTAGGTCTCTTTTTTTTTTTTTTCATTAGATTGGCATTTCTAACTGAAATTTACCACAATATTGGGAAATGATTAAGAGGACAGTTATATTTGAAAATGATTCTCCTTAAAACATAATAGGCTAATGGCCTCATCTACCAAATTTAGTAATCTGATCATAAAATCAGATTTCAACAAATCAACTAACATCTGTAATCAAATTACACATATCAAGGAATTTGACCACTGGGTCTTCTGTAAGATTTATCATTTATCTTCAGTTACACACAAAGTTCATTATCTTGCTCACATAAATATATGATCAACCTGGTGACTCCTTTCTAACAAAGCTGTTTCATAGTTTCTGCATCTTACTCCAGAAAGTGTGTAACTGATGTGGGTTCTGAGCAGGTACAGGGGATCCTAGAAGTACCAAACTTAGCTAAGTGGAAAATAATGGCAGGGGGTGGATGGATAGAAAATGAATCTGAAAATATTAAATTAGGCATAAAGGCACGTACATCATTCCTAAATATAACTGAAAATAATACATTCATCTGTAACATAGATTTGTGGAGGATGTGGCTCATTTTTGTTCCATATAAAGGTCCTACTATGATAACAAAGCCAGGATAGGCTTTACATCAACCTCCCATACCTTAACGGTATGTAGAATACTCTTCACAAAGTCCTTGACCACTGCGACTTCAAACCCAGCTCCGCCACTGCCTCTAGCACATTCAGAGCAACCCTGGGATTTATCAGCTGGACCACACTCAACCTCCACATCCAATTCTGACCATTGACCTCCAGAAAAACAGAATAATAAAACAGTGCACGTGGGGTAAAAAAAAATAAGGATCAAAAGACACAAAGGTTTAAAGTTGTTGAGATATAGAAGAATGCAAATAATGCATTAATTTTAAAGTAGAGTTTTCTGGATAAGGCATTTACTTATCAAATACTTCTTAAACTTTTGCTAACACCACAGAATCTACTTTGACTAAATTTTAAATTTTAATGCCACTCTAAAACAATACAATTTACAACCAATTTAAGAAGTGAATGTTAACAGAAAAGTTTTTGTATTATGATGTGAGGTATATATTTAGTTAAGTTTGTAATTACTTATATATAAAACATTAAAATAACATAAAAAGTATATAATTACATATTATATACAAAACATTAAAAAGTATTCAAAATATCATTCACTTTATTATTTGAATTTTTATACCAGGCATGCTCATTTTTAATTTTAAAATATTTCAAAAAGCAGATCTTTTCTTTCTTCATGCTCTTGGTTGAAGATAAATTTCCTTAGGAAAGATTTGACTTTATAATTTTATTTACCCTGGTGTCAGTTGGCTTTTTTTAAACATTCACCCAATGATATATTGATTGATTTTTAGAGAGAGGGAGAGAAACATCAATCTGTGGCCTTCCAGACACACCCCGACTGGGGATCAAACCTACAACCCAGGTATGTGCTCTGACCAGGGATCAAACCTACACCTGTTGTTGCAGGGGATGATGCTATAACCAGCCTAGCCACCTGGCCAGGGCTGGTGTCAATTAACTTAATTAGATAAATATGTTGCTCAGTTGATCTGAAATTTTTCCTGGAAAGAGAAAGAGAATTGGAGAAGAAAAAACTGGGGTATGGTCTCCTGAATAAGGTGTTGGATTAGGGGTGTAGTCATATAGAAAGTCTCTTTTTTTGCAGGGATTTGGGGAGACATGTGGAAATGGAAGAACAAATATATTTTAACTGCCATGGGTGCCCCCTGGGACATGGGAGTGATTTTCTTCAGACAAATAAAGTGCAACCAAAGCTCCAGCAGGCATGCCAGGGTTCTGTTTTGAAAGCACCAACTCTCAGTGTACCCTCACTACAGTCCTGGCTCCCCAGTGCCACTTGTAAAATGTCATATCATGTTTCTGCCCCCAATGACCCAGAAAGACTTCTTCCATCTCTTTACTCTTCTGTTCCATGAATTCACTTATCCAGGGGGGCCTTCAGCAACTATCCTACCTAAGATCCAATATGATAAGCAGGATTCTAAAAATAATCCCTAATGACCTTCACCCTTATGTGACTCCTTCCCCTGTAAGAATAATGAAACAGCACCCCAGTGATTATATCGCTTCAAGGACTTTGCAGATGTAATTAAAGTTTCTAAGACAGTTGACCTTAAAATAAGTACATTATTCAGGAGGACTAGGCCTAATTAGGTGAGCCCTTTAAAAGTAGAGTTTTCTCCAATTGGTGGAAGGAAAGTCAGAGGGATTTAAAGCATAAGAAAAATTCAGAGTACCATTGTTGGCTTTGAGGATGGAGAAGGCCATATATAAGGATCAGAGTGGCCTCTAGGAGCTGAGAGTGACAGCTGGCTGGCATCCAGCAAAGACCTCAGACCTACAACCATAAAGGCTAAATTCTCCCAAGGACTCAAATGAGCTTGGAAGTAGATTCTTCCCCTGAGCTTCCACATTAGAGCTCAGTTGGCTGACACCTTGATTTTGACCCTGTGAGAAACTCATGAGTTCTGGATTTCTAACTGACAGAGCTGTGAGGTAAATGGGTGTTGTTTTAAGCTGATAAGCTTGTGTAACATTTTACACAATGATAGGAAATACAACTAGGACTTGCGGTAATAATGTTACTCTGTACCCAGATTTATTTAGATCTCTTCTTATATTCTTTTTTCACTATTTTATATGTGAAAGTCCTGCCACAAACAAAATGATTAAATATATAAATGCATAAAATCATAAAAACAAATAAATGTGAAGCCTGGTTAGACATTTCGTACTTTTCTATAGCCCTTCTCCTACCCTCATTTTCTGGGTAGTAGGAACCATGAAGATAGTCACTAAATAACTGGTGATTCAACAATCACATACTGCATCAAAAAAAAAAAAAAGACTTTTTAAACACTTAATTACTTCATTAGGAATTATCAGCAAGACATGTATCTTTTCATCCTTCTATCATCATAAAAATTGCCATTAGCTACCATTAATTGAGTACTTTCAAGTACAAAGTGCTGTGTTTAGTATTCCACATAGGTCATTTAATTTTTGAAACAATGCTGCACGGTACAAACAATCTGAAGTTCAGAAAGGATAAGTTTCAGGGTACTTGTGTATAGTGTGGTTGGGAGGGTGGTTATGGGAAGTGTTTTAACTGGAAAGCTAGGGAAGGGTGCTAATGCCCCAGTGGAGTTACATTTCATCTCACACCTTGGGGAGGGGCATATTCAGGGCTGAGTGTAATGTGAATGTTTGTCTGGCAAAATGGAGAAAGAATGAAAGAAAGGGTTTGACTAGCAAGTTAATCAGTCAGGAAAATTTTCAATAGTTAATGTAAGAAAAGATGAAGGTCCCAATCATCTGGCCCCATAGCATTTTAACTTTAAATGTTTTTGGTTCTGTTGAACTATATTACACAATTCTGTGTTTTACTGGAGGCTTACAAAAAACATAGCACATAGTTCATCTTTCAATTGATCCAAATTTATCACTAGATATTGTTGATAGCATTGGTGCTAAGAAACTGTAATGCCCTCTGGAATTAAAAATCAGGATAATCATGGAATGGCTCTATGGGTTCCAGGGATCTTTGGTGGGTTCTCAACCCTATAAAACCATTTCCCTCTTCTTCTTCTTCTTTAGCCAGAGTGTTTATCCTACTCTTCTCACCACCATCACTGTTCTTGTAGTTTATCATCTGCTGCAACTTCCTGTAGGTGGTTTGTAGGTAGTTGCATATACCTTATGCCATAGAAGGAGCCGTATGGAATAGGTAGGTTTTTCTGGCACCAGCATTTGTTCCACTTCTAAATTAGAAAATGACCTGCTCTTTCTCCATACTGGGCTGTGGCCCTTTGTCAGGGAAGGATCCCACCCTGGGTGACTGCTCATCCTACACCACAGGGTGCCATAACACACCTCTTAGGATGTGTAGGTAGTAATTAAAAGACCTGTGTTGACTTCTGGGTTTGTACACAAAAGACTCAAAAACAGAGTCTTAAGAGACATTTGTACATCTCTGTTCATAGCAGCATCATTCAGGGTAGGCAAAAGTGGAAGCAACACAAGTGCCCATCACCAAATAACTGGATTAAGAAAATGTAGTATATACCTGCAATGGAATATCCTTCAGTCTTACAAAGAAATTTCTGACACATGCCATAACATGGATGAACCTTGAGGACATGATGCTAAGTGAAGTAAGTCAATCACAAAAGGACAAATACTGTATGAAATCACTTAGATGAGATACCGAGAGTAGTCAAATTAATGGAGTCAGAAATAGAGGGGTGGTTTGTCAAGGGCTGTGTGGAGAAAGAAATGGGGACTTATTGTTTAATGGGTACAGAATCCCATTTTGGGAAGCTGAAAAAATTTTCAGAGATGGGTGGTGATGATGATTGACCAACAATGTGAATGCATTTAATGCCACTGAACTCTGCATGTAAAACCAGTTAAAATGGTAAATATAATGTTATGTGTATTTTACCACAATCACACACACACAATCTGTGTTGATAATGCAGCCCAAGGAAAATACAAATAAAAAGAGAAGTACACTGAAAATAAACCCAGTGAAAAATGGAGAGAGTACATGCAGAGGTCAAACAACCTGAGACAAAGGGAGAGGCCATCAGGAGAGTCCGTAGCATGTAAGGCTGAGGGCAGAGAGAGAGAAGAACATTGATGCAGTGATTTCAGACAAGTCAACTACCTGCAACCCAGAGAATGACTACTGAACTTGGAGGTGAGGCGACCTCAGGAAGGACAGTTCCATTAGAATAGTGTAGGCAGGAGCGAGATTATAATGTGTTAACTAAATGGGAGTCAAGAAAACAATGACACAGAGTATAGATGGCGTTTTCTAGAAGACTGTCAACAACTTTGAGTAGAATGACAGGGAAAGATAATAGAAGCCCACAATTCCATATCTAAAACATTTAGGACCATAGAGTTTTAGAATTCAGTATTTTTCAGATTTTGGAGATACAAGATAATGCACATATGTATATTTTACAACAGCTACAGCAGGGTCTGGGAGAGCGGACAGCAATCAAACATGCCATAGATGTGCAGCAAAAATAAAACTAATATTTAGACATAATGAAATAAACACCCCAATGTGAGGTTTGGTTTTGTCTTACTAGAAACAAACAAATAAATAAATCTTTTTAGATTTATTTGTGGCTAAAAAAATGTAGACCTGTATTTAAAATAATTGGTAGCTAGGAGGTCAGAGCTATTGAAAGAGAGATATTCTGAGATAAGTTGGTGCACTATTCAGCTTTTCAGGATACAGGATACCTATCTGCTCATGCATTTGACTTCTCCTTGTAGCAACATAAGTAAGCTAAGTCATCTAATTCCAAACCCCCAGTTTTGCTGATTGCTTTGTCTATGCTATTTATGATTAGATTGTAATTTACTAAAGATTCTTTTAGGCCCAATACTTGAACAAAAGCACAACTTCCTTCATAAAATCACTGATGAGAGAGAGCATTGCCAACAGACCTGTCTTGAGAAAACAATCATAGTTATCACAGTTGTAAGAAATGAAGACAAGAACATAAGGAACAGGTAACAATATGATTTTCAAACTAGACTTAGAGCTGATACTTCTGGAGAGAAGGAAAAAAATAGGATAACTAACAAAGGTTAACCTCTAGTGTAAATCATGGATTAAAAGCCGATTGTTTTATCAAATCTTTTTGCAGTTCTTTTCTTGGGGTCTCAACCTATAAATGTTTCTTATCAAGATCTATCAAGATAAAATATAATTATGTATTTATACATTATGTAATTATGTAATTATGATATATTTATCAAGATAAAATGTTTATTATCAAGATCTATCAAGATAAAATATAATTCATTTAGCTACATTTACAAAAGCAACTGGGAATCTGTCCAACTAATGAACTTTCTACTAGATGATATCCTGTGTCCCTCAGTGGAGCTTCCGGTACTCGATGCTTTTGAGTGGCTGCAAAAAACCCCTCATCTTCCCAGCACACGAGCCTAGAGTAGAATGGAGTCTACTTACACTTGAATGTGAGAGGTGCTGGGGAAAGCAGCAGGCCAATCCATGCCTGGGAGTTTTTGACAAGTCTGAGGTTAGCAATCAACATTTTTTTGTAGCAAACAAGATAAAGTCGGACAACATTCCCACAGTCAAATTCTCTGCTCACCATTCCCAAGTCTACATCTTGACCTTTGGGTTTGTTTTCACCTGATTCATCCCTCAAAACACAAAAGATCTTTCCCATCAAATCCTAACGAATAAGTTAACAGTACAAGTCGGATATTATTGATACACTCAGATAAATCAAGTGCATCCAATATCCTTTATCTTGTGGTCAAATCAAAGAATCTGCTTTTCCAGAGAATAACAATCATTACAGTCCACTGAGTCTTGCTTTTCCAATCGTTTCTGCGGCAGCTGGCTACTGGGAAGTTTCGAGGGGATTGAATGGAGGCAGCGTGGGGAGGGGCAGATGGCTCCTTTGGGTTCATTTTGCCAAACATGGCAGCTGTGAAACCCACTAAGGTTCCAAATGTCCCTATAAAGTGCCCGCAGAAGGGAGGGGGGGTCAAGCTAAGGAGGAGCCACAGAGCAGTCATCCTAACGTGTTCCTCTTTCTCCTGCTGTAAGATAAGCCCCGAAGAACATTAAATGCAGATACGTATCCAGCCAGCACAGGGTCCAGAAGGGTAATCAGACTGCAGGAGTCAGCTAAATCTGATTATAGCCAACCAAGTGTTTTCTTTACCAAAGTAAAACCCAGGAAAATAGCAACTGACAAGGGAAACAATAAAGGCAGTGAAGGATGCAACTTAGGCAGTGAAGGATGCACCAGTGAAGGATGGTGAAAGTAATTTTAAGAGTAGAAAATATTTATTTGTGTCATTAGAATAAGATAATACTGATTTTTCATATTTGTTTCTGAGCATACAAAATACTCCAAAGACATCCTGGAAATATCACAATAACATGCCTAACACACAAGCATGTTAAGATGCCAGAGATTTAAGAAAAAGGGGGGTGGAATTGAATAACCCTTAATTAAAACACATACACATGCAGTGTATGTGTTTTACCAGATAAAAATTAATCACATAATGTAGAATTTTAAAAATAAGTGAGGGGTATCTAAAAATAATATATAACCATGCTCATGTTAATTGTTCAAATGATTAACAAGAATTGAGCAAGAAGGAAATCCAACTTAGGGAAAAGAAAATTACCTGTGCTTCTTTTGTTAACAGCTTTTTGGTGTGACAACTGGATTTTAAAGAGCACAGCAGAAACTATGCTATGCAGATCTTTCAGTTTCTTGAATTTTTCTACATCCTTGCAGTTCCCTCACTCTAAAAAGTTTGTAAAATTATAAGATCATATGAATGTTTATATAGTTTCACGAAGTGGCAATCCATATTCACTAGATGGAGTCACAAAAGACTACTATGTTGGAAAGGGGGAAGGATGTGTTCATACTCATGTGTTTGCATGCACGTGTGTATATACACATACATGTATAAGTGTCTACCAAGACTTTACATTGAATTTTTAAAAATTATACAATAAGACTTATATGCCTCTTTTCAGTGATCCAGTGATCCTCTTTTCAGTGTTAATTGTTGGGCTTAATTTGGTTGAAAATAAGGTTGAACTCTTTTATTGTATTTTTTCTCTGGTATCAGGGACAAAAGGCAGATATTGACCTGCACTCCCCAACCATACTGCCATTGAGTAATTCCAACATGGCACTAAAGATCTTTTAGTCTAACAGGAGTTCCTAACCTTTTCTGTGCCATGAACCTCTTCAGCAGTTTGGGGAAACCAATGAGCCCTTTTTCACAGTATTGGGTTAAAATGTTGCTAATAAAATACATATGATCATAAAGGATATCAATTATGTTGAAATATAATCATCAAAATATTTTAACAAACTTATATGCTTTTGTATTAATGTGTTAAGTAACAAGAGCTAGTGGTGTGCCAAAAAGTGTATGGCAGTAAAAATATAATACTGGAGATACTGGTGACAACTGTAGTGGGATGTGAAAATATCTGTGATGTGGATTGATGACAATGTCACAGGTATTGATAATGCTGCTTTGAAGTGTTCCTTACATTCAAAATGGACAGAAATACTTAATTTCATTTAGGGTTCACAAACCCTTAAAAGGGGACTTGTGGATTGTGGACCCAGTAAAAGGAAATGGCTTTCCAAATCTGTCGTTACACATTCCAGGGTCTTACATTAATAATGAAAATATAAACTAATAATTGGAAAACACTTATAAAAGACTTCTATAATATAAGAATAAATATAAGCATGTCTATAGATTAATGTGTAAAAAGAAAAAACACTGAAAATATATTGTACCATTTGTTCATAAGGATTATCAAGAAATGTTGGGATTCTATTGCTTTTAAAAATGTTTTCTTTTTAAAAAATTTTTCTATTGTTGTTCAGTTACAGTTGTCCCCATTCCCCCCCACTGCTCTCTCCGGTTCCGCCTACGCTCCCTCTCCCACATCCAATCCTCCTCCCACCCTGTTGACCTCATCCATAGCTCCTCTGGTCACTGTCAGTTTGTTCTTTATTTCCATGTCTCTGGATCTATTTTGCTTGTTTGTTTTGTTGATTAAGTTCCACTTATAGGTGAGATCATATAGTATTTAAAAAATGTTTTCATTACAGTATCTGCATTTTATTTTTATTGAGGTGAAGTTGACATAACTTGCAACAAACCATTTCAAAGGGTACAATTCAGTGGCATTTACTGTGTCCAAAATGCTGTGCAACTGACAACTCCCTAGTTTCAAACCTTGATCACCCCCAATGAACAGTCTGTACCCATTAAGTAATCACTCCCCATTCGCCCCTCCCCCATCTCCTGATGACCACTAACCTGTTTCTGTCTCTATGAATTTGGATATTTTATATGAAAGGAATCATACAATGTATCTTTTTCTGTCTGGCTTCTTGCACTTAGCATACTGTATTCAAGGTTCATCCAAGTTGTAGCATGTGTCAGTACTTCATTCCTTTTTAGGATGGGATAATACTTCATTATATATAAATACCGCAATTTATCACTCATTCATTGATAAACATTTGGGTTGTTTCCACCTTTGGGCTATTATAAATAATGATATTGTGAATATACATGTTTCTGTGTGGATATATGTTTTCATTTCTCTGGATCTATGCCTAGAAGTGGAATTGCTGGTTCATGCAGTAACCTCAGGTTTAACTTTTGAGGAAATGTAGGACTGTGTTCTATAGTGGCTACACACCATTTTATATTTTCACCAGCAATGAAACAGTTTCTATTTCTCTACATCCTTGGCAAAACTTGTTTTCCTTTTTTTTATTATGATCATCTTAGTGAATTTGAAGTGGTATCACATTGTGATTTTGATTTGCATATGGCTATTAACATTGATAATCTTTTTGTGTGCTTGTTGGCTATTTGCATATCTTCTTTGAGTAAATACCTATGCAAATCTTTTGCCTTTTAAAAACTGGGTTGTCTTTTTGTTGTGTTGTAAGAGCTTTTTATATTCTGAATATTAACCCTTATCAGATATGTGATTTGCAAATAACTTCCCCTGTTCTGAAAGCTGTCTTTTCATATTATTGATAATGTCCTTTGATGCCCATATATCTATTTTTCTTTTATGTTGCTCTGGTTTCTTTTTTATTACAGCAACCTTATGGCATGTATATGCATAATACATATATATATTTAATTAATAAAAACAAAGCCTGTATGCTCACATATAGTAACTTCTTACATCTTTTCTTCAAACATTGTGTTAAGCATCTCATCATCACCATGAGGAAACTAAAATTCTGATCAACTTACTGATTTGCTAGGAGCACACATTTTAACACTGGCAGAATCTTCTGTCTCTAAATACTAAATAATAACATCAGCTTGATATATTAGGAGTGAATAATGAGTCATCTTGAATGATTTGTGCTTGCAGATGATAAATATTTTTTATTTTTAATTAAATTCAACAAAATTTGTTTTTTTCTTCTCATGTGTCAGGTGCTGTGCTAGGTTTGGGGACACAATTCCTGTCCTCACAGTATTTTTAGGCTAAAGAGAAGCACAGATATTAACTCTGAAATTATAAGAATAAGAGGGGATGTGCCTTATGCTATGGGAGCAAGTAAAAATCTCTTCTGCACCAACTCCCCCTATTGCCACCCGATTGCCTACCAAGAACTCAAAATGCTCATCACGACATTGGGGCATTTTAGCATATTCCACACTCCAGTTTCTTATATGTTGTCCTATAGGTTTTTTCAAGTTGTTTCAAAGGTACACATTTTCCCTGATTATATAAAAAATTCTTTAGGGAGGAAGGCCATATGCGATAATTCTGGTAACCTTTACATTTCATCAGAATAAAAAATGAATTTTGAGCTCAACTAGAAGAGAGAAGAGACAGTAAAATTTTAAGTACAAACTGGTATGGTAATATATGAAGAATTTATAATAATAATAGTTAACATTTATTCACTGCTAACTACCATTAGGAGATGGTGAGTTTTCGAGGAGTTAAAAGCTGACTGGGGTGATCTGGACTGGAAAGTGTAGAACAAGATTTGAGACCCAGCATTCTGAACCCCAGGGCTCATGGTCATAAGCCCAATGTGTACTAACTCCTACTCAGGACATAAACTTTGACAGCTTTGCAAATAGTAGCTAAATTGCAGACAAAGTTCATACAAGTGTGCACATATGAGTGTGGTCTCATACATGTACACACAAAATACTACATGAGTCAAAACCCCAAAGTATAGTGTCGCTGTGATAATGAGGGCCAAGAGGAAGAAAGAAAGATTTAAAACTTAGGCAGTGAACTAAAAATACATGTTGAGTAATAACATAATAACTATTATAATAAAGAAGAAAAGGTGATTTAGGAAAACTCCCACTCTGTGCTTTTAGTGTATTCTGTTTTTTATTTTCTGAAAACAATCACCCCAAGAGAATTTCATCTATAATTGACCACAAAGTAATGTGACTTTGAGAAAGCTGACACACTGAGGAGACTATGAACTGCCAGATGCTACACACTCAAAAGCTACCTCGAACATGCACAGAATGAAAGTCATACTCCGGTGATGCTGATGAGGCAGTTGACACAATACAACCTTACCCCCATATGTACAAAGCAGTGACTTTGATGAGAAAGCCAAGAAAAACCACCTCAGAATAAGGGAGTGGGTCACTGGTGGAATTTTTACATTTTTTTTTTATTTTATACACTACATACTATAAAAGAAGGAGACCAGGTAAAACTTGTGGGCTGGAAAATTACTTATCCGTGTAGTGACAGTGTGTGGCAAAGTGAGAGTTTAACCACAAGGCTCTACGCTATGGGAAAAAACTAACGGCATATCTCTGATAAACTGTGTCCGGCATACATCTCTATGCCTTACCCTACACAATTAGAGCAAACAGATACATCGAGTAGAAGATTAAACAATGGATATTTTCTAAAACTATGGCTATTAGCTATTGACAAACCTCAAGTTATCTTTCTAAATGGTCTAGTTTTTGTACTTGTCTTTTTAATACTGTGTACTTTTAAACCACAGAAGAACAAATGTTTCAACTGTATAGCATCATAGTAGATTGAATAATTTTCTAGCTCACTGCTACTAATTTTACTGAGAAAAATAAGTTAAGAGAGCAAAAATTTAACCCCTGTGGTGAAAATAACCTCAAAATGTATTATCTTCTTTCTTACTTCCTCAATTTCATATGCATAGGCTTTGTTCCAGGGGCCTGTGTATCAGAAGGTTGTTTGAAAACTCAGAATGTGTTCTCCCACCATAACCAGATCATAAGCAGAAGCTGGGCCCTCGGACCAGGTTACAGGAGTAAAGCTTCCTGCTCATGGTCACATAGCTCACATCACCTGAGCGAGAACGGGAAGAAATGGACAAAATTAGACTCACATTCACCCTAGGTTCTACCTCCTCACTGGCCAAAGACTTCAGTGCCCTTGAACTCCAGGCCCCAAGCTGCTTCTGAGATTTCCTTAGGTCTGGAACACACTGTGGATATAATTAATACATTTAAATATACCTATTTAAGTCAGAAATGCCTGCAGAGGAGAAAGTCCAGCTCTCAGGCAGGCATCATAGGAAGTGGACTGGAAGCTCCATAACCTGTGCGGCACATGTAAGAGCTTCCTGAACAGGGGAAACAATTTCCGCCTTCTCCTGGTGACCGTCTTCCCAAGAGCACAGGAAAGAGGGCCCGAGCAGCGATTCACAGTTTTGCCTCTCCTCCCTTCCCATCAGCTGTCGTTTCTGCTATCAGAGTGCCTGCCACTAACAGTCTCCCCGCTTGTAATTTGCTGTTTCCAATCTGTCATCTGAGAAATCAGATGACCAGAGCCGTTAGAACTCTGTGTAAATTGAGAGCCAAGCTCTGAGAGATAGACAGAGATCATCTCCTTCAGGAGTGCCTATAGCAGGTTTTCTGGCAGCCTTTTCTTTTCTTCTCAGAGCTTTTCTTAACCAATTCCATGCCTGACAGTCTCAAAAAGCTGACCTCCAGCTGCAAGAGCTGGTCCTGTTGTGTGTGGCACGGTAGAGAACACACCAGAACCAATAGCCTGGTAACCTTCAGACTCAAACAATCTCTCTCTGTTTCACTTCCTCACGAGCAAAATGAATATAATCATATAGGCAACGAAGTATAATCAATCAAAAATTGTAAACTGCTTTTGAATAACTTATTCTGAAACTAATGATCCTTAAAAAGAACTGTCATTGGTCTTAGGGATCTACAAACTGTGACCACAGGCCAAATCCAGCCTGCCGCCTGCTTTCGGAAACAAAGATTTAATGGAACACAGCCGCACCTACTTTGCGGATTGTCTGTGTCTTTTCCTGTGCTTCCAGGGCAGTGTTCCATCGTAGTTGCGCCAGAGATCACACGGCCCACAAAGCTGAAAATATTTACTATCTGGCCCTGAACAAAAAAGTTTTTCTGACCTATCTTATTAAGAGGTATTTTATTTTCAAGCAAGTCAGGTTTCATTTTTTTGCACAAAAACATCTAGTTGCTTAATAGGGCATATTTCACAATACAGGCTATAAGCTTAACAGAAGACCTTCAATGATAATAATGTTATATTAATAACACACAAGAAATTCATTACAAAAGTTTTCTACTATGTAAATCCATTACTGTGAACAGAAAAGTCCTCAGAATTATTTAAATCTAATTCCTAAAAGAATGATGAGCTCAGAGCTGAGATTTATTTCTGGTGTGTATTTTAAGGGAAAAAATCAGTATTACATTATCCCTATTGTGTCTCACAGCAACGAGGGAGACAAAGCTGCCCAGAGTTGCCAGTGCCAAACACACTGTGGGAGCTCAAAGATTAATCAAAATGACATCTCCAATTATTTCCCTTCCTAATCAGGCCTAACCATCACGGGACATCCTGCAAATCAATAAGCAAAACTTGATGCCCTCATCACTCCCAACCTGGCAGAGCTGCATTTTTAAAACCGGAAGATGAGGGCCCTCACTGTGACATAAATACTCCTCTACTTTGGTTGTTTACCTCTTGCATGAGATGACATGCCCATATATGATCCTGGCCCTTTCCTGGCATGCACCTGACCATGCCACCAGTCACAGAAAGAAACACCTCTTGTGATTGCAATGTAAAATGCATATGGGGGTAAATGGCTCTAGAATATACTTGTACATTCTGCCAAAGAATCTCAGAATCAAGCAAGAATGGGCTGTGATAAAGTACTTATGAAAAACCAAAGTCTTATATCCCATTCACAACGCCTAGAAAAAGGTGGTGCAGGATCTGACCTATATGCCCCTGCCCCCTTCCTCAACCTTCCACCAAGGCAGGCTTTGGGCACAGGTGAGAATTACTTACTTTTGGCTCCAACCCTGTCTCCCTGCCTTTCCTCTCTAGGCCCATTTCCCCCAATCCTTATCCTACTGACACCTCCTATTTTCCTCTCTATGGGCTCTGGGGTTGCACCAGTGCTGAAAGATCTGATAAATGCCTTAGTGTCAGTGTATTCCTCCTTCGTGCATTTAGAAGAGGCAGAGTGCTAAAGAAATTAAGCAAAGCATAAGTCTGTTCGCACACAGAACTAAGTTTGAAACTTTTAGCAAAGCTGAAAGGTAAAGACTCAGAAAAAATCGTCTAGAGTAGAAAATACACAGACTTATACCTGAGGAGGTGAAATATGCTGTGAACTTCAGAAACTCTAGGGGAGAAAGCTAAGAACATATCTGCTCTTGAGCAGCCATGATCTCAGAGTCACTATGACTACCCGATGTTAAGATGAATCATTTGTACTCCATCTACTGAGGCCCAAGAACATGTGGATTATTTAGTTCATCTGTTCATTCATTCATTCACTCATGTGCCAGGCACACCAGTGAACAAACACATTGTACACCTTCATAGACCACTTTCAGACTAACTGTTTTGGTCTTTGCTGTTGTTTTTTTCCCCTTAACTTTATGAAACTATAAATGGAAAAGCTTTCTGATTATGAGATGAAATAGAAATCATGTACAATAAACCTGATGAAAGTATCTTAGCTAGCTGAAATCCAGCTTGGGAGTAAAAAATAAATCATTAAATTTTAACCAAAATTGGAATTTCAGAGTTTAAAGGGAGCCAAAACCAAGCTAATACCAGACGCAGGACTAAAAGGAATAACATAAACTTATTTAAAAGGAATGAACGTGCTTAGGAAAGTTAGGCTGCCAGCCACCTCCAAGGAGAGCTGTGGGGCTCAGACGAGATCATCCATGAGAGGGTGCTTTGGAAATGTGAAGAGGCCCATTGCAGATGTGAAAGCATTGATGCAATTATTCATAACATGAGCTCTGTCTTAAGTTGGATTATTGTTATTCATAAACAGCCTCACTGTCTCATTTGGAACAAATATTCTATAAGTTAATATGGCACACTAATCAACTATTAATATCAAATAATGCACACTAAACATGTGCATAGTGCATGTTACTTGATATACCAATTCTAAAACAAACTTTTGAATAGAAAACAATACAAATAACCAACTGCAGGAGATTCCTTAGTTACAGTATGATGCATCCATAATGACCACTATTCTGGTTATTGTCCATTTGACCACTTCCCCTACCCTTTCCCTGCCCTCAGTGTCCTGCTCCGTGCCCCTGGCTGATGCCAAGAACTCAATACCCTTCTCTTCTGCCTTCCAGTTGAACTCAGCTCATAAAGGCGACTGCAGAAGGAGAGAGAAGAGAATTTCTTCCAACTCTCCATTTCAGTCCTGCATCTCTGGTGGGAGCTAGTGCCCTTCCATTACTTCAGGGAGTGACCACTCCTCCCCGACTTCAGCTCACACTGGGTTCCAGTAATACTATTTGCTCCTTTTGCCACTTTAGCCCTAGAGGTGGTAAGACTGCCAGGGTCTGTGTGATGGGGGCTTCGCTCTCCATTCCTTGTCTGGTCCCTGATCCCTACCCATACCCAATAATAGTCCTTTCATTAAAGTCTCTTCCTTTGGCCTACCTGCATTGAATTCAGTTTCCTGCTAGGACCATGACTGAAACATAAGACAGATATCTTTTTATTGACATAGAAAGATATCTGACAGCAAGAAGATCAAAATATTAACAGTAGTTACCTTTAGGCAGTGAGATATGATTTGGGTTTGTTTTTTTTTTTTATGTTTCTCTGTATCTTTCCAATGTTCTATAATATTTGATTATGTTGTGGAGTATAAAAAGAAATAATAAAATTAAAATACACTGTGGTAATAAATATGGCCTCAAGAAGTACTAGTGGTTTAGCTTCCCTCCCTTACTGCCCACCCCTTCAAAACACAATTTTAAAAGAAAGTCCCATAGCCTAAAAAGTACCATGATGGGGCAACGGGACCGTGAACACTTGTGAGTACCCAAGTATCTCTGTATTCTTGCTGAATTCTATTTTCCAGGAAAAATGTTTGATTAGCAAGTATTCACAATTAAAAACAATGCAACTGCATGTATTTGTAAGTGCATGTGTTTTACAGACTCAGATTTCACAGTCAAGTTCGCCACATTCTTTGATGATAATGACAATAATAAAAGTAATAATATTTAACTATTACTAAGGGCTTAGCAGCACCTATAGGCACTGTTATAAGCATTGCAGGTATTAGTCCGTTTAACCCTAAAAGGAAGGCAGTACATTACACAGATGGGGAAATTGACATGTGGAGAAGCCCAGCAATTTGCCCAAGGTCCTATAGCCTGTCTGTTATCAGGCCCCGTAGGCAAGCCCAGTGTTTAGAGCCTATTTTACCCATTATACTTAACTCTAGCTCAGGCTGATAGATTACTTAAGAATTCTAAAACTCTCCTAATTTCCTGTATATCACGCACATGGCCCTCATATCAGTTGCACATTTACAAATCAGAGCTATAAATTCCTCATCAAGCAAACGGAAAATAAGTCCTTTCCCTCTTATCCTAGAAACTATGACAATCTAATGGGAAACAAGCATGAAATTCTGTCAAAGCTATAAAGCCTTACACCTGTAAGGCAGATTATGTTGTACCTGCTATACACCGGTACATTAGCCATTATCATTGACACACAAAAGTCAAATGTGAAGAAAGTAGCGAATATTTTGGTGAAGTATGGCTCTAAACTATGATATAGTAAACTATCCAGTCTGTTAATAATACCCAACATAAAAGCACCACTGATTTATCAATAAAAGTCACGCAATGGTTTCAGTGAAATGTACTCTCCAGTGCACTTCCCTGGCTCACATTCATTAATCACCTTGCCTTACTTGATATGTTCCCAGCATTTGCCTGAACTGTGTTACGCTCACGTTCTACAACAAAACTTTCTTAAAAACTTCAAGGTCCAAACTACACCTTTGCTATGACATCAAAAGTTCAATTGAGCCACTCAATTTTCAGTTTCCCTGGCTCAACTTTTTGGAGTTTTGTAATTAATTATATACCATTATTACTGGTTATCAATTAACTCAAATGTTGCTGACATGGTGAATATGCTGAAGAAGGCAGAATTTAATGATAATTTGAGACTAGGAGGACACTAAATTTCTCTCTTATTAATAATTAAAGGAGATAAGTTCTGTTTTTATTTATAGCTTCCAGATATATCCGGCTCATTACCGTGCCCTGTCCTGTCAGCTAATCCTCAGTTGGTCAGGATCTGACGTGGGCCTTTCTGTCTCACTTGCCACATCAGCCCCGAGCTGAAGCCACTAAATGCAGCCCAACCAAAAGTTGAAGCAAGTGAGGTCATCGCAGCATATTCTCTGGAATTCTCCACCCAGCAAACCATTCTGATGCATAAATATATAAAGGATAAAAAAAAGTAAATTTTCAATTTACCTGTTTCAATCTCCCAGATGTAAACAGAGTCGTCTGCACATCCAACTATTAAAAAGTTCTCAACAGGGTGCCATTTTATTATCCTCACGGGAAAAAGGTGCTTCCGGGCACAAAAGAGAAACCTCTGCTCCTCAAGGTGAAGGAGAGCCACTGAATGGTCACCGCACACACAGAAAATTACCTGATTACTTCTGAGCTGTGAAAAAGACAGAGTTCTTTGTAAGTAAACAGTTTAACGCTTTCTTTAAAATTAAATCAGATCATTTCCCCCTACTAATATATAATGTTTATTAAAGCCTCATTTATAAAGTGGAATTTCCACTTTCTACATCAGTTCTCCACACAACACTCTAGAGAGGAGCTTTCAACACCAATTAGATTCTAAACCCAGCAACCCATCAGGAAGGTCAAGAGATTCAAGTAAAAAGGAGAATTCTAGGCCATACCTACTTATAAGATAAATGATGGACTTGATCATCACTCAGCAAAGTCAGGCAGTGAGGCAGACATTGGAAATAATGCAGAATAAAATAAACCCCAGAGCTAATTTGTTGCTACAGAAAGAAGCTATTTGTAGACACAAGCTTAGGCCCAAGGGTATCACCAACTGGTATTTTCCACTTAAAGCCTCAAAATGTGATTTGGTGCTGTTCCCAGAACTCTGCAGATTCTATTCCAAACAGGAAACTCAGTGTAGACACAGTCTAAAAGAGGGAAGCATTAGATAGTTCCCAATGACTCTTCAGGCTCAAAGACACAAGGACCAAAAATAGGCTCCTAGGACAAAGACTCAAAAGATACTTTGAAAAAAGTCAGCATGCAGTTACCTTGAACACAGTTTAGGACAAAGACCACCCATGCTGGATGCTGCAGAGGCTAATCTGGGAAAGGTTTATAAGGCAGCTCTGCGCAATAGCTCATAGATACGGTGGACCGGGGTAGGGCAGGGGAGGAGGGGAGTGCATAGTGGCTGTTCTACCCTCTCTGTTTCTTTTCTAATCACCTTGGTGTATGGATGCTCCCACTTTCACAAAGCAACTAGACAAAGTTTCAGCTGTTATGATTAAAGTATCAGTGGGACCCCTTGAGAATCTCCCAGTGCCCATCATTAGCCATGTTCTGTGGGGCTTTAGGGAGCATGTTATTTTTCTTATTTATTTTTAAGTAGACTGCAGATATCCTGAAGAAAAAAATCACAAAATGGCAGGTTAATAGATGGGGAGAGCCTGGACTTGTAGAATGGGGAAGATGGTACTGCCTTCTCAAATATTGCCTGTTGGAGAAACTGCCCACCCCACAGCCTCTAGAATGGACAGCCCAATGTACCTCAGGGGACTTAAAACACACATGTGAACATACATATAACACATGAATGCAGACTCTCTGGCCATCAGTAGGTACACTAGAGACCCACAGAAGGCAAATTGGAATCTTTTTTGTAGGTATTTAAGTTGTAAAAGTAAATTAAGTCATAGGGAGAAGGAAAAGAAAAGACAAATCACAGAAAAGCAAACTTTTGGGGGTAGGGAGGCTAAAGAGTGATCTTGATTTCCATATTCAAGTTCAAGTTCCACTGGGTCCTTGCTGCAGTGTTTCATATTGGATGTATAAAGAATGTCTCTTATGCCCTTTCAAAAGCCTCCCTTTTTGATCTGACTTGGTTTGAATAGGCCTTGTTTCTTAGAGTTAAATGATCTATGACTGAGGCAGAAGTAAACGGGATCAAGAGTGAAACTGACTTGCACTACCATCCCAGAGCTGAGAGGAAAAAAAAGATAAAGGAGGGCAACCTCAGGAATAAAAGACATATCAAGGTATCCCAGATCAGCCCATGAAAGTTTGGGTTTTTTTTTTAAGTCAGTGAGATTTATTTCACTAATTAATTAAGTTGTTTGTATTGCTGATACATTGGTTTATTTGGGTCTTTTTACAAAAACACACTGTAAGTTGTGCCTAAGCTTAGAGCTGATTTTTTAAATAAGATTACTATGGAAAAATACTTTTAACAAGCCAGTCAACTAACTTACAAACTTACAAAAGTTGTTGTTAATATTCTAACACATATATAAGATCTATGAAATTTAAGTTTACATTGCATAAGAAAATTATATCTGAAAGTATTTCCTTTTGCCCAGCACAAAGTAGATGCTCATAAATTTGTTAAGCCTTGTTATTTGTTAAATAAATAAAAGAACAAACAAAAATCTATTTAAGAAAAATAAAATGTAATTGTCAATATTATTATTAAATTGTTGAAGTTAATTTCTAATTTGTACATTTGTATATATTTGAATTGTTTTTAAATTGAGTGTCATTACTTTTATAATTTTATTAAGAAAGAAAAGATAATTCCATTAAAAATTAAGATAGAACTAGAAGAAAAAAGAAAAGAATGTAAATACTTTAGGAGAAGTAACTGGCTTATATAAAGCCAAGAATTGACAAAACATTTCCTTTAGAACCAAATTATTTATATTAGCTGTAAAATAAAATGATATTAAAAGATTAGAGAGGAATGCACAAAATTATCTAGTTGTAATGTTAAATAACTTTTAAATTTATGTGATATGTTTTACTCTTTTTCTTAACTTACTCGGATGTTCTCTGGTGACATCAAAAGACTTGTTACTGGACCAGCTTCCAAAAAGAATTTATGCAAAATACCTTCAGTAAAGATATCCCACATGATGACACATGAGTCCTGGTCCCCAGACACCAGCCAACTTTGGTCTAATTTTGAAGAGAGACCATGTGGATAAAGTAATGATATAACACTTTGGTGATGGCCTTTGAGAACTTTGTAAGGCATGGAATCTGAAAAACAACCAACACCATATAACACAAAAGTTATTTTTGTTCAAGAGATAGTCCTGAGACACCATATAAATTTTTAAGGCAAGAAAACTACGAAAGCTAGGCAGTTGGCTAACAAATTAGTAAACAACCCTTGGACCATCTCAAAGGCAAGTGCCTCCTCATAAGCCAGATCATTACTGATGAAGCACTAATACTGGTTGGTCAAAATGTACTAGTTCTCTCAAGGATGTTAGCAAGTTACCAATATTAGTGCCATGAAATAGCAAATGTTATTCTAAAAGAACAAACACTTTAGAACATTTGCCTCTACAAAGAAATCTTAGAACATTACTGCTGTACTTCAAATTAGCATGACCAAGATTGTAAAAGAAAAACAAAGATTCACAAAATATTTTTGCTTTCAAAGGTATTAGAGATTACCTACTTCCACCTCTGTTGTACAGATAAAGTATTTGAAGCTCAGAGGGGTTAAGTGACTTGAATGCCAATGAAAAAGCACAGCATAATGTTTAAGGGCGTATTGTTGCTGTTAAACAGATCTGGGTTTATTTCTCGGGGTCTATCACTCAATAGACTGTGTCACTGTGGACAAGTTGCTTTGTCTCTCGAAGCCACAGGTACTGCCCCTGAAAACACTGAGATGATTGTCACTTTTACTTCACACAAGACTGTAATTATATGGAATAAGTAAGATAAAGTCCATAATTTCTTTGTACTGGCACGTGGTGGGAAAGGGTATTTTGTAGCATAGTTGTACTATAACTCACGGCTATTGACACCCAGTTTCCACACTGTTTCTTCTTCTTCCATTAACTAAGCCTAAAAAAGTTGGGAAGGACCACAGACCACAAACTCTCTACTCAAATTAAAAATGAGTCCCAAGGAGTCATTATTACTTCTATTAAAGAATCATGAGTTACTTCTATTTTCATCAGTTATACCCTCCCTTTATATCCCCTGGGCAAACCAAGATAATAGTAATTCATATTAAAAGTTAGTGAAAATAAAACCTACAAGTCAAATGTAGGCCTCAGCTTGTTTTCTGGATAAGACAAATCAACCTTGGTGAAAATCCTAAGGACTTAAGCTTTTGCACTAACTATTAACAGCAGTCATTGAGCTGTATAGCAGTATATCACCTCGCCTCCATTCATTGTTATTCGCCCTGCTCTTCCAGTCAATCACTGAATCACAAGTTACTAACACTTAGTAAGAGCCAAAGTAAGCTGACAACAATAGGAGGCAAGGTAAAATGTTGTTTTTTGTTTGTTTGTTTCTTTGTTTGTTTGTTTTTCATTGAGATTTGGTCTTTACTGTTAAGGACCTTGCAGTCAGGTAGGTTCTGTACATTAAAAAAAGAATAAAAACTTATCTACACATTTCCAAATCTCAGTCACCTCCTACATTTTCCCTTCCTTTGTGTAAGACAATTTACTACATAAATTGCTATTGCAGTGCACAAAGACATATAAGAGCATATTTATATTTCATTAACAAAGAAATAAAAATTAAACAGGAAGATACTTTTTTTTACTGATTGGCAAATATTAAAATGTTTGATAGCACATAAAGTTGGCTAGGGTTTGGGAAGCAAGGCATTTGCATAAGCTGTTAGTAGACACACAGGACAATCAAGGAAGGGGAGAAACATACTTCTCATTGTATAACCTTCTGTTTGATTTTTAAGCCATATTTTAATTTTTTTACTTTAATGTTAAAACAAGTATAATTTATTAACAAATGCCAGCAATTTTTTAAACTTCAGAAATATTCTTAGTACACCTTGTTAAAGTTGAAACTTAGATAAATTAAATAAATAGGGTTAAATAAAATTTAATCACCTTTTAATAAAGAGCCGCCTTCTAGAAGTCCTGCTTTGGCAGCGTTCAAAGCCTGTGTAATGAAAATCGTCCCATCTTCACAACCACATACTAGTTTATCAAGAGTTGGAACATACTCTGATGAAGTGACTACCACAGCCTCAGCTCCGTCTTTAAACCCAGAGAAGTAGTCGATAATACTTTGTGACATGATGTGATGCTTATCAAAATTATCTTGAAGGGTCCAGGTGGTAGTTATTGGTATCTCTGAAGTGAAGACAAACAAAGATGAAAAAATGGTTTATATGGTCATCACAAATTTGGAAAATATCATCAAGGCACCATCCCTTGAAGATACCTAGAGACTTTTGCTATTATAATAGTGGGCTATAGGCAGAAAAGTTCTCCTGCCATCTGCCATCCTCACTCAAAAATGAATCTTTATTGGTTCTCTGTCCTTCAAGGAGCCTTGAAAGAATCAATGTGTCTTCATGCGTTCATTTTAGACTTAGGTCTCCTGACAAGATCTGAGAAACTCTTGCAGTGATATAAAACATTAGACCACTCTCATGAGTTCTCTGCTTGCCTTAGCAATGTTAAGAAGGCAAATTGGGTTCTTTCATTGTCTGAGGTAAAATGGAAGAAATTTATTCTTTAAATGTCAAGGACAGGAATATCTCAAAATCATACCATAAACCCAGGCAACTATCTATGGCTACCAAGCACACAGGTTACCATTTTATATAGCTGACCACCCAAGCATTTGAAATGGGCCTCAGGCCAGCTCAGGAAGTGAGAGAGGCTTGGCCTCCAGGAGTGTAGAAGGCAAAGCAAAGCTAACCTACCTCTCTATGAAAGGGCCTTCTTGACCTTGCAGTACACCTGCTACAGTGACTATGAAAACTGTGACCCCTAAAGCTTAGACTAGCACCAGGAGTGGTCATGAATGTCTCTGGTTCTAATTATAAAGAAGGTTGACTAGACATTTAATTCTTCTACTATAATAAGAACAGATATGAGAAAATCCTAGAGTCACCAACCATCAAGCGGCTTTGCAGTAGGCATGGTATACTTTTTTAACTTTTAAGACTGGCTTGTAAGAGATTTTCCCACATACTACACCAAGCTCTAAGTCTGTTTCTTGACCAATTTCTTATTAATCTAGGTCTAAATGAACCATTTTGAAAATATTTGGGAAAGGACACTAAAAGTTTTACCAATGAAATTATTTAGTAATGGAAAGTTGAGCTTAGTATAAAGAACCCTGATTCTGCTGCACCCCACATGATGATTCACAGACATGACACACTGATTTTGGAATAAGGGGAAATGAGTAAGACGGGGTTCCCCAATCTAGAATACATACTCTGAAAAGTTTGAAAGTTTTCCACAATGCTTACTTTGATGATTTCAGGTTTTTATTCTAAGAAAAATTAAAATAAGCAAAAGCTGAATCATCTAATCATTCAAATTGCCAAATGTTTTAGTGCCCAAGTTTACCACATTTTGCCATGTATAATGCAGACTTTTTTGCCCACATTTTTGAGGGAAAAATAAGGATGCATGTTATTCATGGGTAGTACCTGAAACACCTTATATCTACTCTTATGTTTTGTAATTATTTGTTACATAAAATTTCTTGTACCATATGTTCAATAATAAATGCAAAATTCCAGTATAATGCAAAAAACAAGTATCTAATTATAGATAAATAAAAAATTGAATTAAAAATTAAAACAAAATATTTTCTTCCTGAAAATTTGGGCCAAAAATATGGGTGCACATTATACACAGTAAAATACAGTATATCTGTGCTTGCTGTTCCGCAGCTGTGATAATCCTAACAGAGAAATTGGTTGGAAAATGGTACAGTATATGGACATGACAAAATCAAAAATTTGTATATGATGTGTCAGCCTACCCTATATTGTTATTGCTAGCATTCATTTTACTTCAATAAAACATCACTCATGTTAAATTAATGTTATTTTGTATTATATTGGTTGTATTGCTGTATAAGATCTATAAGCGATTTATGTTGGCATCTAATGCACACGAGATAATTTTTCTTCTTTGTAGCCCATATGACTCAACTTAGAAAAACACAGGCTTAATTATAAATTAGTTCTCAGGACATGTAGGATTATCAGTGAAGACCGTCTTACCTCTAGGAGAGCCATCAAACTTGGATACAGGAACATCAGGTATGTGCCACAGAGTAATTCTGCCTGAGACTTCTCCAGAGAAAAGTACCTTATAAAAAGGCTCTTTCCTTTCATTCATATAGCCCATAACAAAGGGAAGGCTCTGGTTTGAAACAAAAAATTAGTTTTTATGAAGGAAACTATCTAAATTTAAAATGACAGTTACTGTTTTTAAGTGGAGAAACAAAACTTCATAGAAGAACTAAATTATTTCCATTTATCTCCCACCATTTAAAAATTTTCAAGTTCTTATAATCTCTTATTCAAACAAAAAAGGTTTGTACAAAGGAAAAAGAAATGTCATCAACCAGACTTCAGAGAGTTCATAAGGATATTTACCATTCACGGAACATGTTCTGTGTATGTATCAGCTATGCTGTCAGGGACTTTGCATGAATTCAGTTAAATAATCTGCACAACAACCCTGTGAAGTGATTGCTATCACTGTCTTCACTCTATAGATGCATACACTGCCAGTGAGGGATGTGACTGATCTAAGGTGGGGCAGACTACAGCCGGAAGTGGTCCAGAGTCCAGAAGTTCTCACCCAAGGGCACTTGTCATAATAACTACTCTACTGTAAAGAGGACCTGATTTCTTTATGTTCCAATTGTCAGTTAAATAGCGACAGCTAATATCTGGGTAGTACTTTTGTATAATTAATATAATACTTCCCACCTTCTGTTGACCACTTTTCAGATTCAACATACTCAATTTTACTTTCCTAAGTGTCCACAAAGAAAAATTAAAATGAGCCCATATATTGTTAAAATATGTATTATTATATGTTATTAATATAAATAAATTTACATCATATGTTATAGAGTTGTAATTTATGTTAATGCTATGTGTTGAGAGAGAGGGAGAGTTATAATTTTGCTGAGGCAGAGTGTGAATATTGGACACCGGTGCTCTGAAAGATGTGCTTTCACTAGTGAATGAGGCTAGGCTCTCCCTGTGCCTCAGCGTAGCATAGATGTGTTCTTTGGGTAGATTATATGTAGAGATTATGCACAAGTGATCAGAATGATTAAGTGATTAGAAAAACAAAAACTACTTTTGATTTATAAATAAAAGGAACACTTAAAAGAAAGCCAACTGCTGGTGCTAGATTTAAAGATGTCGAAGAAAGTTTTACTGATATGATCACTTCATAAATTATATACATGTCTAACCACTCTGCTGTACACCTGAAAGTAACACAATACTGAATGTCAGCTGTAATTAAAATTTTTAAATAAAAAACTAAGTGTAAGAAAGTGGAAGTTTCTAGTCAGAAAATACATGTTTGAAAGCCTAAACTTACATATATTAATGGAAAATTTTTATAATATACCTTCAGAGAATATTAAGGGACAAAATACTGCTACATTTAATCCTCCTAACAAAGCTACAAAATAAGTAAATATTGGTATTATTCCTATTACATATATAAGGAAATTAAAATAGGAAGAAAATAAGAAACTAATTCAAGACAATTCAAACAAGATAGTCCTCTATAGTCCCAAGAAATGAGAGCATTGCAGAAGAGCAAACAGTTCCTACGAAGTCAGTTCTGTGAAAAAATTTTGTTCTGGTTTGTTTTTTTTAAGACTCAGACAGCAATTTGGGGTCTTAGAGTTCTCATAGCCATTATCATTGTTGGTGTTAGAATGGTGTTGATAAAATGGTTTCTCAAACTCTCCCAGCTTTTAGGAACCTTAAAATTAACTAGTCCAACTCCTTCAAGGTTTTGATGACAAATGAAGCTCCAGAGAGGCTGGCACGTTTCTCAAGTTGCAACTCTTCCCTCCAGCTCAGCCCACACTCCCCCTGCTGCTGTTGTCCCCTCTGCCCTCAGCTTCTGCCCGGCCAATTCTCACTCGCTCACATGCCCCCCTTCACACCTTGATCATCTTCTTGCCAGTAGTTCCCTCTCTAGTTCTGTAAGTCACCTAAAAACCTGCTCAGAATCTCTTCCCATATGAATTCTCATTGTTCATCCTAAGAACTAGTACCCATCCTCCAGGATGTAATAAAATAGTCATTAAGAGTGAATTTTCCTGGGCTAATTGCCTGGATTCAGATACTGGTTTTAGCACATAAACTCTATTAAAGGAGTTGATTGCTTGATTTAGATAATTTACTTAACTTCTCTATGTTTCATGGGGGCTGATAAAGGTGCCTACTATGTGGGATTTCTGTCAGGACTGAGTTGATAAGGTAAGGTACTTAGAATGGGGCCAGGCACTTGTAGGTACTCAATGAATACCAACAATTCTCATTATCCACTTTCAGAACAACTGAAAAACTCACTCCAAAGACCCATTACCAGACTCTCAGGCCAAACTGCTTAAGTTCAAATCCTGGGAATGAACCTCTTTGAACTTGGTGAGAACTGATATAAATTAAGCAGTGTGTATGTTTAACGATAATGAGAACTATCATCATTATCACTGTCAATACTCTTAGTTCATGCACTCACATTTCTTACTTGCAATCTTTTGGTTGTTTCTGTTGCTGTTCCCCACCCCACCCCACCCCTTAGCAAAGTAGTCTTACTCCTCAGCTAAGACCCTGGGAAGCCCAGCTCCTCATCCTAACAGCCAGGAGCCATTTCACAGGCCTCATCAGCTATGGCTTGAAACTAGGAAGACTCTCGTAAAGCTACTGAAAGGAAGGGCGAGTCCCCATTCTTGCTACTACAACTCCATCTGCAGATATGTCCTCTTCATCACAAATGGTAACCCTGAGAACATGTTACTATCAAACCTTGAAATTTAATTCTATGATTATTACTCCCATAACAAACCAAAAATCTAGTCCAGTCAATACTGCATGTTTACACAGCACCCTTTCCTAAGCTCAATAGGCCTATCAAACTCATCTTCCCACTCCACCAAAATGCCTCCGTTACCTTCCAACTGCAAAGAGTGACTAAGAAACCTAATAGTTAGTGAATAGCAGTGACATTTGAATAATGAAAATAATATCTGGCTTTCTTTTCTTGGCTGGATAAAAGGCAAAGGGTCCAAGACTAGGTATAGCATTTTCTTTCAGTTTCAGATTATTCCATTTGTATTGCTGGCTTCTAAGCACTTCCTACTTATAAAATACAGTAATGGAGGTAAACGGTAATGGAAAAGGTACAATAAAATAAATTTAAAAAATATTGCCCTGGCTGGTGTAGCTCAGTGGATTGAGTGTGGGCTGTGAACCAAAGGATCGCCGGTTCGATTCCGAGTCAGGGCACATGCCTGGGTTGCAGGCTAGGTCCCCAGTGGGGGCCACGTGAGAGGCAACCACACATTGATGTTTCTCTCCCTCTCTTTCTCCTTCCCTTCCTCTCTCTCTAAAAATAAATAAATAAAATATTTTTTAAAAATAAATTGCTTGTGGATTAAAAAATAATAAAATAAAATGTAGAAATGACAGTGGTTATCTAAACAAAAATTAGTGATAGAAGACCCATAAATCTTTATCTTCACATTTTGAAGCAAAGCAAGGTAGCTTCCCATAATATTAGTATTTTTAAGATATTACTTTCCTTTTTCTTCATAGTTATGTATAGTGTTGATATTTGCAGTAGACTAGAAGTTCTTAAAGCACACTACTTATATTTAGCTTTTAGGGGAAAGTGTGCTTATAAAAATGCATTCTGGAGGTAAAAAGAGAGGAGGGAAAGTCCTTCCAAAATAACTAAAATGCCTTTTGAAGAAGCCACAGTCCTGCTTTTGTGATCCAGAGCCACGCGGAGCTGTGCTGCTGCCCGCAGACGACTTTGGAAACACTGCCAAATGCCGTCATTCTTAAGTGTGCCTATGCCCCAGTGGTACCGGCACTTCTAATTTTTGGCTGACAGCTTAACTCTTTGCAACAAAACCTCACAGATATGTTAGCAGAACAGTCACTGAACGATAGGATTTCCAACAGCTACGCTGTCTAATGAAGCAAACCATCACTCAGTAAAAATTAGCATGCTTCCTTGGTTGGTACATCAATAATTCAAAATTCCTTCATTCTCCACAAAATATCTTTCGTATAATTAACTGATGATTAAGTCCAATAGGTTAAAAAAACACTTTCTTTAACACTACTACAATAAAATAACTGCTTCAGTTCTCAGGCTTCACAGAGTGTCGAAGACACAATTCGTCAAGTAAAAGCTCACAATTACATTCTCAATTTTCTTCCAGGAATCACAATTATATTTATTTTAACAAGAAAATATATTCAGAAGAAGAGCTAAAAATGTGAAAATGATCTCAATATTAAAAAATTAAAGAAGACATAAACCACTTAATAAAGTTAAAAACCAGAGTAGATACATGAAATGTTAATGTTGTATCAAAGCATCGATCAAAAAGGTCACTGAAAAATGTGTGTGTGTGTGTATGGAGACATTAAATATGGCAAAATGTTGAGAATTGATGAATATAGGTAAAGGATATGTGAGTGATGATTATACTAATCTTTCAACTTCCCAAATATTAAAAAAAAACCTTCAATTAGAATAAGTAGATACACATAAAAATATTTACAGTGAATATCTATGGTGCTCAAGTTGGAATTTTAACTCCTCCTTTTGTTAAACATCTATAATTTTTCTATAATAAATAGGTACTATTTAATCTGACTTGAAAAAAATAGATTTTTTAAAAAAGATGGTTTTCTCTTTAGTAGCCATGAACAGTTAGATTTGATTTTCTCATTAACAACTTGATGTCATTCTTCAATTCAATTTTTTCAGTCCTGACTCTGCTACAGACAAAGCAGCACCTCTGAGACACGGAGTGAAACAGCACTGAGGCAGCCCCTCTTTTCTGGCATTACCTTACTTTCCTGCACGGAAGCAGAGCACAGTAAGTGAGGATAAATGGTCTCCTTAAGCACTCTTCCATCAGCAGGGTATGTGCTTTTTGAAAGCCCACTGCATGGCAAAAAATAAATAGCAAAGTTTAGAACTTTGGGTTTCTTTATTTGTTTTTTTTTTTTCTTCCTACTTTCAAAAGCCCGATGCTACCATTCAAGTTTCTAAACTCTAGTTAGAAATTGTTGGGTTAATAATTACAAGTGACTTTTTGAAAACCCAGCACCAGCTGTACAAGTTATACATGGTTAATCTCATTCCTTCATCCCCTGCTGTTTCATACAAAGGCGGAAGCCTCCCAAGCTCAGAGTAAATCTTCCAGTGCCAAAGTTGTTTTGTTCTGGTTTTTGATCATGGGCAGCATGCAGGGATTTTTCCATAATAAACCTCCCAAAGTTCATTTCCAACCTGAATGTTTTGTATGCCGCTCCCATCTGAGCCCACCTGTTCAGCAGCTGATAGATGTAACTGTGACCATCTTCTGTCCAGATGATGATTCTGTGAGCAGCCAGCACCTCTCCACCAGCAAAGAACTGCCCACTTCTACTGACCTCCGTCCGCAGAAGGGAAAAATCACAATAATCATAAACCTAAAGCACAAAATAAATGATACACATTAACAAAAGCTGCCGATCTAATTTGCCACTGAGATGGGAGATAAATTGTGCTCGCTGAGACTATTTAGATGGTAGTGTTAATGCAACAGCACATTAAGTATTAATGACAGCCCACACTGTACTCATGTATCAAGATATCTTACTAGTACTTATTTTTTCTTATTTATCCTAAGGTAGAGGTTTCAGTAGATTAACTATTTGGCTAACTGTCCATTAAGCACAGAGACTAGAAATCCCCAAATCTCTATACAGTTTTATTCTGTCCATATGGATAGTCCAACTTTAACAATTTTTTGCACAAAAAATTTAAATAGTATAAGTCCTTTGCTAGACCATACACTTAGTGTTTTTTGTTTAAAATATATCAGCATATAAGTAAGACAATATAATGTTATTAACTGAGCCAGGTATATGAAACATTAAAGGATGCTATCATGTGATGGCAACTTAACTTTTTAAAAAAATCTTCTTGGAAACATCAGTGACTATATTTACAAGAAAGAAATGTATATTTCCTAAAAAACAAGTGTTGTGACAAAGCAGATAAAGAAAAAATATCTATAAATAAGACCAATTTATGGAGCTGAAAAGTATTAGTTTTCTTTTCAATTCAGGATAAGCATCAACTTTTGCTAATGCTAATCTAGGGATAAATGCTAATTATTAATATGGTCATTATTAATAATATGAGCATTTCCTATAATAAATATAACCTCCTGAGAAGCAAAACAGCTGAATGTGAGAAGTGGAAAATTAATAAAAGTCAGTCAGTCATAAAAGCCAGGTCATCCTTGCTCTGGTAATAACATTATATAGAGTTTGTATCACAATTTGAATCATATTCTTATAACTGTTACACTAAACAAGAAAAATTTAAAAATTACATTTGTATATCACTGGTATTTATTAGGTTATTTTATAATACCTTCCAACATCTAGAAAAAACCACCAATAGAAGTCTCTCCGTGTACGTGCAAAATCGTATTGTCCGGCAGTTCAGGGTGTCAAGAAATTTGGATTCCTTTTCATAGACATCTTGCTTTTCCTTCAAAAGGAATGAAAACTTTTTTTTTACTAGGTCCAGGTAATTTATGTGTGACTATATCAGATTTGCTTCTCTGAATACCTGAACTAGATTACACCATTATTATAAAATGAAAGTACCCCAGTTTCCTTTATAATTTTCTGAACCAAGAAGTTACTTTGCAAAAGACACTGTTATCAGGAAACCCACTTGAATTCAAGGATTCATCGTGTAAATACAGTGGTTCAACAAACATCCTGTGGGAGGCGAGGCTGGGCGCTGAGAGTACAAGTTACTGACATTCAGACTTGGCAGAAGGACATATCAGAAAAAGAAAGAAAAATAATTAAAAAAAAAAAAACTCCTACACTCTCTTAATTGCTATAATAGAAAATACACAAAGTGCTTTGAAAAAGTAGAAGAGCAGCCAGTATAGAATACTATATTGTCAATCAGTTTCTGAAAATGCTGAGGTGGGGGGTGTTTCTTGGGTTCAGTATGCCAATAAAATTTCTGAGCTTCCTCAATCAAGACATTCCTAAGGAGAGCCCAGAGCACAATGGGGCAGCCAAAACGATTTGCCAGCACAAAACATACTATGTTCTTTTGTCCATCACCTCAACTTGTAACCTAAAGCCAGGCAGCAGGAGAATATACGGGACTCCCAGTGTATGTGACCTCCAGCTGTTCCTAATCATCTCCCAGCCACTGCTCACACACCAAGAAAAAAGAGGGTCTTCTGCTGTATGGGACAAAAAGATATCTATCTATGATTTTTATTGTTAATTAAAATGTAGTCAGTGTGTGTGGTGTAGATAAAAGAGTTGTATATGCATGGAGAAAAGGATGGAAGAACACAATCCAGCTGTTACCAGTGCCCACCCCTGGCAGCGGGGGCAGCAAGAGGGATGGGGAAAGTACATGAGGGTAAAATATATACATACTCATCTATATTATTTGAACTTCTTAAAATAAGCAGGTACTATCCCTGTAAATGTAAAAAAACTTTCAATAAATATGGAGAAAAAAAGGAGTTTCACAAGCCAACCTGAATGCTGTTGATAGATGAAGAGAGGTCCCACACTTTGAGCTCACCAGTCACTGACACCACCAAGAGAGCATCTTCTGTAAAAACAGCAAGGGTTGCACATAAGCTGACCACTGCTATAACCAGTTGATGTAAAGATCGTCATTGTCACTTAAGGATTATGCAGGGCTGTGCAGGACTATGCAGATGAAATATATTCAGCTTTGCTGTTTATTTAAATAAACATTTTAGATGAGGTTTTAAATTTGTGTTAAAATTTCAGAGTGGCCCCATGTAAAAGGAGAGCAGCACTAAAAGCTCTCATATTGCGGACAGCATCACTTCGGCAATATGGCACCTTCGTGTTTCAGAAATCCGTGTGGAGCCAGCCTTCCTCTTCCTCTGCAGTTGCTATTACAGACACTAAGGTCCCCTCATTAGCACATGTGGAAGATACAGCAGGATGAAAGGTGCGCAAGTCCTGCTCATCCACAAGAAACCCATTTTTGTCACTTTTAAAAATATGCCAAGCAAAACTGGGTGGTGGAAACATAGGTGCTTCCCTTTCCTCATCATCTTAACCTCTTGTTCACTTTCCAATGACCTGAACCACTCAACCTATCCCCACTAACAAGAAAACACAAAGAGGTATTCTAAGCTCTTGCCCAATAACTTAACAAATAGTTCAAAAGTCATATTTTTACATGCAATCTCTTAGTGACCCATTACCTTGAATTCTCATGGAGTGAACAATGCACATGCAGTTGATCCAATCAGGAGACTGAGATGATGTGAAGTTGTGAACAAGAGCCAAGGTTTTGGCATCAATTATAACAATGTCTTGATATTCTCCACAGCACAGAAGCCAGCCTTCTCCTGTCATCCGGAAGGAGCAGTGGTAATACTATGCAAATGGAATTCAAGCAAAAAATTAATTATCACTGGCAATTAACATAATTTTGGCTGTGGTGAAAACTCTGAATTTAAATTTTATCATCTATTCAATTAAGGGATAAACATGAATAGCAACTAAATTTTCTTTTAGTTAAGTTTTTCCATACGTCTAAAGTTGTTGATTTTGCACTTCAGCCTTACTTGTATTTCATAATTTTTTTTTTAGAGAAAGGGGGCTCACTCATGAAGAGGGAGTTTTATTCCAAATAGCAGATTCTTTATTCTAGCAACCTCATTATATGTTAAGAAGAAATAAAAGTGTTTGAAGAGTATTTAAGGAGTCCTGGTGCTGAATAAATTTTGAGAATGGCTTTCATTAAAGATGAAGTAATATAATCTACCCTTGAAATGCTCTCCCTGCACAGGGTCTGGGCCCCCAAAGACAGTCTGTGCATGTCACAGTGCAGGTCATCAAAGCTAAAAGCAACAACTGAAACATGAAAAACTGTCAGCACCACTATAATCCTGCGGCTACTGTACGCATATGCCTGGAGTCCATCTACCAAAGGCCAAAACTGGTTTTAAATTTTGGGAAATGATTACAAAGGTTATGACTATGCCTCTTGATCTCTTCATGAATAACTAATTCAGAAAATAAGAATCTATCCACACCCAAAATATTAAAATTGGAGACAAGGAGAAAAACATTTTTTCCTTTATACAATAGCACATCGCTAAAATGGGACCTTTCTGTATTTGTGTCTGCATCTCTGTGTGTGTGTTTTGTGAATGTAGCTAGGGAAAAATAAGAAAATTATCTTTCAAATGTATCTATATTGAAATCTACAAAAATAAAGGAATTAGAAAAATTGGCTGAATAATAGCTTTGGGGGAAGAAAAACATCCAAATGAAAGATGATAACTGACCGTATTATACTCCAATGACAAAATAAAACGTTCAAGGAAAGAGTAGCCTCGAAAGACATTTCTTCAAATGTGTGCACAGCAATGCCCTGAAGGGGTTGCAGAACCCAGCGACGTTCAGAAGGAAGGGGCCGTACTTACACAGATTGCAGTGTGCCTGTAAGGAAGTGTGGCCTTCTCCACGCACTGTCCGTTGGTGACATTCCAAACACACATCTCCCTATCAGAGATAACCTTGTATTATTCTCTGTCATTTCCACTCAATTGGCTGGAATAATTTTTGTGCCACCAAGTTTTTCTTTAGCACTGCACTTAAAAGCGGCCTGATTGTTTATGTGGCTTTTTGTTACAGATTACTGGGCAAGGAAATGTTGTGGTCATTAGCAGGGATGACACACTCTATCTGTATCTCTTTTTTTTATGGGTAATTATACCTGCAGCCAGCCTACAAATCTTACCCTAGTGCCAACCTGACCTACAACACATTGTGGGGATACAGCTATCACAGCCTGTTAGTGACAGTGCTACACTCTCTCCATGGAAGCTTCATCCTCTTGAAAATGGTCTATTTCACTGAACTTAAACTACATATTCTGAAAAGCATAATGCATCAAGTGCTGTGCTTTTGTGGAGCCGAGGTAGCACTTCTGTAAAAATAAACAGTGCCACCAAGAGGCCATGTTTGGTCTATTGATGATGGGATTTGTTTCTTTGCTTCTCCTAAAATCCTGAAATGATCCTTGCCACTTAATGTTTAAAAAATTTTCATTGTTTAGAAAACTCTTATATGGTTACCTATATGTTACAAAGAGATAGACACAGATATGAAATAATAGCTGCAAAATAGGTCTAGTGAAAGCAATTTAAATCTCTATGATTTCTGTTCACAAGAACCAGAATGGCTGTTTCTGAATTGATGGGTAAAATATTCTTCCATTTTGATAGTTTCAAAACATAAACAAAATATCCCATGGACAAAATGAAAGTTTTATTGGCTTTCAGGGAGAAGCTACTATTAAGAAAATAAGATGTGGACTAATATTTTTAATTACATTTAGTAATTTGTAACCTTGTTTGTTTTTATTTTTGTCTTTGTTTTTGTTTTTCTAACCAAACACCATGACTCAATCTTCAAATCAACAATTCTCAACCTGGGTGATTTTGCCCCACAAAAGATGTTTGACAATGTTTAGAGATATTTCGGGTCGCCCCAATTTAGGGACGCACTACTGGCATCTAGTGGAGAAAGACCAGGGATGCTGCTAAACATCTACAATGCATAGGATGGTCCCTACAACAAAGAATTCTTCAGTGGTCCAAATGTCATTAGTACTGAGGTTGACCAACCATGTTTTAGAAGCAGAATATTCATGTTTTTTTCTCTCTGTTGATATCATACCTTATTCTAAAAATAACTTGGGGCATGTAACTCATAACTGGAAAAAATCTGTGTGTGTCTGAAATATAAGATGGAAAGAATGGTAGAATCTGAAATAATGTATCTTGTAGGTAAAGAAACATATATCAAAAGTGAAAAAGTAGAATCATAAGCAGTCATCAATATAAAATATTATCTCTATAAGAAAGTAGTGTTCATCAGCATGGTTCTCAATTTATCTGTGCATCAACAGTCACCTGGAAATATTTTTTATTTTTATTTTTTTAAATATATATATTTTGTTGATTATGCTATCACAGTTGTCCCATTCCCCACCTCCTTATTCCCCTTCACCTTGTACACTGCCTCCCACCCACATTCCCCCCTTTAGTTCATATCCATGGGTCATACCTATATGTCCATTTCCTATACTATTCTTAACGTCCCCTGTCTATTTTCTTTCTTTTTTTTTTAAAGATTTATTTATTTATGTATTTACATTTTAGAGAGAGGGGAAGGGAGGGAGAAGGAGAGATAGAAACATCAATGTGTGGTTGCCTCTCACGTGGCCCCCACTGGGGTCCTGGCCTGCAACCCAGGCATGTGCCCTGACTGGGAATCGAACCGGCGGCCCTTTGGTTCGCAGCCCGCGCTCAATGCACTGAACTATACCAGCCAGGGGCCCCTGTCTATTTTCTGTCTATGATTTATGCTACTTATTCCCTGTACCTTTACCCCCTCTTTCCCCATCTCATCCCCCTGCTGATAACCTTCCATGTGATCTCCATTTCTGTGATTTTGTTCCTGTTCTAGCTGTTTGCTGTGTTTGTTTGTTTTAGGTTCAGTTGTTACTAGTTGTGAATTTATTGTCATTTTACTGTTCATATTTTCAATCTTCTTTTTCTCAGATAAGTCCCTTTAACATTTCATATAATAAGGGCTTGGTGATAATGAACTTTAACTTGACCTTATCTGGGAAGCACTTTACTGCCCTTCCATTCTAAATGATAGCTTTGCTGGGTAGAGTAATCTTGGATGTAGGTCTTTGCCTTTCATGACTTGGAACACTTCTTTCCAGCCCCTTCTTGCCTGCAAGGTTTCTTTTGAAAAATCAGCTGATAGTCTTGTGGGAACACCTTTGTAGGTAACTGTCTCCTTTTCTCTTGCTGCTTCCAAGGTTCTCTCCTTATCTTTAATCTTGGGTAATGTAATTATGATGTGTCTTGGTGTATGCTTCCTTCCAGTTTCTTTGGGATTCCCTGAGCTTCCTGGACTTCCTGAAAATCTGTTTCCTTTGTCAGATTGGGGAAGTTCTCCTTCATTATTTGTTCAAATAAGTTTTCAATTTCTTGCTCTTCCTCTTCTCCTTCCAGCACCCCTAAGATTCAGATGTTGGAACATTTAAAGTTGTCCTGGAGGTCCCTAAGGCTCTCCTCATTTTTTTGAATTCTTGTTTCTCCATTCTGTTCTGGTTGACTGTTTATTTTTCCTTCTGGTCCAAATCATTAATTTGATTCCCGGTTTCCTTCCCATCACTGTTGGTTCCCTATATATTTTCCTTTATTTCACTTTTCATAACCTTCATTTTTTCCCTCTATTTTATAACCATACTCAACCATTTCTGTGAGCATCCTCATTACCAGTGTTTTGAACTGTGCATCTGATAAGTTGGCTATGTCTTCATTGCTTAGTTGTATTTTTTCTTGAGCTTTGATCTGTTCTTTCATTTGGGCCATATTTTTTGTTTGTTTGTTTCGGGCACCTCTTACATAGTAAGGGGAGGAGACTTAAGTGTTCACCAGGGTGGGGCAACCCAAGTCACTGTGGGAACAATGCCACTTGTTTAGCTCTCTCCTGGCTTGCAGTCACTTCTGCTGCTACCCACAAGCAGATTGGGCCCTTCTGGTGCTGATTCCCAGGTGTTTGGTTTTTTTTGTACATTCTAGGACCCTGTGGGCCTCTCTAACAAACTGTCCTATGAGACTGGGCATTCCTCCCACTACCTCAACCTCCACAGGTGTTTTCAATCAGAGGTTTGAGGCTTTATTTTCCCATGCTGGAGCCCTGGGTTGCACAGTCTATCTTGCTCCCCAGTTGTTCCTCCCAGTTTATCTGTACTCAAATGTTGGACCACCCAGTCTGCAATCCACCACCTTGCTATGAGTCCTCTCTGCCTGACTGCCCATCTCCACCCCTCCTACTGGTCTGTATGAATGTTTCTTCTTTAACTATTTGGTTGTCAGACTTCCATGCAGTTCAATTTTTCTGTCGGTTCTGATTGTTTTTTGTTTTTAAATTTGTTGTTTTCCTTCTTTTGGTTGTGCATGGAGGCACAGTGTGTCTACCTATACTTCCATCTTGGCCCCAGGAATATTTTTTAAAAATACCCTCTGAGATTCTAATTTCATAGTCCTATGTTGGGATCCTGGCATATGGAATTTTGAAAAGCTCCTGGTTAGTTAACCTGTTTTTAGGTTTCTATCTCCAAAATAGTGATTCTAAACTCAGGCTGTATAGTAGAATTTTCATGGAGCTTTTAAAAAATACTAATATCTGGGGCCCAACCCAAATATCAAGCCATACTTCATTAAGCTATGTTTTCCATGGTGTAACAGGGTGCAGCCAAGAAGGGGGCCCCAAAAAGGGAGTTGGAATGGGGCCCAGAACTCAGGGTGTCCAGGAAATATTAGAGGGACATATAAGATGTCCTCACCCCTTCCCCCACAGGTATGAGTTGGGGGAAGGGACACATGGAGCAGGGACATGCAGAGCTGCTA
>PVKU01000457.1:0-161981 GCA_004027475.1 Anoura caudifer
TTTGAATTTTTGTTTCTTTGTTCTTTTCTGTTTTTTTTTTTTTTTCTTCCTTCTGGTCCACTCCATTGATTTGAGTCCCAGTTTTCCTCCCATCATTATTGGTTCCCTGTGTGTTTTCCTTCATTTCACTTATTGTAGCCTTCATTTGTTCATCTAATTTGCTACCAAAATCAACCAATTTTGTGAGCATCTTGATCACCAGTGCTTTGAACTGTGCATCTGATAGGTTGGCTATCTCTTGGTCACTTAAAAGTGTTGGCTCTGGTGGTTTAATTTGTTCTTTCATTTGAGCCATTTTTTTTTTCTTTTTCTTTCTTTTTTTTTTTTTTTGGTTTGGTCATGCCTGTTAGGTATGAGGGGTGGAGCCTTAGGTGTTCACTAGGGTGGGGCAGCTCAGTCACAGAGTTGTGACGCTGTACGTGGGAGCGGGGTCCGAGAGGGAACAATGGCGCTTGCTCTGCTCTCTCCTGGATTTCAGTCCCATCTGTGAGGCTGGGAGTCTCTCCCAGAACTTTGACACCCACAAGTGTTTTCAATTGGTGCTTTTAGGTTTTATTTCCCGGCGCTGGGGCCCTGGGTTGTGCAGTCTGTCTCGCTGCCCGTTTTCACCTGGTTTACCTGCGCAAGAATGTGTGACCATGGTCAGCTGCCCTGTGTGCCTCATTGGGTCTGCACGTTGCCTCCCCACACCCGGTAAGCACTGCCTGCACATCCGGGACCAGTAGCCACTGCTATTTCCTGCTGCAATCCCTCTCTGCTGGCCACCAACTCTGCTCCTCTTACCGGTCTAGTTACTGGACTTCCATGCAATTCAATTTTCTATCTGTTCTGGTTGTTTTTTTGGTTCTAAATTTTTGTTGTCCTTAATTTTGGTTGTGAGAGGAGGCACAGTGTGTTCACCTATGCCTCCATTTTGGCCGGAAGTCTTTTTTTTTTTTTTCCTTCCCATCACTGTTGGTTCCCTGTACATTTTCCTTTATCTCACTTTTTGTAGCCTTCAGTTTTTCTCTATTTTGCAACCATACTCAACCAATTCTGAGAGCATCTTGATTACCAGTATTTTGAACTATGCATGTGATAGGTTGGCTATCTCTTTATTACTTAGTTGTATTTTTTCTGGAGTTTTGAGCTATTCTTTCCTTTGGGTCATTTTTTTTTTTTTTTTTTTTTTTTTTTTTTTTTTTTTTTTTTTTTTTTTTTTTTTTTTTTTTTTTTTTTTTGTCTCAGCATCTGTTGCCTAGTAAGGAGTGGAGCCTTAGGAATTGGACAGGGCAGGGCAACCCAGGCTTCTGCGTTGTGGCACTGTATGTGGGGGAGAGGTCTGAGGGTGAACAATGATGCTTGCTCAGCTTTTGGCCAGCTTTCAGTCACTTCTCCCTCTACCTGCAAGCAAATCGGGCCCTTCTGGTGCTGATTCCCGGGTGGGTGGGTTTGTGTACATTCTAGGACACTGTGGGTCTCTCCGATGAACTCTACTGTGAAGCTGGGAATCTCTCCCGCAGCCATAACATCCACAGATTTTTTCAGTCAGAAGTTTTGAGGCTCTATTTCCCCATGCTGGAACCCTGGGTTGCACAGTCTGTCTTCCTCCCCAGTTATTTCTCCAGGCTTATCCGTATGCAAGTGTGGGACCACCTGGTCTACCACCTTGCCACCTGTCCTCTTTGCTCCAGCTTCCTATCTCCACCCCTCCTAGAAGAAAAGGATGAATTTTTCTTCTTTAACTCCTTGATTGTTGGACTTCCATACAGTTTGTTTTTTCTGGCAGTTGTGGTTGTTTTTTTGTTTTTAAATTTGTTATTTTTCTTTTGCTTGTATGAGGAAGCAAAGTGTATCTACCTATACCTCCATCTTGGCCAGAAGTCCGTATCAAAATATCTTTATTTTTGGCTTGTCACAGAGCCAATATTTCCTCTCTTGGCATTAGATTCCCTTCAATAATATTACATAATCTTTTAACAACAACATTTAAACATTGCTTTAATATAACCAGGGTTAAAGTAGCCAAGGTAACTGTTTGTAGACTCTCCCATTTTATGCTTTTTAATTAAAATCTGAAATGTTCATTTTGTGATGTGAAAGCAGAGTTCCAGAGACTTTGAAGGCTTGGTGATGGAATGGTCCAGAATAGGAGTGAGCAAGCTATGGCCTGTCAACCGGCTGTTTGTTCCTGTAAAGGGTTTCAACAGAACACAGTCATGCTCACTTGTTTACCTAATGCCTATGGCTGTCTTCCAGCTACAGAGGCTGAGTTGAGTACTTGTGACTGGAAGCCTCAATTGTTTACTATTTACTGTTAAGAGAATTTTAAGAAAAGATTTCCTGACTCATGATCTGGTGAAGCACTTTTCAATAAATAGAACTATTTGTGATGATAGGAATATTCTGTATCTGTGCTACCTAACATGGTAGCCACTAGCTGCATGTAGCTCATAGATACTTGAAATGTGACTAGTATGACTGAGGAATTAAATTTTAGATTTTATGTCCTTGTAATTAATTAGCAGTTAAATTCGAACAGCTGCGTGTGGCCAGGGACTGCTGTGGTAGCTCAGATAGAAAACATTTCCAGGATCCCTTGGTTGTGTGAGGTAAGCAGTGCTTCCCTACCAGACAGGAAACAGTTTCTTAAAGAGCCATGGAGTAAAGAATATCATGCTGGAGCAATTGAACTGTGGCTAGTGCAAATGAGAAACTAAAATTTTAATACTTATGTCATTTTAATTGATTAAAATTTAAATAGCCACAGGTGGCTAGTGGCTACTGAAATACATCGAGTGGGCTAGAGCAGCAGTTTCCGAAGTGTGGTACCCAGTCCAAAAATATCAACATCAACTGGGCACTTATTGGAATGAAAACTCTTGGTCCCAGCACAAGATCTACTGAATCAGAAACTCTGGGGTGGGGTGCAGGAAACTGTATGTTAACACTAGGTAGCATTTCTCAAAATCTTAGCCTGCATCATCTGTATTAGATAGCAGGCCTGTTACAACCCAGATTGTTGAAATTTATACTCAGAGTTCTAGTAAGCTTCCAAAGGCTGCCAAATGCTGCTAATCCAACAATGTTAAACCTTTTTCATCTCATGGCATGGCACACATAAACTAGTTACCAAACTTCTGCAGCACACCAAAAAAATATATATTTTTTTCCATCTGACAAAAAACAGGCACAATTTTGATTCATTCACACTGGACAGCTATTGTTGTGTTGGCTATTTTATTTTTTGTATTTGACAGTCTAAGGGAGCAGAGGGCAGGTATTGTATATATTGACAATTCTCTCAGACACCAGGTTGCCTCTTGTGGCAAACCAGCTGAAAGTTGCTGTGCTAACCCGTGGACCATACTTAGAGCCACAAGGATGGACGGCAGCATGTCTGCAAAGGCAAGGGTGTACTTGAACCCCCTATTGAGTTGCAGAAAAACCTATTAACGTTTCTGTCTGTATTTACTTTGCACCTAAAATAAATGAAGCTTACTAACAAGTCCCTAGGTCATATTGCCATAGTGTTGATGGGTTAACTGTGATCTCATTTGTTCTTTTATTTTTAATTCTACTTAAAAAAATTATTATACAGTAAATTTGACTTTTCCTTTTGGTTTTTAGTTCTATAAATTACAACATGTGTGTAGATTCATACAACTGCCACCATAATTAGGATACAAAATAGTTCTATTACTATTAAAAAAATACCTCACTTGGACTATATATTTATAGTCATTCCTTTCTCCACCCACAAACCCTGGCAACCACTGATCCACTCTGCATCTCTACAGATTTGTCTTTTCAAAAATATCGTGAAAGTGGAACCATCCACTATGTGGACTTTACGGACTGGTTTCTTATTATTGAGTAATATTTTATTGTGTGAGTATACCACAGTTTATCCATTCATATATTGAAAGTCACTTTGAGTTGTTTCCAGTTTGGGTAGTTATGAAAAGCGCTGTTTCAACATTTGTGTATGGTTTCAAAAAAAGTATGGTACATTTACACAGTGGAATTTTATGCAGCAGAGAGAAAGAAGGAGCTCCTACCCTTTGCATGGATGGAACTGGAGAGCATTATGCTAAGTGAAATAAGCCAGGCGGTAAGGGACAAATACCATATGATCTCATGTTTAACTGGAAAATAATCAACAAAAGAAGAAAGCAAATAAAATATAACCAGAGCCATTGAAATTAAGAACAATCTAACAATAGCCAGAGGGGAGGGGTGAGGGGAGAGTGGGAAGATGGGTTTTCAGGAAGTACTGTAAAGGACACATGGACAAAACCAAGGGGGAAGATGGGAGCAAGGGAGACAGGTGGGTTTGGAAGGTGTGGGGAGAAAATATGGACAACTGTAATTGAACAACAATAAAAAAATAAGAAAAGAACTGTTTCAATTTGTGTATGGCTTCAATTCTGTTTTTAAAAATTGCTATGCAGTAAACTTGACTCTTTTCTTTTGGTTTGTAGTTCTATAAATTGCAACACATATAGATTTTTAAGTAAACATGATTTTTGTTATCTAGGGTAGATCTGTTCAAGTGTGGGATTGGTAAGTCGTATGGTAAGTGTATATTTACTTTATACAAAACTCTCAGAATGTTTTCTAGTATGACTGTACCATTTTGCATTCTTACCAGGAGTACATGAGAGCTTTAATGGTTCCACATTTCTTCCAACATTTGGTATTGTCAGTATTTTTTATTTTAGTCATTTTAATAGGAATATAATGGTATCTTATTATGCTTTTAATTTATATTTTCCTATGGCTAATGACATAAATATCTTTTCATGGGCTTATTTGATATACATATCAAATATATATATATAAATGTCTGTGCTATTCTTTTGCCCTTTGGTTAATTATCTCATTTATTTCTTATTGTTGGGTTTTGAAAATTCTTTGTATATTCTGGATTCAAGCCCTTTGTAGGATATGCCATCTGTAAAAATTTCCTTTGTCTTTAATAATGTGATATACTCAATTTTATTAATGTGTAGCTACATTAGTTTGATTAATTTACTACATTATCCAGTGTAGGTAATGGATAAAATAGACAAGTGCCTTAATCAGATTCCTTTAAAGAAAACTCTAGCTAAGAAACTACTAATAAGGCAGGCACAAAGAAACAAGAAAATGGCCCAATTAACACTGTGCCCCTCATAGAATCTCTTTTACCATAAAAATGGTGAGAACGTGGCCAGTGGTAAGTGATCTGACATACACATTTGTAAGCTGCTGTTTTTACAAGCAGTGAGAAAGCTCTGGCTTTTGAAAAATGTTCTTGCTATGGAGAAACCTTTTGAAAAATGCATGCTAGGAAAATTTGGAGTGATTTTGTGGCTAAAAACAATGCAAATACATAGTTAAAGTCACACATCTGAACCCTTAAAAACTTTAGGAAAAGAATTCCCATACCTGTTTTGATACATTACAGCTGAGGAACTTCAGCTGTACCTATTTGTTACAAGTATACAATTACAACCTCTTCATTTCCTAGAATAAATTAAGACATTAGTGAAGGTACAAATTTATAGCCACCTTTCAACAAAATTTCTTTAAAAATTATTAGGTAGGGTTGAAAAATTAATATTGTGATTTTATAAGTGTAGCAATAAGGGACTTCCACATAATAGATGCTTTTGAGAGGACATGTCTTTTTCCATTGTGACAGCTATGAAAATCAAGAATCAAAATAAATTTCAGTTATTACCATACCTTTGATGTTATTGTTAAACCAAGGTTTCTAAAAGGAAGGAAACATTTTCAACATTGCTTTTCCTTATCAAAGCATCTTTACTGATAATATATCCTCTGAAAGCAAAATCTTTTGCACATTAATAAGGAAAAAAATTATGTCATGAATATTTCATTCTGTTAACATATCTATTTGTGCATATGTGTCTATATATGTATGCACACCTTCACACACACATATTGGTGTTGTGATATTGTGATTTATAGTAAGAAATATATATTTGGTCTTCCTCCAGTTCCTGCCGGAGCACCTAAAACCCTTGAAATTTCCTAAATGAGAAGAAGATAAAGGTGTTTTTTATAATGTTAATAGTGAGACTTTTGGAATGCTCCTATCTTACCTAACGATGGAGGCTTATCATCAGAGGAAGCAACCATAGGATTAGAGGGTTGGAAACAATTTTTTTTTTGATTCATGAAGATTTTATTTATTTATACTTCTTGACAAATATTTTATTTTTTTAATGTTGTTGTTCAAGTACAGTTGTCTCCATTTTTTCCCCATCACTACCCCCCACCCCTACCTCCCACCCCCAGCTACCCCTTCCTCCCACTCTTGATCCTACCCCCTTTGGCTTTGTCCATGTGACCTTTATACATGTTCCTTGACTGAAATTTCAGTCCTACTTTCTGACATCACAAGAGGAAACCAGGGCTATCTTTTGAATTCAAGCACCAATGGCCAATGATTTCATCAATCATGCCTGCATAATAAAGCCTCCATAAAAATGAAAATGTCAGAGTTTGGCAACTTCCAGGTTAGTGAATTCCTGGAGACGGGGGAGAGTGTTGTCTTTGGGAGGGCGTGGAAGCTCCATCCCCCTTCCCCATACTTTGCCCTATGCATCTCCTCCATATGATTTTCTGAGCTACAGCCTTTTATAATAACCCAGGTACCTAGTAAATACATGTTTCCTTGAGCTCTGAGTCATTCTAGTAAGTTAATCAAACTTGAGGAGGTTTGGGAACCTCCTGGAAATTTTATGTCTGTATTTGGTTGGTTAGAAGCCCAAGTGACAACCTGGACTTGCCATTGGTATCTGAATTGGAGCAGTTTTGTGAGACTGAGCACTTAACCTGTGGATTCTGAAGCTACATCCGGGTATATAGTGTTAGGATTTAGTTAATTACTTGGTGTTGGACAAAAGCCCCTCATATTGAAATGGGAATTGGGAGTAGAATTGTAAGTATATAGAATATCTTACATTGGGAGGTCTTATTAATTGCTGATGGGGTAAATAATCATTCTCTCAACAAATTTGGAGACCACCTCTAGGCAAAAGCCTGCCAAAACCCTTAGGATATTCAAATACAATCTTGAATATCCTAGAAAGATATGGACAAAAGAGAAAGACATGTGGTTTAAGCAAATGTCTTAGAAACTTCTTGGGTAGCTCACTGTTACTGAATGAGAAGAACTGAGGCTGAGGGTGAGGAGGAAAGGGGAGAACTGCAAAGTTGCACAAAACATTGATTATGCCTTCACAGATATTCAATTCTAGTGAGAAGTTCAGAGATATAACATTAAAAAAAATCACTTAGTCTGTAATTTTGGTAAGAGCTTGCTCTTTGGCCGGACTTTCCATGTTTTCTGGAAGACTGTGTCTTGGTTAGAGTGCTCTCTATAATTTTGAATGTAGATAGCAGGATAAAGGTTCCTGCTGAGACAATTTGTCCATAAATGCTATGGCCACTAGATTAGATGGGCCCCAAAGTTAGATCCAGAACATTCTTTTTTTTTCCTGTGAGGAGCAGCAAAATGCTTTAAATCTTAATTTAATCAAGACAACAGAAACATTTGCATGATTCTAATTATAATTAAATGTACAAATACTTCAAAAGTTTTAAAGTCATATACAGAATCCTACATGAATTATTTAAGAAAATGATACCTTTGAACTTGAAAAGCAATAATTTTCCTAACTTAAAGAATTTTAATTCTGAAATATAGGAAATAAGCATACATTGTCCCAAATGGTTTTGGTTAGGCTTCAATACTACTTATGTATACAGTTTTTATTAAAGAAATAATTAAAATAGCAGACCAAAAAGTGGATAACTAAACATCAACAGGAAAAAGTAAAATTGATAAATATTTAATATAGGGAAAGAAAAAGGATGGAAGACTTCAAGTCTGTCTAAAAATGTAAAAAGAATATTGACAACCAGACATGGATTAATTGTTCTCACTAAAAAATAAGAAGTAGTTTATTTGCAAAGTAAAATATCTTTATGTTATTATATAAAACAAAATAAATGCTAATTAGAAAAAAGAATAAGACAGCTAATAAGCTGTTAGGAAAAATGGTAGGACAGTTTTTCACAGACACAGACCAGAACCTGTTTTCAAACCTTGCTGTTGTAAACGTGGCTAGCATAGCCACAAATGTGCACAAGTTATTTTTATTTATTTTTTACATTTCAAAAATTCTTGTTCAAATACGGTTGTCTCCATTTTCCGTCCACCACTCCTCCCCCATCCCATCCATCCCCACCTCCCAACCTAACTGCCTCATAGAACTTTAATTCTCTGGGAAAGGTAAAGGAATCCATTGAAAATAGAGAGAGCATATTTCCAAAAGTTCTTAAAATCTATTTTATGTATCCATTTGAGAGGTGTTTTTCAATTTCCTGTAGTTTAAAATTTAATTGATAATATCATTTTATGGATGGAAAAAGAGACAAAACATCATGTTCAAGACTGAAGAGAAAGGGGGAAAGAAAATGGGAGAAGGAGCTGTGAGGACAGTAGAATGAAATATAAAACCGTTGGTCCTTATCTCTTTTTACAGGTCTTTGATTTATTAGAACTGTGCCTGATAATGCTGTGCTGACTCAGGAAAGCATTACATTCCCAAACATGTTAAAAATCAACCCCCTGTTTTCTTCCCAGTCCCACTTACACCTCCCATCATCTGTGGACATGTTCCAGTTCACGGGCTGGAGAATGGGGTCTTCTCAAGGTGTCTGTCACTGCCATGTTTTCATTGTTTGTCTACAGCACCCACACTTTGTTCCATCTTTGGCACACAGACATTGACATGAAATGGTGTGTCGGAAAATCCAGGTTGCCTTTATGACAAAGAGCGTGTTGCCTCTTTAGGGAACAATGGAACACAATGAATAGCTATTCAAGTTTTTGTCGTACTTCCAGCACTGGATAAAGCAAAAACCTGGCCCAGTGTCGAGAATGGCCATCTCTTTTGTAGCCTGCAGTGGAATGGTTAATTATTTTGTGGTTCTCGAAAGAACAACAAGGAGCCACCTCATCCCAACCAGAGACAAAACTGACAGATCGCACTCAGCAGCTGAAACAGATGGTTGCTTACTGGGCTGACAAAGCACGTGTGAACTGTAGAGGCTTTCTTCTCTGTTGCAGCCTCAAAGAGATGAAAGGAACACCTTCCTCTTGGAAGGACAAGGACACACACACCCCCCTCACATCGCTGAAGCTGAACTCCAGCATGTTATCACCTCCATAAATTATTGTCCATCTTTAGCGACGCGAGATTGCGTTCAGGGGAAATGGAAACGTGGCTGTGCGATTTTCCGCAAACACGAAGACTAATGGACTTTGAAAATATGAAAGCGGAGAGGGAAGAGGGAAATATGCTTCCACCCCAAACCAGCCTCGGACTTATGGAGGATGGTTTTCCAAAACATTCATTTTCAGAACCTTTGAAAAGGGTTTATTAGGATGTTGAAAAGTCACAAAACCAGAGGAAAGGTATTTTCTAATTTGGAAAAACAGTTCTCTCAATGAAGATTAAAAACCCAGATATGTGTCTTTTGGCTCGTCAGGGGGTTAAACACACCATGGCAACTGGCCACGTGTCTTTTCAAGGTTCTCATAAGGGGGAAGACAGGGGCATGTGCCCGGTGCTCCAACAGCTATCTAGATGAGGGCAGAAATGGCATGTGGAAAGGGGGATGGGAAATGAAAGCCAAGGAAACCAACTTCCAGCGCTGTTCTTCTTTGGAGCATTCTTTCACAGTAGCGCTAGCATCCTCATGGCTTCGAGTAGTTAAACACTCCATTGTATCAAATTTTTCAGGAACTTGCTAATGATCGCAGAGTGCTGACCCTTGGAGAATAGCGTGATGGGCTTTGAGACCCATGTGAAGCTCCAGTTGTGTTCCTGCTCCTCTGTGGCTGAGGAGAGCGTGACCTATCAGCTCAGGGCTAGAATATGCTGCGAAGAGGGAGCGTTTGCTTTGTGAAAATGTTGGAGGCCTGGGGACGGAGACCACCTTCAAACCTGGTCTTTTTAACATTTGCGCTACTTGACTGACCAGGATAATTGAAATGTCTCTAGTTTGTATAATTTTTGTGAAATCAGTTAAGTATTATATTTTGCACTTGGGTCCCTTTTCCTCATCAATTTTCTGTTTTATAGGCTTTCTCTTTTCCTTTCTACTAAATTTAATACTTCCTCTTTCTAATCCACTGTATAATACAGTTCTTCATTTTATTACTTTGCCATTTATTTCAGTGCCTGCCCCTACCTTCCCATTTGGTCTTTTTCATCTGCTCTTTTACCTGGGGGAACCTATTAACTCACCTAAGCTCAGTTGCCACCTGCGGTGCATGTTAATGACCCCTCAAGCTTCCCTCTTGCTAAGGCCTGCCTGTTGCACTTTTCTACCTTTCTCTCGCCTCTCAGAAGTGGCCACTTGCACACCAAATGAGGTTGGTATGCCCCAGATGCACAGGGGTGCTTCATTAAACACTATATTGTTGATATTATTTCCAAGCCATCTCTTTCTTACCAGTGTTCTGTTCAGATGGATAATGAGTCTTTTTATTCCAACATCTCACTTAGAATTTGGGAGAGCGTTTCACTTCTGCTTCTCCTTGTTTACACAGTCCCTTGACAAATAGTCTTTACTTTTTTTTTTTTTTTAGCTTTGCACTGACCAGCCTCAAAAGTTACCACTTCCTCTCTAATGTTCTCTCATGAGCAAATATATTTATCACATCCTTTTGATAATATCCTCTCTAACCTTATCTGCATCAGCCCCATAGAATTTCCTTATCATGGCATTGTTTTTGGGGGACCCAGAAAAGCATTAGTCTTCTTACTTTTAGGAGCTAGAGGGACCAGGCAAAAGGCAGAGTATGCAATGTGAATTTTTAAAGGACCTCGCTCTTTAAAAGGAGATATCCTTTAACATCATCCCTCCCTCTGAGCGAGTCCCTATCATGTTCACTCAATTCTCTTGTCCTCTGCATTTTTCCATAGGCTCTTTTTGTCATGTCTAATGAAATGTTCGTAGCTAAAACATGTTTCTTCCTGTGTAGCTGTGTATACCCTTTTTGTCATTTTCATGTCTATGCCAGGGAAATCAAGCTCTCTGTGTTTGGAATGTCAACATTGCTTCTTAGTGTTCCAAATGATCAATTATGATGCCTCTAGTTATACATAAAATTTTGATTCCTCAATGTGGGCTTTTTAACTTGAGTGTTTTAGATGAACTAATGTCTATTTCTGGTGAATAATGTAGCTATCATTCCATTTGGATGCACTGCCCCGAGGGAATTGACCTGCAGTCTTATTTTTCTAGAATCTGCGATTCATGACTTCTACTTTAGTTTATACCAAAAAGTGGGTATGTTAGGGGGTGGAGTAAAACTCTATTCACTGCCAGGCTTCAGAGCCTCTGTTTTATTAATGAATAAAAGTTCCTAACAAATAGTTTCTGTTATCCTCAGCTCTTCAAAACACACACACACACACACACACACACACACACACACACACACACAGAGGCAAGAAACAAGAATTTTTGCAAATATTTACTCCATTTCTCTAGTGGGCATCTCTTGCAAAGCAGGCTCTGAAGAAAAAGCTGTTCTCTGAGAAATGTGCTTCTGAAATCACTTCTCCCAATATCCTATAATGTGTCAACATGCATAATTGGAAATTCTATCCCTACTTTATGGATGTGAAAAGTCAAGCAGAATGGCTCTGTGCTCCATTGTGACAGGACTTGGCTCTCTACTATGGTGGCTTATAAATAATCAACTATATTTTGCTTGTGTGAGCATATGTTCCTGACCTAATATATAAACCACAGGGTGACACATTTTTATTTAACCCAGATGTTCTAGAGGCAGTACCTTGCTCCAAGGAACGAACATGAACTTGTACTCTGAGACTTGAAGAGAGGTTTCTGGGGGTACTGCGGTGGGCGACTCACGGGCATCCTGAGCGTCCCTGGTTGGCTCTGCTGCCCGCTTTCCAACTCGTGGCAGAAACACAACCGGAAATCCTGGATGGTCACTTGCGCTCACTGTTCCGTTTTGAAAACATAACTGTTACTATAGTTATTCTGCTGCCTTGGAATAATGTGGTGCAAGAATTGCTTTGACTTGCCGAGCTCTTTTCTTGCCATTTAAAGCTCTTTTGACAATTGAAAATAAGCAACATTATCTTTACATTGTAAGTCCTACAGTTTATGTTTTTCTGTTTTGATACATAACAGATATTTCAATAAAATGAGAGGATATTTCTACCTGTGGAAAGTACTGAAGCAAGAAAAAAATATTTTATTTGTAAAATAAAATGTATTTTATACTTTATGCAGACACAGAGACACACATCTACACCTTTCCCCCAGTGCCATAAGTGTAGCAAATGTCCTGCAAGGGGGTGCTCATCATCTAAATGCCTGGGTAGTGCATTCACTAAGAGTCTAGACACTGGGGGTGGACTGAATTTGTAGTCTGGCTCTGTGATGGATAATTTGTGTATTAACTTGGCTGGGCCATGGTATCTAGTTTTGATCAAATGAGGTGTAGATGTTATGTAAAGGCTTTTTTAGTGATGAACATTTAAATCGGTGGACTCTGAGTAAAGCTGGTTACCTTCCATAAGGTGTATGGGCCTTCTCTAATCAATTGAAAGCCTCAAGAAAAAAGACTGGCATTTCCCAAGGAAACAAGAATTCTGTCAATAGAATGTGTTCAGGTGTGAATGACAATGTCAACTCTACCTGGGTTCTCTTTCCTGCCCTGCAGATTTTAGATTCTCCTGTCCCCACAAAAACATAAGCCCATTTCTTAAAATAGATCTCTCACTTTATATACACATCCCATTGGTTCTGTTTCTCTGAAAGGGAACACTTTGTAATACAAGTTCCATCGTTTAATAGTGACTTTGAGTTATTTAATGATCAGTGCCATGGTAGCTTCATTTCTGAAGTGGATATTATAACAGTACCTACATCATTGGGATGTCATGAGGATTAAGTGAATTAATGTAAATGAGATTCTGAGAACAATGCCTGATGCATGGTTCATTGCTATGGAAGTTCTAGATATAATTGTTGTTTTTATCATAAATAATAATAATGATAATAATGATCACTTTTAGTCATAGAAAAATACTGCTTTACTTCTTTAAATGTGAATATTTTATTTGTAAATATCAGTCTTGGGTTTAGTTTTATTTTTCCTGACCATTTTCTAGCTCACCAAGACCTATGAAAGGTTTTTTGGGTAATGTCTCTTAATTCAGCACTTACCCTGGGTCAGGCTTTCTGCTAGAGACTAGGTATCACCGTGGTGAAGAAAAAAGACAAGCCCCTGCCCACAGGGAGCTTACAGTATAATGTGGAAGACAAATACACACAGTAATAAGTATATAACTGCAAATTACATTATATGATGTGCAAGAACACCTATGAGTTTGATGAGATAATCATCTAGACACAGGGATGTCCAACCTTTTGGTGTCTTTTCGCCACACTGGAAGAGAGTTGTCTTGGGCCATACATTAAATACATTGTGTTGCATAATCACAAAAAAATCTCATAATGTTTTAAGTAAATTTATGATTTTGTGTTGAGCCACATTCATAGCCATCCTGGGTTGCATGTGGCCTGCGGGCTGCAGGTTGGACACCCCTGATAGAGGTTCTGTAGTAACAGTGAAGAGGGTAGTCAAAGTTGGCATCTCTGAGATGCTGAGGCTGGAAGGTCAAGTGTGATTTAGCTGGAGGGAAGCGTTGAGGAGAACTGGAGCAGTGGAAGAACTCTGGGGTCTGGACTAAAGCAGGAAGATTTGACGCTTGACAGAAGAAGGAAAGAGGGAGTTGGGGCAGAGAAGTAATTGCAGTTGGATGAATTTCAACTTCAATTTGTAAACACCCCCAAAGCAATTAAACATTGTAAGAGTTCATATCTCATCTCATCCTAAAATGTACTGTTCTGAAATGTATTATTGCCCTGTCTTGTTTTCTTTAATCACTGTACTTTCTTTTTATTTATTATCAAATTATGGCTATTCCTTTTTATGAGATCTTATTTTCCTTTCCTTCCTTTTGTCATCACTGTGAAGCCTGTAATCTGGTTACATGTTCTCAGCTACCTGGGGGCTGCATTTCCCTTTAACTCCATCATTCTTTGGGAAGAGAGGTCCTTGAAGAGTCTTCTCTTAAGGCATTTATTCTTAAATCACTTATGAGTATCTATATAGATACATATATAGATATATAGACACAGATAGATAGACATAGGTAGATAGTTGATAGATAGATAGGTAGATAGATAGATGTAGATAGTTAGAGCCCTAGACAAAAACTGAATGAAATTATTTGGGTATGTATGTAGGTATTTATTTATTTATCTATTTATTTATTTATTTATAAACAGTACAGTGTCAAACAGCTTTTAAATTAGTCCTGCTGAGTAAGGTTGCTGCTAATGGATTTTGCTTTAGGGGGAAGTTGTAAGGCTCAGATTCCCACCCTGGTTACTAATTATTATTGCCTTTGTCTTTCAAATTTGGTTTTGAGATCACAGAGTTTTTTCAGCTCCAAGCCAATGACATTGATAATTTTGAGGATGATTTTACAAGATTGCACTCTCTCATGATTTGTATCTGTAGCGAGTTTATGTTTATGAATGGGAATGTTCGGTTCCATCTGATCTGTGGCTCATTACAGACGTGGAATGTGTGCATGTGTTGATCTTCCTGCCTCTTTCACTGTGCATCTCCTCCATGATTCATGTGTGAGCAGGAGGCTGCTGCTGCTCCGTCTTTCCCTTAAATCTTGTCTCACATGCCTCACAATTAGAGGCAGTTGAGGAGGTGAGAGAGATTGAGACCGTGGAGTGATTTTACATGCCGCGGGCTGCCAGCACATTGTGCATCCCTCAGGGTCCCTGGAGCCCATTACCAACCCAGTGAATCACTGTTTGCTTTTCCACAAAACAGAAATGTGCAGCTGCTTACTTCTGCCATGGACTTTGGAATTTTTTTCCCCTTTTCCATCTGCCTTTTGTGTAAAGAAATTCTGCCTGAATAATTACTTGTCTGTCCCCTTTGCTCATTCCCAGCATCATCATTCTTCAACCTTCTGTTTCCAATTAGTTCTTATCTCAAATGGCTTATTGGTATCAATCTGTTCTCAGCATCACCAAAGTGCACAAAACTACCCTGAAACATGGGGGAATGTAGATAAGGCTGAAACTTACCAAACAGTCCAGCGGGAGTCTCCGCCTCTTACCCCAGCCCCTTCCTTTTCTCAGGAAACCTGAGATAGGAGATGGTGTCCAGACATGTTATTGATATAGCACATTTTGGAGCAAAATGACATGTGTGAGCATTGCAGGGACTGTATAAGGCCTGTGAAAATAGCCATTGTTGGACATCTGGTGTCAAAGAGAGCTGTTTCAAAACAAGTTCACAGTGTTAAATCATGGTGTAGACAGCTTCCGACCAGCTGTCCACTTCTGGAGAGGGTGTCCCGAGACCTGTTTGTCAATGGCTGCACTCTAAGCCTGGTGAGTCACTTTGATCTGCACACGGCTGTGCCACAGGAACATGGCTAACATTGGGCCTGAGGAGCCCCGCTGCCATTATTAGCAAGCTAGGCATAAAGAGAGTGTTGTAACAAGATCAGGCAAGAAAAACAGCACCCTCGATCGAGCTAGTGAGTTTGGTTGGTTGAAGTAGGGCACGTATAAGTCGAAGGACCTGTGTTTGATGACTATGTAGTTTCCTATGCTGAGAAGAAAAAGGGCTTTAGAGCTTATCTGTTCAAATTTCTCCCCCCCGCCCCCCCACATAGAAACTGACATCAGGAATATTACATGGCTTTTCCAAAGTCATAACTAATGATAGAACTAGAACCTTCCTTTTTCCCTTTTAACTCCTAGTAAAGTGCTCATTCTTATAAATCACACTGCCAAGACCATGTCTGGAAGAAATAGATTAAACGTAATGCAAAGCCACACTTTACATTCTGTGAGTGTTCGGATTTGCCTTTCTTGGTTGTTGCATAGTCCCAGAATCAAGTCCAATGCTTGGCACATGGGAGTCATTCGATGAATATATATATTGAATAGATATATATATATTTTTTCATTGAATGGAGACATGAATCTAACTATAGTAAGGAACTAGCATCTATTGAGTGCCTCCTGTGGACCAGACAGTTTTCATATGGAATTTCATTTGTCCCTTATCTGGGTCAGGGGACTCTGGGATTTTTCTAAGGAGAAGCCTCTTAGTGATGAGATTTTTATCTGGTCACAAAACCAGGTCCAAAGGAATTTAATATCTATAAACTTTAATTTTTTAATCATCACCCATGGCTACATTTATTGATTTGAGAGAGAGAGAGGAGAGAGAGAGAGACATCAATGTGAGAGAGAAACATTGATCAGTTGCCTCCTATAAGCACCCCAACCAGGGATCGAACTCAAAACCTAGCTGTGTGCTCTGAAGGGGAATCAAATCCACAACACTTTGGTGCATAGGATGACCCAACCAACTAAGCTACCGAGCCTGGGCTAAAAGCTATAAACTTTAGATAGAAAAATGTCTGAGGCATTTGACTGACACTACAGTTTAATTTGGGAATCACTGAAAATTTGGGACTGGATTTTAGCTATCATTTCAAATGATTTGTCTTCCTGGCCACCCTGAACAAACTCCATTCTTTAACCTTTCCTCACTCTAGATGTAATTAGGCTGCCTCCCATTTCCCCCATCTCCCCTTGCCACAAATCAACCTGACCCTACGTGGTCCCATTAGACCTGTAAGACTGAGGATAAGGCCTTTCTCTGGGACAGTCTGTGGCCGTGGACATGAATTTGGCCAGACATTCTGTTCATGTGTTTCCCTGGATCTCCTGGTAGAAGTTCTGTTATTTTTTAGGATTGTGAGAAAAGAATAGGGTTTCTAAGGGTAAGTGGCTCTTAAGATAACACTCCAGTGTTTCTTTGCTGTCGTCGTCGTGCCCCATGCCTGCCTGGAGTGGTAAAGGTGTGTAACCCTTAATATCCCTAGCGGATTGGAATTCCTTCCCTTTCCTTATGTACTCAATGCTGGAGAGTAAACATGACGCTAAAGCTTGCTTGAGCTTTCATTTATACTCTGTGAGTATCAGCCTCTATATAGCGGTACATTCATGTAAAAAGTTTTTCTATATTCTCTAGAGAAAAGAAAAGTTGCCTTTCCAGAATCAGATAGTTGTTATCCGCCCTGTTTACACATGAATAAACCAAGGTTTAAATAGTTTTGTGTGTTTTCAAGGTTCCTCAACTAGTAGGTGAGAGAAGCCAGAAGGCAAGTGCAGGTTGGTCTGACTCAGAAACCCCCATTCTTTCTGCCATACCACCTTGCAGGATAGACGATAGACACAGGAATGTCAGTACCATCATCTGTTTTGGATAATAAAAATGTAAAAGAAAAGTAATAGCTGACTTGCAGAATTATAGTCTTTCTCATTTATGCAGTTGCCAGGGAGAGAGGAGGGAGAGTGACGGAGAAGTGAGAGGGAAGGAAGTGAGGGAGGGGACTACAGAGGGACGGAGGGGGAGAGACGGGTAGAGGGGGGAGAGGGGGGAGGTAGAGTCGTTTTCATTCATATTTATATATAGGTATATGGACACACTCAAAGTCAGCAAACTTTTATGATAAACTCATTCAAAGTGCTATTCTCCTAGGATCTTCTCCATGCTTTGAGATGCTTTTTCACATTTTACATTTTGAGACCATTATGCTTGCCAATGATAGAAAATGAGCTGATAGTGTCACGTGGTCTATTAAGAAGTTATTGGTAGCAAAGCATGCCATAGAGAAATCAGTAGATTTCATCTCTTGCATGAGCTCCTGGATAAATTGGTTTAGCAGATTTTAGTTTAAATAAAAATTTAACTACTCAAAATAACTAGGAAAATATTAGCAGCGTTTTTCTTCTGGAAGTTTCTATAGTCCTTGTGAAATCTTCCTTTAAATCCATCTGAAATTTCAAAAAAATGTAGATTTAATAAGGTTTTGGACAGAATAAAACACATGAGATTTATGTGCACATATCTAGTCAATGAGAGACATGTTTTCCACCTAAGCTACTTACTTCCCTCTTTTATTTAGGTATGGATTTATTTTTACACAGTTTTTGACATTTAGGGACTGTGAATCTTTTAGCAAACAGTATGTCAAATGAACTGGAGTCTGCTTCTCTGAAAAGAAAGGAGGACTTGATTGTGAAGCTGGGATTTTAATACTCAAAATGCTTACTGTCTATGCCTGCTCACTTATTGGTGATTGAGTTCCTAGTGTGGACGTTACGTTTTAGGCATGGTGCATTCACCAATGATCTCTTACCCTCCGAACAACCTCCAAGAGAGGTATTATCACCACCACTTCATAGATTAAGAGAATGAAGCCCACGAAGCTGAAGCCACTTGCCCAAGCTCACTTACCCAGTATTTGTTAGAACTGAGATTAAAATCCAGGTCTCACCAGAAAGCTCTTACAACGTCCAGTTACATTTATTATGACAAAGGATTGTTTGAAGTCTTCAACTAATAGCTTCTTTTATCAGTGATAAGGAAAAAATTATTTTTATGGGTTGCATAGCTAACATTTGTCTTTCTTTGAGGCAAATTATAGAGCTTGAAATATAATTCTGGTGTTCTAAAATCTCCATGAAGCCAGTAAAGAAAGAGTTTACATGTGTACATACACTACATGCCTGTCAGTGTACATTACTCCACGGAGCACTTATTCAAGTGCTTTTTTCTGGAGAAACACAAGGCAAGACAAAACAAACAAACAAAAAAGGATCATGTGTACAGACCACTTTATGTGCATGTGTTTGGGCTGTTTGATATGGCAAACACATAATAATGTATTCAGTTGTCATAATAATATACCATTTTTGTTATCTTTGCATCTGGTAGCATGAGTGACAATTTAGTATGTATGCCTAAATGATCTGCCATATAATTTTCACCAGAATCTCAGGAAGATACTGATAGTCAGGCAAGATATTCTAAGAAAGCATTAGCTATTCTGTTTCCTATATTGTTTAAGCATAAATTTGCATTAAGTCATGTTGCAGAAACATGCATCTCTGTGCCTTTTTTTCTGCCAACTTCTCCTTTTTCTTTTTGTTCTCCAATTTCACCTCCCACACTGCTTTTATAAAACTACAACTTTTAACATGCACTTGGCTTCTGTGTCAGAGCAATATAAGGAATAGCCATGTGGAACGTCTCTATATTGCTTGTAAAATTGCTATGGGGGACATTATGGAGCGCACTGTCCCTTACATAAAGATTGTTTTGACAAATTCATCTTCAAACTCAGGGATGGGAAAGTTTGCCTCTGTTGATGAACTGGTGTGCTTTCTTTTCATAGAAAATGATAGCCCTGTAATCCATCATGTTGTCTCTTAGCTGAGGTGGTTAGGAAATGATGCACTAAGACTTGGCTCAAGAAGAGCAGTCTTCCTCAGGTAGGATTTCCTGCCTGCATTCTTCCTCTGGTTTTCCCCTTTAGCATTTATTTTCGATCATTATTTTACCGCAGCAGTTTTTGATCTCTCTATATCTATACCTTTTCTAAATAAAACATTATTTCTTTTCGGGATTAGGTTAGGGTATAAATGAGTTAACAGAGTTATATGTGTGTGCAAGGTTTGTGTAACTGTGAGAGAGAGAGAGAGAGAGAGAGAGAAACAGATACATTTCTCCAAGATTTACAAACTGCATTTTATTGCTCATCCCAGATAATTGTCATAAAATTATTCAGACTGGATGGTGAGCATCACATTGTGCTAGGTATACATATACAGAAGAAAATATAAATAATATCTAAATTTGTGAGATGGGGTCCATGAGAATATGTTTACACTTGAAATTGTACAAATTAACCTAAGAATTTTCAAGGTCTTTCATAGATTTCTTCTGTAATATATAGATTTGTTTTGCATGTTCCTTCAATTAAATTTTATAAAGCAACATTTATTTACTTTTATTCCTTTTGGTTTCAAAAAGGATTTGAAGTAATTACATCAATATGGACCAAGTATCTAATTGACATGTAATTAAATTATAATGAAGTTCACATTCACATGGAGAGAGCTAAGAGATTAATGGAGACTTACCCTCCTGGTGCTAGTACATCTAGGCACCACTGCCACTGATTTCATACAAAAATGTTTGTAGAGGTTTAGGACTGCTTTAGTTACAAATAACTTTTTTGTAAGTGTGACATATGGTTTTGGTGTCTCCACAATATAATCTCTTGAATCTAGACTAATTTTTAAAAGGGAGAAAATAAAAAAAAAGTTGATGGGATCAGCCTGAGCAATCCTAAATTAACAGGCATGTTTCAGGGATCTAGGCTCCTGGTTTATGCCATTTTATGATTAACTGAAGGTCAAATTTGTTTGCTGTAAAACCAGGTACCGCGGGAAGGGAAGAGGAGCTGGCATTTCAGGAATGCGCTTTCATGAGCGTGTCAGGTCATTAAACACAGTGAAGTGGTCTGTCTCTGTCCCACCCTCTTCAGAGCACCCTTCTACTTCCCTTTTGTCTTTTTAGGTGGGGTACTTACATATCCTCTACCTTCAACTTTGCAGCTGGCTGTGCATGAATGGGTACTAAAATATGCCAGCTGATATGGATTTAAAGGATGACATTTTGGAGAATATTTGCATTTGAATAGAAAAACCCAGTGAATGGAAACCCTTCAAGGTCCAGTGGAATGATCTCTCATGGTCTATATTTAGTTTCCATGATAGACCAGAGGCTCACATTGAGGTGAGAGATTTCTATGATGGACTCATCAAAATCACACCACAGAAATGTCCAGAGCAGCTCTTGGGTCTGTCCTTCTGGAAATATGAATTTTTACTAATCTTTAGTAGAAGAAAACCATTAATATTTAAAACAAGATATTTTGAGTAAGTCATAAAGTACATAATATCAATTTTAATAATTATTGTATTCTTACAAAACACCATGTAGTTTTTTTAAAAAATTATATTTTATTGATTGTGCTATTACAGTTGTCCCATTTCTCCCCCATCATTCCCCTCCACCCTTCACATCCCCTCCCACCCACATTCCCCCCTTTAGTTCATGTCCATGTTTCATAAGTTCTTTAGTTTCTACTTTTCCCACACTATTCTTGCCCTCCCCCTGTCTATTTTCTACCCACCATCAATGCTACTTATCCTCTGTACCTTTTCTCCCTCTATCCTTCTCCCACTCCCCTGTTGCAAATCCTCCATGTGATCTCCAATTCTGTGTTCCTGCTCCTGGTCTAGCTGTTTGCTTAGTTTGCTTTTGTTTTAGGTGTAGTTGTTAATATCTGTGAGTTTGCTGTCTTTTTATTGTTCTATTTTTTATCTTCTTTTTCTTAGATAAGTCCCTTTAACATTTCATATAATAAGAGCGTGGTGATGATGAACTCCTTTAACTTGACCTTATCTGAGAAGCACTTTATCTTCCCTTCCATTCTAAATGATAGCTTTGCTGGATAGAGCAATCTTGGATATAGGTCCTTGACTTTCATGACTTGGAATACTTCTTTCCTGCCCCTTCTTGCCTACAAGGTCTCTTTTGAGAAATCAGCTGACAGATTGATGGGAATTCCTTTGTAGGTGACTCTGCCTTTATCCCTTGCTGCTTCTAGAATTCTCTCCTTCATTTTAATCTTGGCTAATGTAATGATGATGTGCCTTGGTGTGTTCCTCCTGGGGTCCACCTTCCTTGGGACTCTCTGAGCTTCCTGGACTTCCTGGTAGTCTATTTCCTTTGCCAGATTGGGGAAATTCTCCTTTATTATTTGTTCAAGTAAGTTTTCCACTTGTTGCTCTCCGGTACCCCTATAATTCGGATGTTGGGATGTTTAAAGATGTCCTGAGGTTCCTAAGTCTCTCCTCATTTTTTTGAATTCTTGTTTCTTCATTCTTTTCTGTTTGGTTGTTTCTTTCTTCCTTTGGTCCACTCCATTGATTTGAGTCCCAGTTTTCCTCCCATCTCTGTTGGTTCCCTGTGCATTTTTCTTCATGTCACTTATTGTAGCCTCCATTTGTTCCTCTAATTTGCGACCAAAATCAATAAATTCTGTGAGCTTCCTAATCACCAGAGCTTTGAACTGTGCTTCTGATAGGTTGGCTACCAGTGGTATGAGTTCTGCATCTGATAGGTTGACCACCTCCCGGTCGCTTAGATGAATTAGTTCTGGGGCCTGGTCTGTTCTCCCTTTTGAGCCATCCTTGGTTTTGGGTTTTTTGTTTTCATCTGTTAGCGGCTGTTATGTAGTGAGGGGCGGAGCCTTAGGCATTCACCAGAGCAGGGCAGCCCAGTTGCTGGATTGTGATGCTGGATGTGGGGGCAGGGTCCGAGAGGGAACAATGGCCCTTGCTCCACTCTCTGCCAGATTTCAGTCACTTTCGCCACTTCCCCCAAGCAAAGTGGAACCCTCTGGTGCTGATTCCTGGGTGAGTGGGCCTGCACATGCTCCTGGACCCTGTGGGTCTCCCCAATGAACTCTCCTGTGAGGCTGGGACTCCCTCCTGGCACCTCAGCCCCTACAAGTATTTTCAATGGGTGCTTTTAGGCTTCACTTCCCAGCACTGGGGCCCTGTGTCAAGCAGTCTGTCTTGCTGCCCATTTTTGCCTGGTTTATCTGTGCATGAATGTGTGTCTGTGGTCTGCTGCCTTGTGCTCCCCACTTGGCCGCCTGTGTGCCTGGGGTGCTTGTGTGCCCGGGACCACCACCTGCTTATCCCGCCTTGATCCGACTCCACTGGCCATGGTCTCTGCCGGCCGCTGACTCTGCCCCTCTTACCGGTCTGGGTGAATTGTTGTTGTTGGACTCACGTACAATTCAATTTTCTCTCTGTCCTGATTGGGTTTTCTTTTCTTTGGTTCTATATTTTTGCTGTCCCCAATCTTGGTTGTGAGAGGAGGCACAGTGTGTCCAGCTATGCCTCCATCTTGGCCTGAAGTCACAAAACACCATGTAGTTTTATTACAAAATACTTTATCACTAGAGTTACCAATGAAAATTTTGCACAATTGCATATTTTATCTCCCCTGAGATTTGGAAGTTTTTTACCCTCTTTATTTTCACCAAGATGGCAAATATATTTTCTCCTCCTAGAGTTGGAATAATGTGTTAAAGCATTGTAAAAACTTGCCCATCAATTATCCCTTTTTTTCCTTAGAAAACTATTAACCTCTTTTTCATTGATTTTACTGCCTCACAGTCAAATCAACATAACTGTATTTGTTTATCATGGTTCAGTGTGCAGAAATGAGCAATGATTTCTTTCATCAGCCATCCACCTAAAACTGTTTTGTTTATTAGTCTGTATAAATTGGTTTCCTACCAAAACATAACACATCAGAGTGGAAGGATTTATTGCCCAATTTCATTCTGCTGGGTTTTCCCCTGTCTAATACAGAAGCATAAAAATGCCGGTGTCTGGTGTCCTATGGAATGAGAACAGACTGTGTTAGTACAGAGTTCCCAGCTCTCTTCAATTTAGCAGCATTCACCTTTTGTAGCCTTATCTCCTGTTTGTTCCCAACATGAATCATTTCCTCCAGCTCATCAGGACTTCTTCCTTAGTATGTTTTTAAGGCCTGGATTCCCTTGATAAACATATTTCTCCAGCTACCATCTCCTAAATAGTCTCCTCAATCTATATGTGTAGAAGTTAAAGTTTTTCCAATTGCTTTCCCATAGCCTTTAGTCTGAACCCATCACATGACTTCTATCACTTAAAGCTTGATTTTTATACTGTTTTATAATGTGTTATGTTTGTAAATAGTTACAAATTCACTCTTCTCCCCCACTAATATCGAGCAACTACCACATGCCATATGCTATATTATCAACAGGGAATACTAACAAGAGTTAGACAGAATCCCTGCCCTTGAAAGCTTGCAGTTAAGAGGTAATGACAAGCATTTAAGTAAATAATTAAGGTACCATGTCATCAAAACAATAAGAGGAGGATTCACAAAACACTAATGAGACCCAGAGACATATCATAGATATCACAGATTATCTTCATCAAGATTATGCTGAGTTGGGCCTTGAAGGTTAAATTATTTGGAAGGCACAGGTACGTTAGAAAGAGAGATTTTGCAGTGGAAGAAAAGAGCATGGCATATTTGAATGACAGAGATCAACAATTTCTTATACATAATTCTAAAGTCCAAAATGTTCCAAAAACAAAAAAGTTTTTCTTAACTCTTTTGTATTTGATCCTGATCTGATCTGATCTCAGTTTTCAGGAGAACCTCACCTGGACTGGCCTGAGATGAGTAATTTTGCTCTGTTGCAGATACATTGATGAGTTTGATTATGTGGTATCACCTCAGAAACCTGACAATCTAAAGATGGGTTTTATATTTCCTTTCTAAAACTTGAAAAATCCTGAATTCTAAGACACCTCTGTCCCTACCACTGTGGGATCAGATTATGGAGAGATTATGGAGAGAGAGGAGGAAATTCTAATGAATGTGAAGAGGGAATGAGAAAGATAAAACTGGAAAGATAATTTGGAGCCAGCGCTGCAGGATATTGTGTTTTAAGGCTGATTCAACTTGCACTTAAACCTGTAAACATGAGAAAAAGTGTGTATGACAAGACCTAGCTTAACGTGGTTTTCAAGGTCTGTGTCTTGTATGCTTATTTTAGACTTTAGCAAGAATGTCATATGCTTTCTGAAACTTTCTCTGCCTTTGGAGATAGAACTGACCCCTCACTTCTGTTTCCACATGGCTTCATTCACTGGATCATGGTGAGGCAGCCCATTGTACCACACAACTTGCTTTGTTTGTGTCTCCATTTAATTAGAACATAAACTATATCAAGAGACTATTTATTACAGTTCATTCAGCTGCTCTTGTTGAGTTATTTATTTGTTGGTTTAGTGGTAATATTTTATTTGTTTATTGGCCTGCTATCCTAGTCTGTTCGGACTGCTGTAACAGAATACTGTAGACTGGGTGGTTTATGAACAACATATAATTATTACTCACAGTTCTGGGGCCTGGGAAGTCCAAATACTGGGGAATCCAAGATAATGGCATCAGTGATCTCCATGCTGGTGAGGGCCTGCATCTAGTTTCCAGACAGCTGTCTTCTCTGTGTTTTCACATGCAGGAAGGTGTAAGACAGCTCTCTGGGTTCTTTTCTAAGGGCATCAATCCCATTAAAAAGGAGTTTACCCTTGTGACCTAAATGCCTCCCACAGGCCCCACCTCTAAATGCTGAGAATTAAGTCATAGCACATGGATTTTGGGAGGACACAAATATTTAGTGTATATAGCACTTGCTTCCAATTCTCTTTGTTCCAAAATGCTTTATGACAGCTGGGTCCATCTCTCCTCAATAACTTTGTACTTAATTCATTTCTTTTTTATTTTTTCTTTTTAAATATATTTTATTGGTTATGCTATTACAGTTCTCTCCCATCATTCCCCTCCACCCTGCACACCCCCTCCCACCCACATTCCCCCCCTTTAGTTCACGTCCATATGTCATAAATTCTTTAGCTTCTACTCTTCCCACACTATTCTTGCCCTCCCCCGGTCTATTTTCTACCCACCATCAATGCTACTTATCCTCTGTACCTTTTCTCCCTCTATCTTCCTCCCACTCCCCTGTTGCAAATCATCCATGTGATCTCCATTTCTGTGTTTCTGTTTTTGTTGTAGTTGGTTGCTTAGTTTGCTTTTGTTTTAGGTGTGGTTTTTAATATCTGTGAGTTTGCTGTCTTTTTACTGTCCTATTTTTTATCTTCTTTTTCTTAGGTAAGTCCCTTTAACATTTCATATAATAAGGGCTTGGTGATGATGAACTCCTTTAACTTGACCTTATCTGAGAAGCACTTTATCTTCCCTTCCATTCTGAATGACAGCTTTGCTGGATAGAGCAATCTTGGATGTAGGTCCTTGACTTTCATGACTTGGAATACTTCTTTCCAGCCCCTTCTTGCCTGTAAGGTCCTTTTGAGAAATCAGCTGACAGTCTGATGGGAACTCCTTTGTAGGTGACTGTCCCCTTATCCCTTGCTGCTTCTAGATTCTCTCCTTCATTTTAATCTTGGCTAATGTAATTATGATGTGCCTTGGTATGTTCTTCCTTGGGTCCAACTTCTTTGGGACCCTCTGAGCTTCCTGGACTTCCTGGAGGTTTATTTCCTTTGCCAGATTGGGGAAATTCTCCTTTATTATTTGTTCAAATAAGTTTCCCACTTGTTGCTCTTCCTCTTCCCCTTCTGGTACCCCTATAATTCGGATGTTGGGACGTTTAAAGATGTCCTGGAGGTTCCTAAGTCTCTCCTCATTTTTTTGAATTCTTGTTTCTTCATTCTTTTCTGTTTGGTTGTTTCTTTCTTCCTTCTGGTCCACTCCATTGATCTGAGGCCCAGTTTTCCTCCGGTCTCTATTGGTTCCCTGTGTGTTTTTCTTCATTTCACTTATTGTAGCCTTCATTTTTTCATCTAATTTGTGAGCAAAATCAATGAATTCTGTGAGCATCCTGATCACCAGAGCTTTGAACTGTGCATGTGATAGGTTGGCTATCTCTTGGTCCCTTAGATGAATTGGCTCTGGGGCTTTGACTTGTTCTTGCATTTGAGCCATTTTTGTTTTTTTTTTTTTGGTCTGGTTGTGGCTGTTATGTAGTGAGTGGTGGAGCCTTGGGTGTTCCCCAGGGCGGGGCAGCCCAGTTACTGGGTAGTGATGCTGTACATGGGGGCGGGGTCCGAGAGGGAACAATGGCACTTACTCCACTCTCTCAAATTCTAGTCCCTTCCGCCGCTTCCCCTTCTCCTGTATTATCTGCATATGAATGTGGGACCACCTGGCCAGCCATCCTCCTTGTGTGTCCTTATTGGGTCTGCACTGTTGCCACCCTGTGCCCAGGGTCCACTAGCCGCTGCCTGTGAGCCTGGGGTCTACTAGCTGCTCCTGCTGCATGTGCGCCTGGGTCCGTCAAACTCCACTTTTTTCTGCTGGGACTCCACCCCTCTTACTGGTCTAGATGAATGGTTGTTGGACTTCAGTACAATTCAATTTTCTATCAGTTCAGGTTGTTTTCTTGTTTCTAAATCTTTGTTGCCCTTAATTTTGGTTTTGCAAGGAGGCACAGTATGTCCACCTACACCTCCATCTGGGCCAGAAGTCCTCAATTTATTTATTAAAGTAAGTACTATGTTTACAGTGCCCTTAGGGTCAGACACTGTTTTGAGTGTTTTACAAAAATTACCTCATTTAATCCTCACAACAGTCTGATAAGATAATTGCTATTATGCTACTCGTCTGTAAATTGAAGAAACTGATACTCAGAGATGTCAAATAATTTGCTTAAGGTCACATAGCTAGTAAGTGTTAAAGCTCTAGCCTTTTATCTTAACCATTAAGCCACACTGCCTCCTGGTGAATGAATTCTGCATTCTGTGTACTGCCTAGGAAAATGGCTCACATGTAATATATTCTCAAAATAGACTTGTTTGATAGACTGGGTGGACAAAATGTGGTGCTTTAGAATGATAATTTGCTTGAACCTGCAAAAGTGACCTTCTTTCAGTGACTTCATGTTACGTGATTCTAAGTGCCACATTTGGGATGATGAGGGCAGATCATGCTGGTGTGTTCTGTCATCTATAAAAATAGATATGAGTTTGACATACACAAGTAAGTTGGGCTCACTGTAAAATTTTTTAAAAATACCAAAGAAGTGAAAATGCTCTATGATTTCTCTCTCTAGATTCCATTCCTTGCAGTCCATTCCTCTGAGCAGTTGAGTATCTGCATTGACACATGGCATTGGCATGTACATTTATTCACATATGTGCATACAACATAGTTTTACACATGCATATGTACATAAAATTGCTGGCTTAAGTGTTTTTAGTAAGTTTAGTGCAGTTGATTTGATATAATTTATATCAAGATGGTGGCTGCCATAACTGTTATAAAATTGAGTAGTCTCCTAACAAAAATACTCAGAGTTCTTTCCACTGGCAAGAATGAAGTACTTGCATGACTCCTGTGTTTTTTAGCACAGCGTAGGTAATTTTGGTGCTTTGGGAGCTAAAGTATTTTGCATGACAAGACAATGTGGGGTCTAGTGGGAGGTTGTCATGGTTTAATTTAGCATACTTTTTAATGATCTACAAGAAGGAATGATAAAGCACTTAATTTAATTTACAGATGACATTAAATTGAATGTTAAGAACATCCCTGAAGAAAGATCTTTAAAAAGTTAAAAATATATGGAAGAAATAGCAAAATAATAGTTAGATTGCAAAAAATTTAATTGAATGTGTTAAAGTCTTATTAATCAGCCTGCCAATTATTCAAGACATAAGACTTCTGCTTTTATAATGTTCCTTGGCTGCAAAACTAAGATCACTCCAAAACTAAGTAACCTTTGTTCATATCCACGCCAATGTACCTTATGAGTCTCAAAATAATGAATTTCAGAAGTTGCCTACTATTTTTTTTAGGTCATTCTAAGTTGTTTTATTCTAGAGCAAAAACTAGAAGAAAATTACTGTTTACTGTAAGCCTATAGATGTTCATTTTTTAAATTGTTGTTCAGTTACATTTGTCCCATGTTTTGTACCTTGCTCTCGCCTGCCCTGTCCCCCCCAACTCCCACAGTCAATCCCCGCCCCATTGTCTGTGCCCATTAGTCCTCTATTCATGTTCCTTGACTCTACCCTCTCCCTTCTTTCCCTGTTATCTCCCTCCCCCCACCCCTGTGGTCACTGTCAGTTTGTTCTTTATTTCCATGTCTTTGATTCTATTTTGCTCATTTGTTTGTTTTCTTGATGAGGTTCCACTTATAGGTGAGATCATACGGTATTTGTCTTTTACCGCCCAGCCCAGCTTACTTCACTTAGCATAATGCTCTCCAGTTCCATCCATGCTGTCTCTGAAGGTAAGAGTTCTTTCTTGTGTAAATGCACCATAGTTTTTTGATCCACTCATTTACTTATGGGCACTTAGGCTGTTTCCAGCACTTGGCTTTTATTTGAGTCTCTTATCTCAATTCTCATTGTAACTGTGTGAAGAATATACATTGTTCATATTTTTGTTTGTTCATTTTTATTTCAGTTTATATCTGAATTCAACAATTTGTTTTCTGATGTAATATTTTCTTCTAAAATCAGACTTGCGTGAACTCACATTAAAATATCTATACATGTTAAACTACCTTAAAATGAACACATTTTTATTGTAATTAAACTATTACAATAAAAATGCAATGCTACACTAGTTAACCACTCATAAGCAAATGAGTGATTCCTCAATGAGGCCAATTATGCAGAGAGAACCACGGAGAGTTGTGCTGATGAACTGCAGTAATAATGACATGTGTCCATAGTTTGTTGCTGTGTCTACGCCAGGCATTTGTGAAATATCTATTCATCAGGCAATACTTAGTGAGAATGTGTTTAGCCATTATAACAAGGTATATGCAAATGTGCTTCCCACGAGACTTTGCAACAAACATTTAATTAGCTGCACAAAGAAACAGTTAAATATACAAACACACGTTACAGAAAATTGGCTGGTGTGTATTGTTAATTTTGTGCACATAATTCCTTAATAGCACCATTTAATAACGTATGTCTTTATTATATGCTTATTAGTGGAAATGTGTAATTTTACTTGAAAATCAATTTTGTTGTACTTCTCATATCCTCCTATTTATTTTTACTATAAAAATAATAACTATATTGAGTAACATAATTAGGATGTTTTGTATTTCTTTTGTAAATAAGGATAGTAAAATATCAAAACAGAAATATGTATTCATCAAGTTGATACAGAAAGGAGAAGTTCATAGAATAGTATATATTAGGGAAGTGACTGACAAAGACTAGCTTTCATTTATCATTGTACACAAAGAATAATACTGATCTATATTTTAAAAATTACTGTATCTATTCAAAAATTCTTCTGTTAAACTTTAAAGTTTTTAAAAATTTATTCACTGAAATGGCATAAATTTATTTTCTTAAAATCAAAATTCATTAATGACATTTTTATTTGGGTGTTTAAATGTCAAGACAATTCTTTTATGAATTTGGGTCTTTAAAAATTCTTTTATATTTTCTTGCTTTAATTTAAATTGGTATTCTTTAGAAATATATTTAGGAAAAATTTAAATTTTACTTTTCTGTGGTCATCATGTCTTCATATCTTTTAAAGAATCTGTATTCATTTTTATTATTGCTGTCTGTTATTTGCATAATAATTGAACAAGAATGAACAAACATTGTATATCTCATAACATTGTAATAAAATGCTTAGGAAAATACATTCAGAATAGTCATTTTGAGGGATTTAAAGAGTAATAACAAGTTATATCAAGGATAGTACTTCACAATGTCAGACAAGTTTTTTGATTTTGAATATTAACTCCTATTCATTGTGATTCAGGTATAACTATTTAAAAATTTTTTAAACGAGTCATTTTATTTTTGGATAATCAGGAGTTACTAGGTATAGCAGCTGACCAGCCAGCCTTCCCAATACCATTTGCATCTCTGAAATCCCCAAGGATAGAAAGTAGTCTTTTAACTGGTGATTCAACTTCAGTGGAAACATGCATTTAGGAAATGAGGCCTACACTGTTGTCTTTGCACCAGGAAAACCAGCTCCTGTTGTCATGGTGATCTTCTATAGCATGCCAGAGCCAGTGATGTGGAAAACAAGATGGCTTCCTCATTTATTTAGCCTAAAGAAAGTTGCAGATATTAGCGAATGATTATTGATTTAAAAAAATTCTATATATTTTTGAGATAACATATGTGGAAATTTTTGCTTTGGGTAAAATTTTAGTGTCTCCCAAACTTTGAAAATTATCTATCTATGCTTTTTAAGGTAAAAATTATTTTCTTTATTTTAAATGTAAATATCTTAGAATGCTGCCTTTCCATAGAGCTATGCTTCAAGAAACAGGTCACATTTCAGTTCATGTATGACTTCTATTTATTCTGGATTTGCATGAGGGTGACAGAATGACACATGTTCTATGTAGACTTTATTGTGTAAGGGTACACTGCTTCGGCAGTTTCAAAGCTTGTAAAGGAGCTCTACATCTGAAAGAGATCCTGAGTTTTCAGACTGGATGCCAGTCAAGTTAGGAAACATGTAAAACAGAGTCATCTCAGTAATCAAAGGTAAGCAAGAAGCTCCTTGTTACCAAGGGGTGACTTTTCAATCTCCAGTTTAAAAATGACATAGACAATAATCTGAGTGGCTTCTTAATAAATATTTGGACACTAAACAGTCTTTCCATTTTGGGCCACTCTATCAATTCACTGTACTGAGAAAAACCTCTAAAATATTTTATAAGCATTGGGACAGATGGAAGGATAAGATGCAAATGCTTTATAATTAATAAATTGCTCACAGTACATTTTGTTATGACAAAAGTACATGGGGAGAAATAAAGGAAAATTTTATCCCTAAAATACAATATAACTTTTAAAAATTGGTGTGAACTTTAAGCAATCATCATATTGTATTACAAAATGCATGTATACGTTGACAAATTTGTTGTTTGCTTACTTGATTACACTTTTAAGAAAGTGATGGTTAAACTGTGTTTTATATGTGTTGCCACTCCTTATATTAATTCATCATTTTGATGAATAACCATAGTGTTCAATACAGACCTTGATTTCAAGGGCTTTTAAGCTTCAAATACAGCATTCCAAATTGTTCTTTGGTGAAAAAGGTGAAGGAATTAAAAAGTACCAATTGGTTGTTACAGAATAGTCACAGGGATGTAAAGCACAGCATAGGGAATATAGTCAATAATAGTCTAGTAACTATGTGTGGTGTCAGATGGGTGTGAGATTTATCAGGATGGTGACTTAGTAAGTTATATAATGTCTAATAGCTCTGGTATACACCAGAAGCTAATTGGTATTGGTGAAAGTGAGGCTCTTTCACAGGATGGAGAAATACTATGGTGCGACAAGATTTATTTGGGTGGAAGGCTGCCCCTGTGTCCTATCTCTGTCTATCCCCTCATGGAAGAAGTCCAACCGTCTCCTCAGCAAGGCCAGAACAAAGGCCAGTGTCCGGAGTTTCTGTCTCATATTAAAGTTGAGTCCTTTGGAGCCTGCAGGTGGTTGCTAAGCAGTCTCAGTCCCCATCCAGGTGGCTCAGTGCTGTTCCCGGCTGTGCTGCTGTATCCAGGGCCACATGGTTATGGAGAAAGAATGTGCAAGCACATTGGGTGAGCATGGGTTCCTGGGTGAGAAGGAGAGAGAGAGAGAGTGCCTCTTTGTTCTTCTAGGATTACATTATCTTGGGTTTGGGACAGACGAAGAGCTTTTTCAAAATAACCAATCCACTTCTCAAGCTTTCACAGGCTTCTGATGTGTCCACCTCCTAGTTTGACTGATGGGCCTCTACAGTCAACCACCTCCCCCTGTGCCATTTTGACTTCTATTGTGCATGTGCTTACTCCCTGGCCTCCCCCCAGCAGACCGGTACTGGAGGTGGGGAGGGAGGCATGTTAATCCTTGGCCTGCAATGCTGTGATCCCCTAACTGTGTGAAGCTGTAGCTTCCTGGTGAAGCAAACAGGCTTATGCTCCCTGGTTGATTATGCTCAACAATGTTCAATTCCCTTTGCATCCTTCTTTATTAATAATTAGTAAACTATCTATAGTAATAGAAGTGTTCTTTCAAACATTTTTATTTTCTATTTTTATTTTTTCAATTACAAGTGCGAAGTGTCCTCTATTAGAACATGTGACCACTGATGTAGTTTGCTTCCTCCTTTTCTAATACCTGACCCCCTTCTCTCTTGTCTTGCTACCATAGAGGCTGCTGAAGTCGAAATAAAATATTCTTTGGGACACTGTTTTGAGTAATGTTATGGTTTCTGTGATCAAAGAGTTTTACAGTCCAATTAGCTTGGGTAAACTTGCAGTTTTATCACCTTTTGGTGATTCAAAATGGGTTTATAATCAAGGGTACTAAGAAGTTCTACAGTAAAAATCAGTTTAACACAGTGTTTCCAAACTCTTTTTGTCCATCAATTTTCCTTTTCCCCATAGAATATTTAATTACATCTTATGACACACTATTTGTTTGGAAACACAATTGGGAACCATAATTTTAATAGAAGGAATTTTGACATTGTCAAGACTGATTTTCTTTTCCTCAGGACTCTGGTAATCTGCATGTGTTTACATTTAGTGTGTAACCTTAACGTGCACAATCCTGACCACTGGGTTCCTAGACAGTGTTTACGCTGCAAGTAGAAAGAGCAGTCCTCTCCTCTGAGGCTGTGCCCTGGTCGGAAGCCCCACACATCTATTTTCCACCCCTTCTCGCCATCTTTTCTTCCAAATTTTTGGCAGAAGTGGCGCCAATGTTTTGTTAAGGAAAAACAAAAAGAGGCTTGGGAATATTTTAGCCCAACATAACTTTTATTTTAGCATCTCTGGTTAAAATTACTGTGCTGCTGACTGGCAGAGTAAACTACATAGACATAGAAGGTTATATTAGGATAGAAAGCTATGGAAAACCATCTAAATGGAGTTGAGCTATAATTAACAGTAATTATATATGGATTTGACAATGTTACAATAACTTAATGTAAAGGTCTGTAATATGGAACTTTTGTCTGAATTTTATTAACATGTGTTATCTTAAACCAAAACTGAGCATTTGTAACTGGGGAACAAAAATAGCAATTCTTCTATAATATAAGATTTCACAGTCCTAGTATTTTTGTGTTGTTATCGATTATTGTGTTTAGTTAAGGAGTAATTAAATGACTTCAATGGATATATAGTAATGACTTCAAATATGAGGCTGGACCCCCCAAAATATGGAATTTATTTATAAAAATTGTCTATTTATTCTTACATTTTAAAACTGTAGTCATCTTCAAAGTACTCTTCATTTGATGCAATACACTTATAGAGACATTTTTTCCCCTGCTCAAAACAGTGTTTGAACTCATTGATTCAGCTGCCTTTTAGTGATTCTGCCATTTTTTTTGTTTCACCTTTTCCATATCAGCAAAATGTTTCCCTTTGAGGACTTCTTTCAACCAGGAAAACTAAACAGTCACTTAGGATAAGATCGGGTGAATAGGGAGGGTGGGGCATGTAGATCATACCATTCTTGGCCAAAAACTGCTGAACAGTCAGTGCAAGGTGTGGGCAGGTATGCTTGGAAGTCATCCATCATGAAATGGGCAAATGTGTTGAAAGTGTCTTCAGAAAAAATTCACTGAAGCCAAACATAGACTCTCACAACAACACAGATACAGGTGTGTTCCTAGGACACTCACCTAGGAGGGGAAGCCTATACTACATGGGATCTGCCCCCAGAAGATAATTGCAGTTTTTTTGGGTTTCCCCTTGTGTGTGTGTGTATATCATATATACGTGCATATATATTTATACATATATATGTATATATGTTGTATGTATGAGGTCTGTCTGGAAAAAGTTCAGCCATTGTTAATAAAACAAGAATAGTTTGTGCGACATCAATGTAACCTGGCAGCCAAGGAGAGTGGACTGGAATGAGCATCCGTGAACGACAACTTCACTGTACTAGTCAGTGGAGGCAGTAGACACCATTGAGTGAGCATGTGTACTGTGTGGCTGTCAAATTCAAAATGACTTAGCAAGTAGAGCAACAAATCTGCATCAAATTTTGCATTAAGCTTAAACCTTCTGAGAAGGAAACTATTCAGATGATTCAGAAGGCCACAGCTATGGGCAACTGGTGATTGGCAGCTTCATAAAGACAACTATGCATCATGTCTCGTGCGTAGTTTTTTGACAAAATATCAAATCACCCAGGTGACTCAGTCCCCCTACAGCCCAGATTTGCTACCCTGCAACTTCTGGCTTTTCCCAAAACTAAAATCACCTTTGAAAGGGAAGAGATCTGAGACTGTCCATGAGATTCAGGAAAATAGGACAGGGTAGCTGATGACAACTGGGAGAACTGTGTGAGGTCCCAAGGCACCTGCTTTGAAGGGGACTGAGACATCATTGTCTTATGTACAATATTTCTTGTATCTCATATCTTCTTCAATAAATGTTTCTGTTTTTCATATTACATGGCTGTGTACTGTCTGGACAGACCTCATATATATATGTAAGTATATATACGTGTGTGTATGTGTCTGTCTCTCTATATATAGACATACACACACACACACAAACCAACAGTTACTTTTCTACTTTCCTTAGGCCCTTTCTGATATATACATTTAAAAAATCTTTTTCAACTCCATTTTTTAAAAGAATTTATGAAAATGTGGGGTCCTTAGGTGCATTTTCCTGGGCTCACACTCCCTAATTTTGGAGGCATGTAACTCCACCAAAGTTAGAGGGGACTGAACATCTCATTTAGTTCAGGGAAGATGAGACACTGAATTAGATTACTTGGTAGGACCGAGGACTCTTCTTCTCCTCCTATTAATTGTAAGCACTGAAACATTTGTAATGCAAAAGGTACGCAGGCAAGATGGAAAACCTAAGATGGTGAGATACATAAAAGGACTGGAAGAACAGTCAGTGACTTGGAGAAAAACGTGAAAGTAAAATAAGCAAGCAGGTGGGTGACAGGAGAGAAGTGTGAAGTAAGAGGGATAGAGAGCATAATGGTTCACAGACAGAAAGATAAGTGTTTGCAGAAACAAACATGGACTTTCATGTGTAAAAACACTTTCCTGGGTTCTCAGTGATTTTTCCCTCAATGAGATCAGCAGAGACCTGGCACAAAGGTGTCAATTTATTCTGCACAGGCCCATGTAACTTTCTGGCTTTTGCTCTGCCATTTGCCACCTTCCCAGTGGGAGTTGTCAGCTCAGGTAATTCCAATTGAATATCCTAATTACTGTCATTTTTTTTCTATAGCTGGATTCATTTTCAGATCCAGGAAAAGAAACAATATGGAAACCAGGAGACATTATTTTCAACATGTTAGCAGAACCTGTCTGTCTATATGTAAAAGTCACCCAAGCAATCAACACTGTAATTCTTCTTTAGATTTTCTCACACAAGTTGCTGTTTCTCTGATTTCAGCTTCAAGTTCTTTATCTCCTGCAATCCTACTAATTTCCTGCAGCCTTTGTAATTTTCTTAATATTTATAGTCTCTCCAATACTTCTCTCAAATTCCTGTATGAATATAGTAGTCTTCTAAAGTAATTTTACCATAGCAATTAGCAAATTTCCTCCTTTTTTTGTGAAATGAAGGTGAACAAAAGGAGAAAGAAAATTTTAATTTTGTTTCATTTTCCTTTAACATACAAACTTGCAGCAGACTAAGGGCTGAGTTTGTTAAATAAGCGTTTCCCCCCTCCCCCACGCAATTCATGTTTTCCCAGCAGTGCAGAAAATGAGTTATGCACACAACTGTTCAAAGTTACCTCATCACATCAGAATCAGATGGGGGTGGGGAAAGGAATCATTTTGCTGTGAATAACCAGGAAGTGAGTTTTTACAGGCAATAGTTCAGAATGAAAACTCTAACTGCAAATTAGTTGGTTTTAGAAAAATGGAAAAAAAATGTTGAATTGCTTGTGGAGATAAGGTTGTAACTATGCCAGGTCTGTTTAAAATAGATTGAGTATATTGCTTCTTAAATTTGGTTTCCCCCAGATTATCTATAAACTATTTTTTGAATCAAGTACATAGGAAATAAGTGACCACTGATTTTTGTGAGACATACCAAATAAAATATTTAATTGCCTTGTCTTTTTCCTCCTCTTGATTTCTGAACAAAAATAACATTTATTTTGCCATTTAAATTCACTTCCAATTTAACTGCTTGCTTCCTCTGCCCGAACAGACTTGAAGTGTAACTGTTGCCTCAGCTTCACCTTAACTGAACATCCAACTGTAGGTCTAATTAAAAAGGTTGAATGGCATCAAGTTGAATTGGGAAAAATTACTCAGTTTATGGCAGAGGGAAGTCTAAGTCCTTTAGAAAAGTAGGTAAACTTCAAAACCAGTCCCTTAGACTTTATTTCAGAGAAGGGTATTTTTCGAACCTTTTAATTTAACTCCAATGCCTTGTATGTCAATGAAATGTGATATTCTCTTTAAGAGCATTAGGTTGAATATAAAGAAAACTTTTAAAATCTCCTGGGAGACCTTTCATTAGTGGTTCTTTTTACATCTGGCTTGTGACTTCTAACAGGCTGAAATTAGTGTCTTTTTCTTTTCAATTTTCTATGCTAAAACTATTAGGAAGATTACCTGTGGTCTAGGAAACTAAATGAAACCCACTCTACACATACTTTTTACTATGTCCTTGGTATCACATGTAGTATATAAAAGCAGTTCTTATGGTCTGAAGAAATTTGAATTTGAATTCAGTCTGTAAGTAGCCCTCCCTAGCTGGCTAGGATACTGAGGTATAAACTAGCCTGACAGCTAGTGCCAGCTTTGCCTAGTTGGGGCACTCTACACTGTCAAATATAGTAATTAGATAAAACAATCAAAATCCATTGTCTTAGAGAGTTCTAATCTAAGGCCTATAAGGAGAGGTACTGCAGCAAGAATGACACAGAGAGCTACAGAGGAAAAAGGCAGCAAATAAAAATCATGGGACAATAGATACCAGGAGTATTCAGCAGCTGTAGGAGACAGAGGGGTTAGTCAGCTGTAGTGGAAATAGTGGAAAAGGCAGTAGGAAGAGAAGGAAAATAGATGTTGCATAACAGTGGGTCACTGCCATGTGGGAAATAGTGCAAAATAAATGCTTACTACATCTCCCGAGCTCCTTTGCTGTTGGGTATGGCCAGGTGAGTAAGTTTTGGCTGATGGGATCTAAGCAAAAATGTCATGTGGCAGCCTCTGGGAAGTTTCCTTGTGAGACAACATGCGTGAAGTCTTTGCTTTTCTGCTTGGGTTGTAGATGCTGCCATTTGGACTATTGGAGTCATGCTTTCTAGAATGATGAGAAATAGAGAGATCGAGTTCCTCGTACTGTGGACCACCTACCCAGATATTTATTTAAGGGAGACCTTAAATTCTATTTTGTTTATGCCACTGCCTCCTCCCATATCCCCCACTGTGATTCTTTCATTCAACCGAACCTAATTGCCAGTAATACATGTGGTTGAAAGAGAGCTGAGGAAAAACTACATATTTGAATACGAAAGGACACATGTGGATTTTGGAATTATTTAATGAATTTTTTTTCTGGCCAAAAATGGTCCAAAAGTAAAATGTAGCTTCTTATCCTTGCAAGTGCTCAAGAGAAGCTTTCATGTTGACTTATGAGACATGTTAGAGAAGAAAAGTTAGCATTTTATAAAGATGTTGGACTAGATGATTACTCTGTGAATTTTTTATTATAATACAGGTAATTGTAATTGATGGATGAGTATCTGTATTGTCCATGGTCTATTACAAGAATATTAATTCTAGGTGCTTTTTTTTTTAATGAGGAAAGATATTCTTGGTTGTTCCTCACAAATTGTTGGCCGTGTGACCCAGTCACTTTGTCTCTGTAGTCATCATATACATGTGGAATATGAAAGCAGTTTTTATTGTCTGAAGAAATTTTAATTTGAATTTAATCATTAGAATGTGAAAAGGCAAAGCGCAGAGAGGTAGACTCTATTTGTAATACATATATCCAAGAAACCACTTGTATGCTGAACATATTAAGAAATCCAAAAAATCAAAAATAAGGTATATAATCCAATTAAAAATCAGCAAAATATCCAGGAAATACTTTACATAAGAGGACATACAACTGGCTAATAAGCATATAAGAAACTCTTCAACATCCTTAGTGCGAATCGTAAGCACTTTGAGACTCCACTACATACTCACTAAAATGGCTGAAATTGAAACAAGCAAACAAAAGTCCTGAAATACCAAAATATACAAAAATATAAGCAAATATGTAGAGAAATTAAAACTCTAATCGATTATGATAGTTTAAATTGGTATAACTAGATTGGAGATGCGCTTGATATTATCTAGGAAACCTGACCTAGCATTTTCACCTCTCAGTATATTTCCAAGAGAAATGTATTCCTGGCTATATTATTGCTAGTAGCTGAAAACTGGAGCCAGCACCAATATATGCTTATCCATTAAATGGATGAATATTTTTAGTACAATCTTACAATGGAAAATGCTCCCTATTTTACTTCATGTGCATAGTATTATACAAAAGAAGTCAGACACACAGGAATGGACACTGTATGATTCTATTCAGAGAAAGGTCAAACGCAAATCTAAAATCTTGTGATAGATATTGTAATAGTAATTTCATCTTTAAGAGGCATGAGGAAGGCTTCTTTGGTTCTTGTAAGACTCTTGTATGATTCTGGTGATGTTACTATGGTATATAAATTAATGAAAAATCTTCAGGTGATACATTTAAGATTTATACACTTATACTCCTATAAAATGTTTAGAAAAACATAGTTCACATAATAAACATATACACAAAATGTTAAAGGGAGTTAAAAATTCAGGGTGGAAGAAGAGGGAGGGACCTGAAAACAAGATTATGAATGTGAACTGAAATCTGAAGAAATCATCCTAATGATTTCAATTAATGTTGATTTCTGGTGTGGAGGAGTCATTTAAAACTCCTCATACTTGATAATAAGTGGTCAGTGTGGAAACAATTATTTGACTACCACAGAGATTTGATATTTTTATTTTTTTAATTTATTTTTAAAGATTTTATTTATTCATTTTTTTAGAGAGAGGAGAAAGGAGGAGAAAGAGAGGGAGAGAAACATCAACGTGTGGTTGTCTATTACTCTCCCCCTACTGGGTATCTGGCCCGCAACTCAGGCATGTGCTCTGACTGGGAATCCATCCAGCAACTCTTTGGTTTGCAGGTCAGCACTCAATCTACTGAGCCACATCGGCCAGGGTGAGATTTGATATTGTTAGACAACAGCCTGCAACTAAATTTTTTACATGACCTTGGTCATCCATGATGGTTCAGAACTTGTGCTGTTATAACTATAGTTTGGAATAGCTCTTTTGAGAAATGCCTGATATGTGCCCATCAAAACCTATAGGTCAAGTTTCTACTCACTAACATAATCTAAGAAAATGTCTTTTTTAAAATCCCTACATCTTTGCCTTTTTTCTATCTCAAAAGAATTAGTGTAATTCCCAGGCTTGAGACTTGAGTATGTGCTACTTTTTCAATTAATGAAATATTTGTCAAAGTGTCCTGTGTTTAAAAAAAAGCAAAACAATAAAGTTAGATTAATACCTGTCTTCCTATTGATTACAACATGCTTAACTCTAAAATTCAGCATGATTTTTTCCTTTTGCATATTTAATTTCTCTTGACTGCTTCACCCATTCAAAACCATGGTGTGAAGAAGTAGGATTATATGGCGTATAATATTATATAAGGATTAGGGCTCACATTTAGATGTTAACAGATGTCCATCTTTTACAACTTTTATAGCACTTACAATGTTCACCTTATGAATAGCATTTAATTTTTATAATTACCAAGATAAATAATTCTGGCTGTTTAAAAAAAAACACCCAAAACCTCAGTGCCTTCATCCAATAAATTTTTCTTTCCACCCATATCACACTGAAATAAAGATCAAGTCCTTGGCTTCAAAACTGTATATCTACCATGTGCTCTTCTCCTCAAAGAACTCCTAACTGGTCATAACCTGATAAAAATAGGTTTTAATTTTTCCGTATGAGCCTATTTCCACATTTTAAAAATGGCGGAGCGTATTAATTGAATAATATGCGAATGCATCTCCTCTCTCATGTCTTTCTCCCTACTGGTCTTCAAGCCATTATTCTTCTCTTAAATTATATTTACTTCCCACAAGTTTTTATTTTTTTTTCATATTCCAGTTTTTCATGATCAAATATTTTTAAAGACCTCTTACTTAGTGGAGCAGACAATTGTAAACAAAATTCATTTGTTTAGACAACAGACAGGAGATAATTAGCTAATGTGTACAGGTGGTAATAACAGACTTTTGGAAGAATACAGCAAATAACAGTTTGTGGAAATTAGTTTTCTTTCAGCTAGGATGATTTGACAGTCTTTGCCAGAACAAGCAAAAATTTGATAATGAAGAGCTAAGCAAAATACTAGCCAATTCTTGAGTATTTGCATATCTGACAGCTCTTATTTTCAAATTTTATCGATGAGATTAAATATACCAAGTAATAAAGTACTTTGGAAGCTCTTTTTTTTTAAAAAAATTGTTATTTTAGTTTGTTCTCCCACAAGACCAGCCAGGAGCAGGAAAGCATTTATAATAATTCTGAGACTGCACAGAAGTAGGGTTCTACCAGGGCCGTGCTTTACTACCAGATGCCAGGTAGGCCCACCTGTCGGTCTCTAGAATACATGAGGGGAATAGAAAATTCTGAGCTATGGAATAAATTAGGTAATGTGGAAAACTCCCTATTTTTTTCTCAGTCAGTCTTTCTTAAGGTACGTTTATTACGCAGGGTCTGAATTTCTGTTACTCCTCAAATACATACGTATCCAGTGCCAGTATATAGTCACCCAAAACATCGCTAAGGCAAATGAGAATCACTGGAAGCCAACTTATCTTCGCCTTGCCAATGATGTATACTCCACTGATTGAATTGCTTTATATGGCAACTGTATATTTAAAAACTAAACTTCAATTTCATATTTTGCTGAAAGACTAAAAATCTCCTCCTCTTAAAAATCCAGTTTGTATTACACTCCAGGTCAAGAGCATGATCTCAAGGGATGATATTTGGAAAAACTAGGGCAGTCGTAATGACCTCATGTTATTTTCCTTAAATCTAATAAAAACCTTATTGATTAATAAAGATTTATAACTTTTATGGCATTCTTCACATCCATTTTTTTCATTATATAGAAAAGGAAACTGAGATTTATAAACACGATGTTGCCTAAGGTCACTTAACTATTAAAGTTGAAAACATAAGCCTTTTGGCTCCTAGTCCAGCATTTATTCCAGTACATTAAACAGTAGTTTGAGAATACAGAGAGACAGAGGAAGAGTGAGAAAGAAAAAAAAAAAGTAATAAAAGGAAGAGATTAAAGGAAAAGAGAAAATACGCATTCATTTTCCACAATGAGGACATTTACTGCTTTGAGGGCCTCAAAGCAGTACTGGGATCTATTGTGGACAGACTATGCTTTTTTATTTGTCTTATCATTTTAACCTCAAATCAAATGTAGAAATTAAATCACTTGTATAAGAAAAACTGGAGTCTTAGAAAGGTAAAACTGGAGACTTAGAGAGAACTCAGTCAGATTATATGACTTGTAATTGGCAGAGTTGAACTAAAACTCAGGGTATTTTAATTAAGTCTAAACACATTAAATGTTGCCTTGTTAGAATAGCAAACTGAAATATGTATTTGTGGATATAGGTGCATAGATTCTTCTACACACCTGCAAGTGGGAGAATAATAAGACAATGAATGTTTGTATGAGAAGCTTGTAAATGTCAAAGTAAATATTAGAAATAATGTACTAAAAATTGACATTAGTTATTAACATATTACCTAATATTTACTCTTGCATATAATTAGAATGCCATTTGTTATTTTTTCCTTCCATTATTATCCATCCATCACTGAAACAAATATTTATTCTATATCTACTATGTGAAAGTTCACTGAAAACGAATCATAGCAGATTCTTCCAACAGGCTTATACTTTAGTAGGTGAGCTGAAATGTCCATAAAGTTAATATAAATAGAAAGCAAATATAGCCATAAGAGAGGTATAGATAAAGGATTGGGTTGGCCAAAATATTTGTTTAGTTTTTTCCATATGATGGCTCTAGAAGGGCTTACTTGTCTTTAACTTCATTTGAAAAAAATTTGTTAGATTGTATTGTGACAGCTGTCATATCAGCATTCATATTTTTTAAAAAAAACTTATCAAAATTGGTGAATTTTTTGCAACCATTTTAATATTGAGGATGGAAGAAGATATGTACATTTTTGGCATATTATGCTTTATTATTTCAAGAAAGGTAAAAATGAAACTGAAACACATACTGCACAAAAGAAATTTGCGCAGTGTGTGGAGAAGGTGATGCGATGGATCGAACGTGCCAAAAATGGTTGGCGAAGTTTCTTGATCCTACTGACACTTAGGCAAAATAATTCTTTGCTGTGGGACTGTCCTATGCTTTGGGTGATGTTTAGCAGCACCCCTGGCCTCTACCCACTAGAAGTCAATAGCGGAATATAGCTGACATACTCAAAATACCCAAATCAATACAGTTATTGGTGAAAATGAAAAAAAAATGTGTCTTTTTATTATGGAAAAAAAGTAAACTGACTTTTTGTCTTGCTCAGTACTATGTTTTAGGAGGTCAGAGGAGAGAGTGACCGCTGCTCAAGGGTTCAGTGAAGTTGGTGGGTGATTAGTAAGCTATCCGTTACTTTGAAGCCTCTCAAAAAGTGCTGATGGCGTGTTCTGTGTATTAGACAAGTACAGAGAGAAGTGGACGCGTATAAAGTGTTGTTGGGATAGAATGAAGAGAATTCAGACATTGGCTATGATGCAAGGAAGGGGGCCAGTTGATGACAGCAACAATGTGAATCTCAGTGTCTAGAAGAATAGAGGGAAAGACAAAGGAAACATAGATCTCAGATGGAAGATTGGGGGATTAGTTTTGAGACATTGTATTTTATGTACCAATCAGAAAAAACAAATGACATTGAAACCCACAAGTACTCGTGTTTATATTATTTGTTTTAAAATAATTTTCCTAATCTTCCATCCGAGATCAGATTTAGGATATCACTGTTACCTTTGACTATTCCTTCCCTGTCCCCATTGTCCTATTCCTTCCTGAGTCCTTGCAATTCAACTGTCAGGATGTCTCCTCTCTGCTCTCTCCTCTCCTTGCTGAATACTCCCACACTTCTCTTGCTTGTGAGTACCGCGGTGCATAGATATGCATACCCAGCTTTTCCTATCTGGCTATTTCTCACCCGTAAAAGTACCAGGACTCAGGCTTTACCCACTCGTCACATTTGCTCTCTTCTCTATCTCAAAGTCTAGTCTACTATGTAAGCAGCTACCAGTCACATTGCTGTCACTTTGTCACAACTTTAGGCTGATGCCACATTACGCCCTAGGGCTCTGCGATCACTTGGCATGCCACTCAAGGATGAATACTAGGTGCTTGGCTTGGGCCACTTCTCACAGCAGTGCTGCTGTGATCTCCTCAGTACTGAAAAGGCGGAGGGAAATAGCACTGTCCCAGGATGTTTCAAAGGGTCTCCATCACAGTGTGGTTTGGGCCTCCAAGTGTTACTCCTTTTGTTAAGCTTTATCCATACCCAGTCTTACTCCCCATTGGCCTTTTGTAATACAAGTGCTGTTGTAACAGCTGCTTGTATCCTATGGTTCTGCCATCCTCATTCCTCACTCCAGAATATTAACCCAATGTGCTAGACTTCCACATGGTGAATTTTCTCCTTGGAGCCTCAGAAACATGCCTGTTCTCTTCTCCTTCAACTTTCACCCTTGGCATTTGGCTAAGTTCCTTCTCATCAAGTACACATATTGGAGCCCCAATTGTTGGCATATTAGAGTTCTTTCCTAAGGATAGTGCTTAGCCTTCACCAAAAAAGTCAATGGAATGGTAAAATTGGGTTGGAGTTCAATCACGTATAGTATCAACATCCCGTATTCCATCATTTCAGGCTCGATAAGGATACTTGTGATACAATACCTAAATTGAAAAGAATAATATTGCTTAAAATACTAACATTCTGAGTTGATTTTAACACTTACTCTCTGTTATATCACAAGTTTTTTTAATTTAGGAACATTGGATTCATTTTTTTCTAGATATATTTCTGTGTGTCTCTGTGACCGAGACCTGAGTGTTTCTTACTTTCTTAGTTACCTCTGCTCAAAGTCAGAAGGCCGTGCCTGAGTGGCTCTAATGAGGTCCCGTTAGAAAGCCAGCAGCAGCTACCTGAGAGAAGACCAAGTACCTGGGAAAAATTAAGAAAGGCTTCTTGAATTTTCTCTAAAGCCTCATTCCCTTTTCAGTGGCTTGAATTTAATTACCTTTCTGAGTTACCTAAAATTCCCCTAAGTAGATGGGGGTGAAGACAGGAGACTTCAAAGCAGAAAGGGAGACTCTGCAAGTCTAAATTTATCTTAGTTAAAAAAAAAATCATGTAAGTTTGCTCTCTAAAACAGGAGTTCATATTTCCTTTTAGAAATAAAAAATTAAATAATGTGAAATGCTTCCACCCCAATCTCTAAACAATGTTTATGATGCATACAGGTCAACCTCTGTTGATACCAAGTCTGCAGATAATCTTTGGAGTACAGAATTCTAGTCTGAAATTAATTTTTCATAAGCCAAAGGAGGAGGTTTAAAGATGGAGTAACCTGGGAGGAATTATAAATATTTCCACATTTACTTATTTTGATAATTTTCCTCTAGATTTTTTTTTTTGCTTCTTGTATTTGACCTTTTTATTTGATTTCCATTACCTTTGGCCCTATAGCAATATATTTCTGTTTCTTATTGTGCATTTTCTATTCTTGTCTTTAGTTCCTGCTCCTCTTACTCAAAGCTTTTCTTTTCTAACAGTTTGACTTCCTCCTTGCTCTAGATATTAACTTTTGCTGACTCCAGAGTTTTCACTTTGGACTCTTTTCTGCCACTCATGAAACCTATTGTGAGCAAACTCTGTTTTAATGAAACTCCTGTGGTTTTTATCCCAGGTAAAATTTAAGAGGATAATGGAAAGTCTAAATATTCCTTATCTATGCCTCTTCTAATAATAGTAAAAGTGACTTCTACCTGAACATTAGCGTTGAGGGAAGATATATTTAATCTAAGTACTTTTGCATGAGTCACATTTAACATTACATCATTTGTTACCTTTTCTAGAACTGGAAGACTCTGCTTCATGGACACTTTTCTGACAAATATTTGGACATTCCAGCATTCACACTGATGAATTGTCCTTATGCTTCACCAGTTAATGAGAGACATCTACTTCAGCACTTAACCCATAAAGGGACTTTGATGTAAGTTTTCTAGTCCATTTCATCAGAAATAACCAGACTGAACAGATTCCGCTGAGTGAGAAGGCCTCGCAGAAAGACTGGCTGTAGAAGAGTAACAAATTGATATCTAAAAAACATTGCTCTTGTTCTGTGTGCAGTGTTTATAAAAATATTATCAGCAATGCACATTTTCAATCTAGCGAAAATTTGGCAGCACCACTGACATCCTTTCTAGCAGAGCATTCAGAATGACTTTAAATAAACAGAGCCAGCAGCCAGGAAATGCAAACTTCAGCAGATTTATGGCAGTAAGTGATAGCTACCAAAAGGCTCTCATCCCTGGTTGGAGTTAAATAACTTACTCTTCAGTACCATTACATGTTTCAAATTATCTATCTGCATCTCTGTGTATGTTTTCTTCAGTATAATTATTCCTTCTTGCCACTCTTGATGTTAAATCCTGAAAATGGATCATGTCCTCCCTAGGTTATTAGGATATAATTTGCCCTGCAGTTAACTGCCCCCTCCTGAATGTACAGAGTCACAGCTGTGAATGACTCCCGGAGTGTCTTTAACTAATTAGCTGCCAGACACAACTAAATAAAAAAACGTTAGAATGGAGCCTTTAACTGGGAGGCTCCTACAAGCATATATGGAGCTTTGTTTTATTTTTCAGGTTGAGCTTAACACTGTTTCTAACAGCAAATGCTTCACATATTTATCACTAGCCCTTTTTTCTGTTTCTTTCCACACACTTTTGTTCTTAATTCATTTTTTCAAAGCAAAGCATAAAATATCCTTTCACATTAATTCTACATATACAGAGATTTTACTGTTTTTCCCCTTTTTTAACCTTTGTTATAAATTAAGAAAATTTACCTATTTTCAATCACATAACAATAAGGCCAAAATTTTGTACTTCTTATCATTTGTATGTATTTCTGATACTGTCATTGTTTCTGTTATCTCATAAGTGAGGTCCAAAGAGATGAAATTATTTGCCTGGCATGATATATATTTTATTAGGAAAATCTGGTTAGTATTTGGCTCAGCGTTTTTTGTCATAACACAATTATATTACACTTCTCTTTTCTTCTTGTGAGATCAGCAGGGTTAATTCAATTATACCCATTTCACAGACTGAAGAAACTTTGGCTCTGAGAAGTCAAGGACTAGCTAGAATTCTAGAGCTAATAAATGTAGAGCTTGGATTACAACTTTTCAATCAAATATCTAGCCCAGTTTGCTCAAGATAATACCATAAATAGATATAAAAAATAAAGCTCAGCATGTGTTTAATGTGTATATTGATTACCTTTAGTCTTTTAAAAGTCCACTGCTTAAAAATCCAAAGCTCAAAAATAAAAATAAACATGATAGGCCATTGTTACCTCTTGGCAGTATTACCCACATTAGCAGTGAAGGTTCATTTTCTATTATCTCTTACTCCAGAAACACTCATGTGTGAATCAGAGCATCCTGGTTAATTTCTTTTATATTGATAGAGTGCAATGATACTTGCCTTCAAAGTGTATCAACTCAATATATAGTAATAGATTTATATCAAAGGATAGTGGCTTAAGTTTCAAGAAAGATTTTTTTTATTAAACATCAATGTGTGGTTGCCTCTCTTATACCCCCCACTGGGGACCTGGCCCACAACCCAGACATGGGCCCTGACTGGGAATCAAACCAGAGGCCCTTTGGTTCGCAGGACAGCACACAATCCACTGAGCCACACCAGCCAAGTCAAGATTTTTTTATCTGATAATTAAACCCCATAATTGAAAAACATAATCTATGCATATTGTATGAAGTACTTAGAATACCAGATTTACTTAGACCTACTGTGTAAGAAATACACCTAAATGCACATGAGAAATTATGTACTTAGAGGTGTTAAATTTTTTATTAATGGAAATTTTAAAATGTGCTTTTATTTTCATGGTTTAAATAACCAATTTTCCTCTTCCAAGGTCTGAAAACTGGGCCTTTTTTATTTTAGTCAAATTTATTTTCATGGTGCACATGCTGACAGAATGATGAAAAATTTACTCTAACCTACCAGTGTGATAAAAATCCTGGTTTTCATTTGTTATGCCCTTCCTAAAATTGCTACACTATTCTATTAAAAATAAAGTTGTCACAATTCTTCTTTCAAAGGTGAAATTTCACTAGATCGCTTTATCTTTTTAGTTAAGTGTTAATGGACTATTACTGCATTTGAAGTACTATACACATTTCTCTGAAGATAACAAAAACAACTGCTTACCCTCATTCCCTGGAAACACTATTTATTAATGGCCAAATCTGGCTGTTTTTTTATTGAGTAATGGATTCACATTGATGTGAGTAACCCAGTATGTTTTATTAGTCATTTCTACAGGAAATAGAGATTCAGTCTCCTAAAAATATAGTTTCTTCATAATACCAAGCAACTGGTGAATGATGTTTTTTCCTTAGATAGAATATTTCACTGAGTTTGTTAAATTAGTGTTCATTTGCCATCAGTTAGACATAACACTGTGTGTTTAAAAAAACAGATTGCTGGTGCAAGAATGTAATTTTGGGTTTTATTTTAGCAACCATAAAGCCAAAAAGTAAGATACTTACATAATGCCTGAGTTTTTGGCGCAGGCTATTGACTCTCCCATTTTTTTCTTCTAGGAATAACTGTCTAGTGATACCAGTAGAATTTGCTAGAGAACTCATGATTCTGTAACTCAGATAAAGCTGTGCTGTCTCAGTGATGTCCTCTTTCTCCTCCTGCCTTGCCCTGTCACCTTTCCCTGGGGCACTTTTAAGGCTTCCCAAGGTCTTTGATCCTCCTCATTTAGATGTGCTACGTACATCATATCAAACATGTTAAAATGCTCCCCTTTCCCAAATAACATAAAATTGATACATGGCTGTTAAATATGTATTGGATACAGTTGATTACAGAAAATAATATTACAGTTTTTAAACTTGTATATTTTTAAATTTTGATTTGAAGATTTTTATTTTTAGATCCAATGCATTTTAGTATAAAACTTTATTTTTGTGAGCCCTTAAAAGTTAGAGTACTCTTGCCTTGGGTCTATGGTGATAATAACTCTTTTTTTTCCTCTTTTGCCTCTCCTTCACATTTTATTTGTTTTTTATCACTTCTATATAGGTTATTTTTTTCTTTCATTGTCGTTTTCATGATCACTTGCTCTCCTCAACAACTTTATTTTTTGACACGTCTTTCTACTTTGCTAAATCTCTGCTGCTTGTCAATTATTTTAAAACATACCTTTTTCTTTTCTCTAGGTTCAATTCTGTCTTCTCTTTTATCAGTATGTGTAAATGGTATGTTCTCAGGCATTAGTTTAAATGGAGTGGAACATTTGTGGTATTTTCTTGGAGACCTACTATCTTAATCATTGGATTTTCTTCCCAAATATGTCAACAGTGAATACCCTTTAGTCACTTTGTCCGTTTCACTTTATTGTTAGTATGTGCTAACTTTATTTCTTCCTTTATCATTCAGTAAGTCAATACACAAATTTTTAGGATATTATGTACTTTACTAACTGGGTGGGTTCGAAACATTTTAAAATGGAGCATAATAGTATTCTAGGGCTTCCATAACAAAATATGGCAGACTAGGTGACTTCAACAACAGAAATTTATTTTCTCACACTTCTGGCAGCTAAAAGTCTGAGATCAAAGTGTCAGCAGATTTGGTTGATTTTTTTTCTGAGGTCTTGCTCCCTGGCTTGTGGGTGGCCATCTTTTCTTTGCTTGCTCACAAGCTCTTTTTCTCTGTGTGTCTGTGTCCCACTCTCCTCTTCTTAAGAGAACACTAGTAATATTGATTGGATGAGAGCCTACCCAATGGCCTCATTGTAACCTTAATTAACTTCCTTAAAGACTCTGTCTTTAAATACTGTCACATTCTGTGCTAACGGGGGTTAGGACTTCAACATATGAATATTAGGGGGAACACACTTCAGCTGATAATAGAAAGCAGTAATAAATGAAAATAAATGTCATAATACACACATCATTCAGATCACAATACTGACAATTGTTATCATGAAAAGGTGAGATTATAACTCTTATGATGAACTTACTTTGGTAAGGGGAGTATCTGGACTTACCTATAATGTGGAACCAATTTTTTTCACTATAATGTATAAGGGCTCTTGGCCCAGAGTTATATGCATTATACACATATACATACATGTATATGTACATTTATGTATATGCACACATATACATATATGTGCGTATAATATATATTGTATATATATACACATATATTTTATCAACAGAAAACAATATATGTTAGCAGTAAGTTATTAGCTTATACTTTGAAAAAGTATCCCTTGCCCTACCCTTTCATCCTATACAGTTCCCCAAATCTTGGGATATCATCTGCATTGTTTAAAATGGCTAAAGATATGAGACATCCTCATATTTTTATGTATCATCACCTCCCTAGTGTTTCCCTGCTGCTCCCATTCTTGGGGCTCCGACACTGAAGCACCTAAATTGAACCATATACTAACCTTTGGGCTTCTGGCAATCGAGTTGGGAGAGTCTAGTGTGCTTCGGTTCTGTGCTTATCTCCTTTAGTTATTCTAACATAAGAGAGAAGAAAAAGTCTCTTTTTTCACTCATTCAAACAGTACTGGAAGCTAGAACTATAGTAGTGAACGTTCATTAAGGTCTATCTTATTGGGGATGTGGAGGATGCAACTAGTAAATAAATACATATAAAAGATATGGGGGGCAATAAGTGGCTTTTGTATTACAATAATAAGATGAAAGATCTTACTGATTTGACAAATGCAACTATAAGACCAAGTCATGGATTTCAAAAGAAGAGTTTTATAGACCTAGAGAACAGTAGTATAATCTTTAAGGGGAAGAGAGTTACTTTGCTTGTGCAAGGACATGAAGAGTCATTTATTCATTCAACAAATATTTAAATATTTTTGTTAGCACCTACCATGTGAGATAGTGCCTTAGGTCCTGATAATTCAAAAGTAAACAAAACTATAAGGTCTGTCTGGAAAAAGTCCAACCATTGTTAATATAACGAAAATGGTTTGCATGACATCGATGCAACCTGGCAGCCAAGGAGAATGGATGGGAATGAGCATGTGTAAACAATGATGACTTCACTGTACTACTAGTCAGTGGGGGTGGTAGACACCATTGAGTGAACATGTGTACTATGAGGCTGTCACATTCAAAATGACTGAACAAGTAGAGCAACAAACCTGTATCAAATTTTGCATTAAGCTTGAACATTCCTCTGTGGAAACCATTCAGATGATTCAGAAGGCCACAGCTATGGGCAACTGGTGATTGGCAGCTTCATCACAACATGTTCACTCATGCATCATCTCTTGTGCAGAGTTTTTTGGCAAAACATCAAATCACCCAGATGACTCAGCCACACTACAGCCCAGATTTGGCACCCTGTGATTTATGGCTTTTCCCAAAACTAAAACCACCTTTGAAAGGGAAGAGATTTCAGACCATCAGTGAGATTCAGGAAAATACAACAGGGCAGCTGATGTTGGTTGGGAGAACTGTGTGAGGTTCCAAGGTGCCTGTTTTGAAGGGGTCTAAGTTGTAATCATCCTACTGTACGAAGCTTCTTGTATCTTGTACCTTCTTTAGTAAATGTCTCTTTTTCATAGTACATGGTTGGGTACTTCTGGACAGACCTCATAGACATGGAGAGGGCAGTCAAATGGAGTAAATCAACTTTAATCACAAATATATATAAAGTTAAAATTGTAACACATGCTGTGAAACAGGGTACAGTAGTAATGACAGCCTTTACTAGGAGAATTTGCACTGTGTAAGCAAATTAGAATGAACTTCGTGGCAGAACTGGCACATGAGTTTCTGCCTGAAGAATGAGTAGGAGATGACTAGGTGAAAAGGGGAAAGAGTATTGACTAATACAGGAGTGTGGTCATATTTGATTTGTGAGGACATTTTTTTCCCTCCAAGTAGTCAAAAAATGCCCTGCTGGAAGTGTCTCCCTGAGAACTTTTTCCTTTTGCATCTATTGCCGTGAGTCTTTCAGAGCAAGGTTAGTTGAATTACCTCACTACGATACTCATAAATCTGTACTGAAATATTAAAATAGCACTGGGTCTCCTGGAATTATTGAAAGACTGTTCCAATAAGAGACCAGGCGAAGCACTGCGTTGTCAGGGTGAGGAGGGATCTGTCGGGGAAAGTGCATCCCGGAGCTCTGTGTCTTGAGCTGAGACTGCAGGAAAAGTGGGGACTGGGTGTCAGGGAAATGTGATTGCTTCACCCACTATGTAAAGAGCCACAGACTTAGAGGACTAAGAGTTTATCATAATTAGTACACACCAGTTAGTTAGCCCTTCTTTTAAAAAAGAATTGTGGTTACCTTTTTAAAATTCAATTTCAAATACTCAGATCATCTGCTCTCTGCGCCTATTATTTATATCCATTTCCCAAATCTCTGAAATTGTTCCTTTTTTACTCTCTGACATTATATGTGCCTTCTCCCTTCCCAGAGGTAAACATTTCTGTTATACTCATTAGCCTCCAGTGTAATTACAGCTGACGCTTGAACAACATGATTTTGAGCTATGTAGGTCCACCTATAGGTGGATTTTTTCAATATATATTATAAATATATTTTCTCTTTCTTATGATTTTCTTAATAATATTTTTCTCTAGCTTACTTTGTTGTGAGAATATAGTATATAACACATATAAAATATGTGTTAGTCAACTGTTTATATAATCAGTAATGCTCTGGTCAACAATAGGCTATTAGTAGTCAAGTTTAGAGGGAGTCAAAAATTATACATGTATTTTTCATTATGGGAGGGATTGGTGTACCTAATCTCTGTGTTGTTCAAGGATCAACTGTACTATTTTTTCAAACTAAAGTGTTAGCCTTTGGTTTTCCAGTCATCTAGTCTTTGAAAGAGCTACAGCTTACCTGCTGGGCTTCTTCCTGATAGTTTTAGAATGACTCCAGGTTTGAGACGAGGTGCTACTCAAGACTGGGAAGATGGGATCTCCAGAGAGACAACTAGAAGAGAAGTGGACTAGACCTTGGGACGTACTCCTCCCTACCCCAACTGCAGTGAAGTTAGCAGGACAAAAACCTTGGATTCATCACACCTGAGTAAAGAAAGCCCCAGAGGAATAGTGGACTGTCGAACCATAAGAAAAGCTGCAAGTCGTCTTTTGAAAATAATAACATATTTTCTTTTCATTACTTTTTGTTCAACCCCATGTATGGACAACTTATCCCTTTCAAATGAGATGAACGTATTTGGATATATTCAGCAAAAATATTCTAAGCTTCTCTGAATTTTGTCTTGCAAGAGGAATTTATGTTGAATAAACTTCACTACATGTCTTACAAGTGTTTATACTCCCCTAGATAACATTTGAAATTATACTCTGTTTTAGCATTATCAATAGGAAAGTAACCTACTCCAATATTTGTAATTGGGAACCTGTGGTAATTCTAAAGGACAGGGAAATGTTTTCCTTAAAAGTCACTAATGTAGCCCCACCTGGAGAGTGTGCAACTTTTGTCAGTTGGGCTAAAAACTATTTTGTGCTTTATCATAGCTTGTGGTTGCATAAAATGTGCCCCCTTATATGGATCTGCAATTAAATGTATTTCTAAGCCCCCTACCAGATGATCGAATGCTAAGATACGTGCTCAACAACCAAAGGAGCACTTCCCTATGAGACTGATCTCATAGAAATAAGATAGTTTAAACTAACGGTGGGGGAATGATGGGAGACTCAAAAGTTGGAAAATTTTGGTTTAAGTAATAGCTAATAAGGTTAGTAATCAATGCATGTAAAAGCTGTTGTTCTAGGAACTGAAGGTATGACCCACCCGAACTCCAGGAGACCATAAGCAGTTCCACCTTTGTGCCTCTGGAGGACTTCCAGCAGTTCAAGGTGGTATCTGAGCCATTGTACTCCTAGCGAGGTGACCACCACCCAGGACACAGCTCAAGACCACCACCCAGGGTGAGAATGCTGCATTTTTTTAATCCCATTCACTTTTCCCTGAATTCCAAAGCCTTACCTACACTTTGTTTTCCTTATAAAAAGGGCCATTTTAAAATGGAATTTAAGAGGGTTTGTTAGGGTACGAACCCGTAGTCTTCCCAGATTGCAGACCCTGTGAATAAAGTGCCCATAAAGATTCAAAAAGAAAAGAAAAGAAAAAAAGAATGACTCCAGGTTTGGTTCCTTCTAATTTTTAATTCAATTCATAATACATTTAGCATTCTTTTTATAGGATCTCACCTTGCAATTTATCACAAAATTATTCTTTCAACAAAAATGTGTATATTCAAAGAAGCAGAATAACTCCATTTATTTTAACTAGTCCTAGAGATTAAAAAAAAAAAACAACAAATGAGCTTTAATTCTTTTATAGATGTATTTTTTATTTAAATAGAACAAAAATACATAAATTGTGAACTTTCTGAAGGCTAAGAATTTAGCATATTCAATACCCATACTCAGCACCTAGTTCCAATCTGGGTCCATAAAATATGTTTAATGAATGTCTATATAACAAATGGGAAAAGAGCAAATAAGGAAAGACTTGGGGTCTATCCAGGAAAAGCTGGGATCCCGTAAACATATTCTGGTGTTTTTTGTGGGTTCTATTCGGATTCTCAATGAATTTATTTTTAGATCAGTGGCTCTCAAACCTAAATGTCTTCCTCAGTTTCACCAGCAGGGCTTGATAAAGCATAGATTGCTGGGCCCCGCGCCCACAGCTTCTGATTCAGTAGGTCTGAGGCTGTCAGTTTCTCACAAGTGTCCAGGTGCTGCCCATTGGTCTGGGGATCTCACTTTGATCGCTGCTGCTTTAAATGCAAGGCCACAAAGGACATGGAGAACTGGAGAGGAATTGAGACTGTATTGGTCCTCAAGGAAGGGGTATATTTTTCTCTAGCAATTTGACTCTCCACTCCAGTTAGGCTGCCGCATAACACTTCTTGATTTGATCTACTGATTTCCACAGTCATTTCATTCTTGGATAGGACTAAGGTTTTGAGAGGAGATTAACATTTGAATATTTTAAAGTTAAAAATACATAAACATAGAAGATGAAAATTTGCTCAGCTTTAATTATCTCCTACACAGGAGAAATAATTGCTACCCCTGGATCTTTTACAGGCGTGAGAAAGAAGAGTTTGTAAGATTACAGATTAAATTAAATAAAAAGTGTACATATAGTCTTTTCATGAAGTAGCACATCAAATCAGTGAGGGCCAGATGACTAATTTAATAAATATAGTGAGAAAATTGGGTAACTATTTTATGGTATACATCAACATCAATTTTAAGTGTCATATCAGTATAAATGTATAAAAATGTATCAGGTGACTTGAATAAAATAAAAGTTCATCTTAAAAATTCCTGCTTATTTTATAATTTATTTATTATATAGGGCAAATAATCTTGGATGGAAAAAACTTTTCTAAGCAAGAACCTATGAGAGCAACCATAAAACAAGATTGACAGGTTCAAGTAAGCAAAAAAAAAAAAATCAAATACACAAAGAAGTACTCTTTCAAAAACCACAATAAACAAACTCGCTGGTAGAAAGGAAAATTATTACAAGCTTTTTGAAGGATCTTTTAACTGTTTAGATCACAAAGTTGTGGAGATTTTTAAAAATCTTTTGACAGGTTTCAAGTAAATCATTCTAGGGACTTATTTTTGGATGCAGATCAATGGCTGGCATGAGGCATGCATCACAGGCTGTTAATAACTGCAAACGTTCGGTAATGACAGTAGAGGACTGGAGAAATGAATGAGGATGATGCTGAAATAGACTGTCAGGGAGCAATTGAAAGGGTGTTGCAGGAGATACTTTCCTACCATGAAGAATGTGGGAACAATGCAGTGTGCAATGAAAAACAGAGTATGAAATTGTAGGTGAAAGTGATCCTGTTTTTGTTCTTAAAACATGTTTTTAGGATATAGATTGAAAAAATAGGAATTGAAATTTTAATTATGTATGTGGACCTCCGCATTGGAGGGTTATATGTGATTTTTTTCCTTTCTGAATATTTTACAAAATTGTGTAACTTTTGAAATTAATGTGAAACAATTTGTGTAATTCTATTTTTTTTCCCCACAAATAACGATGTAAAACCCCTGTGGGCCCCATCCTGATTCTCAGCTTTGAATTGTTTCATTACATAAAGGGGAAAAGTGGAGAATTTATCCCTGGGGGTTCTTAGAATTTTTCTCTGTGCAACTGGTAATAGGTCTGGTTGGGGGTCCAATATAAACTTCAGTCCATTGCTGTCCTTCCTCTCTATTCCAGTTCTTATGTAAAGACAAAAACGTGACTCTCCAGAGTTAGTTTCCATTTTGGCCAAAAGAAATGGTTTCAGTGGACATATCTAAATATTGTTCTTGTCTCTATCTTGCTTAATAACCTTCTTTCCCCTAATTGAAAAAGGAAAAATGAAAAATAAAAAAAGAACCATACTGGCTTGGAAAATACTTCTAGAGATCACCGTCTCCTACTGTGCTTGTTCTCACTGACTGTTATGGTCCATTAGATAAACATGGTGTTCAACAGCCAGGCAGTTGTTGATATATTTGGCAACACTGATAATGTGATCTATGTTTAGGAGGAAGTGGATGCGTCATTCCACGAGGGCATAGGTTTTCGGAACGTGATTGTTCTTTTCTCAAGGAAAGTTGGTTAGGTCATTAAGTTCTCAGTGAAAGTTTCGGCATTTTTAATTTGTCATCTTTTCTCTGTTGCATTTACTGGAATTATAGATTAATCTTTGGGCTTATTTTATTTTCAGAGGCAGCAAGTACTAACTGAAAAATGAAAACCTGGTAGCTTCTGACTCTTGAGGGTATTATTGGTGTAATAAGGAAAATGGAGAGGCTTGCTGTCTTAGCATACTTCTTTAATATGTATGCATCACAGTTTTTAGTGTTTTTATTTTTGAACTACAAGGTTAAAAAGATACTTAAAGAACCTGAAATCACACAGTCATCTCTCATATATATGCATAGGCTGTGTGTGTGATGTGTACAAACACACATATATGGACTATATATAGATTTTAGATGCATGCACACATGACATATATGCACATGGGCCATATGTAACCTGTATATTAATATATAAAATATATACATGTGAACTACATACAGACTACATGTGCATATGTATGTATGCATATATACCATATACATACCCCAAATATATAACATACAGGATGGGGCAAAAGTAGGCTTACAATTGTTCATATGGAAAAATATAATAATTCATAAATAATACAAGAATAATTTCTGTTTTGCATACTCAAAACTGTAAACTTACTCTTGTCCCCTTTGTATATTTATACATGTAACATATAAAATGGATATGCACATGGAATGTATGCACTATATATGTGTGTGTATGTGATGCATGTACACCCATGTATGTGTATGTATATATGTATATACAGGGTCTGGCAGAAGTAATGCCTGTTTGAGTGTGGTTGGGTAATGATATGAGTGTCATAATTTATAGTTTTAATTTGAACATTTCACCTAAAGTGTCATATGGTATGCTTGAGTGTGATATTGTTATGTTACAAAATTACATGCTTATGATTTTGTAATACAAGATTTTGTAATAAAAAAGGGGCATTATTTGTGCTGGACCCTGTGTGTGTGTCTGTGTGTGTGTGTGTGTGTGTGTGTGTGTGTATTTCCCTATAGGAGGGATTTAAATGAATTTCATCAAATAAAACAACACTTTGGACATAACAGGGCATAAAGTCTGGGACAATGCAATGTCTTGTAGTGTCCAGCTGAGTTTTATCTGTTCTTAGTGATAGGATTTCTAGTATTTCTCTTGGGAGATATTTTCATTATCTAATAGTTTTCATTGGAAGGAAGTTTTCAGAACATAGGCTTAATGTTTCTCTTTACTAATTACATTAAACCTAATTATCCCCTCCCAAAGCCTAGCAATTTTGCTCATCTTGGCATTTACGCAGTTTCAGTAGTGGAAGGCAACAGTCAGTTCTTCAGCTGTCATCAAGTCAGGATATTTTTAGCTCTTTTGATCTTTCTTTTTAAGTGGCATATGTCCATGTATACATATATTCACATCACACGCACACCTAGTCACCAGAATTGCATTGTTTAGTGTTTATATAACACTCAAACCCTATCAGTATTTTATATTTGCTGTCACTTAAATATGTAGATAGCACATTTTCAGTTGCCTTTTCTTTGATAAATTCTTTATGTTCACAAGTGGCCATTAACTGTATACTAGCCTTCATTCATGTATAAAAGTGTATTATAGGTGACAAGACATAGTCTCCCAACCCCTAGAGTCTTTTAAAGGTTTGCAGTTTGTGGTGGTGGAGATTCAAAGAAGGTAGAATCCACAATAAATGCCTTCAACTACAATCAGTTCCTTTAGGTTGAGATTTCTTTTCCCCATGGGAAGATAGATTTTCACTCACTCTCTAAAAAGAGACATTTGAAATCAAGATAGTTTACAAATGTATACAAATGTACATCTTTTTTCGCTCATTCAAGTATTCAGAATATTTCTTCTATCTTTATTTGCTCATTGAAGTATTACAAATGTATCATTATATTAGGGGAAAGAGAACCTATTGTTAAGAACCAATTAAATTCTTTCAACCAAAACTTCTTGATAACTATTTTGCCTTCAGTAATCACCAAATTAGTTAGGAAAACAGGTTTATTTTCACCTGCTTGCATTTCATATTGCAGGGCATTATAGCAGGGTCTCTACTGTCACAGAATTTGTTGGAGTCTGTGATTGAGTCTGCATCTGTACCTTGTCCATACCCCTTAACTGAATGTTCTTGGGGAAGAGCCTTTTTGTGTTTCTCCTTATCATAAAGTGGGAAAATATACTGTAACACACTTACAGGGGTGTTCAATGAGGTAATATATGAAAGTGCTCTGGATACTGCCTGGCCGTGTAAGTGGAATGATGGTGAGGATGATAATGATGATGACGATGACAGATACATTCGGGAGTTTAGATGTGGCTTTCGCTTCAAATATCTCTGTGCTTTGCAGAAGAAAGATGCTGTGAGTGCCAAAGATTAAGATTTTTTTAAGTTTAAATTCCAAATAACCTCTTTAGAGAGTAAGTAGGGAAATGAAAAACAAAGCATAGCTCATACAAGGCCCATTAAGTCAGTCTTATCTTTCCAACTTCAAGTTGGAGCCCTTTAATCAGTTTCCAGGACACAAATGTCAGTTGACATTCATGCAAAGTGACTCACCTTATTCCAATTAAACTAGATTGAGATTGAAAACAAACAAGCAAACAGCTGGAATGTGACATGTGGGTCAGACTCTTCCAAGTCCAGTGGGTTAATTTAGCAGAGATCAGAGTGCTCTTCAAAAACCAGCAACCAACTGGCACATTTCTCCAGGTAGGCCTGGCATCTACAAGGCCAAATGGTGGAGTATTCTGACAGAGCCCAAATTCTTCTTTGATGACACAGAAAAGAACACTTCTTTCAAGGTTGTTACACAACCCAAGAGAACACAATGCATGCACTGTGAGTACCCTGGGGCTATCTATGAACATATTATTTCTATATTTTTCTTTTTTGTAGACTTTGACATGGAAGACCAACATTATTTCAAATAAAATTTCCACCTACTCTTTATAAAGACATTCAATAGAGAATGCAAGTCATTTTTCCCTATTCATTTTTCTGATAAGAGAAGGTATTTTTATTTTGAAGATCAATTATATTATATTCTGAACTTATCACATCTCCTTTTTTTAATTTAAATGCTCTTTCCACTGTTGTTTTTTTAATAAGATAAATCTAAAAGTAAAGGTTAGGAAATGTACAAAACAAGTGTTCATCTTTAAGAAATCTCATTAGGGAAGTAGTTTTTATTCCTTCCATTGTGTTGACATTTTTTCCATTTCAGCAATCATTAGTATTTTTAAAAGCTTCCTGCTGATACCTACCATATTCCTTTTATATACTATTTCCATCACAGACAGCTTTCAATTACCTCTTTAACTCTTAGTTTCATTTCTCTATTGTTTTCAAAGTATTACTAATTTCTCCAAGGTCATATGTGTTCTGTAAGATTCTGCTTATATTTACGAATCTCCTTCTGAAAAGTAACTTCATGTGTGCACATGTATATGATATACTCAAAACATAGATATTTAATCACTTTCATTAAACTAACTCATCAAAAAGGAATTTGAACTTTGGGGAAAAAAAAACCCCAGCTACGGCCTTTGGAAATTCTTCTCTCATCTATGTCACTATGATTATTTAAACAATTTAGATGTCCCTCTCGTGACTAAACTTTAAAAAAAATGGTGGTTCTTTTCTGTTTTTAGAAGCCATACAAGTCATCAAGATTATTTGTAGAACAGGAAATATAAAAGAAGAAAATAAAATCATCCTCAAATAACCATGGGTTAACCAAGGCAATAAGCTGCCAAATCAATAAGTACAGATGTGCAGAATACTTTGGAATTGGGCTGGGAGCCAAAGAAACACTGAGGCAATTTGATAATCCTGATGCAAATGAAAACTCAAATGACTCCCGTTTATCTTTACTGAGAAAACCATTAGGAATTATTTCACTTCCACTTTTCCTTATGAATCATATCCTTGAGAGTGACACATGCAGAGATTTTAAAAGATATATTTATAGAAAGTATACAATACTTCTGTGAAATCTACTGCAGTTAATCCTTAAAGAAGGGGAGGACTGATGACTTAGATACTTGATTTAGCATGGCTGAGTGGTAACCCAGCAGAGTAATGATGGGCCCGTAGGCTGAAGCCCAGGTCGGCTCTGACAGTTTTCAGTTGTGCTATTTGGGGTCCTTTGACTGAATCTTTCTTTGCTGCAGTTGTATGAAAATCAAACGAGGATAATAGTATTAATATCCCTCTCAGAAGGTGTGAGAGTTGCCTAAATTAAATATATAAAGTGCTCCGACCAGTGCCTGGTGTTTATGTTCTGTGCAAGTATTTTTGAATAGGCTTCATTTTTTAGAACATTTTTTAGGTTCACAGGAAAATTGAAGGAAAGCACAGAGTGTTCCCATACACCCTCCAACCCCCAGCAATCCCGCGATACACAGCTTCCTGCACCAGAGTAGTACATTTATTAACAATTGATGAACCAACATTGATGTATGATAAATACCCAAAGTCCATCGTTTACATTAGGGTTCATTCTTGGTGCTGTACATTCTGGGAGTTTTGATATATTTTTAGTTCTTTTTTTTAGTTTTTTTTTTTTTTTTTACTTTTTATTTATTTTTAAATTTTATGTTTTTTCATTACCATTTATTCCCCATGGACCTTCTTCTACCTTCACCCACCCCCTTCTCCACTCCCTGCACTCACCACACTGTTGTCCAAGTCTATGAGTAGTTCTTTATCCTTTTTTTCTTTTTTGCTCAATTCTTCTACGCCTAGCTTTCCCTTCACCACTCACCCCCTCCCTTGCCCCGCCCTGGCCCACAGGAGCTGCCAGCCTGCTTGCTTGTAAGATCACTTTACTTGTCTTTCTCTGACTGGCTTATTTCATTTAGCATAGTAGCATGACATGTATTTTAGTAATAAAAAGCAGTTTGGTTGTTAGGGACTAAATTGTGACACATTTGTTACAAATAAAAGGAACTCGGGGGAAGGTTAATGAGATTCTTTTCAGCAAGAACACTGGTGGTTCTCCCACACTCTCTCTCTCTTCAACCCACTGGAAATTATGATGAGGGAGTCACTTGGTGGTTTAACACATCTGATCTGATGTGGAAAAAATACGTATCTGTAAGAGGAAACCATGATGACTAGCCTGTCAGGGTTCTCTGTAAGGTCATGAAAAATGGGAAAGGGGGAGATAAAATTTAAACTTTAGAAAAAGTAAAAAGAAGTCTTTATGTTAATGAAGATAACATTTTGATGTTACGGTATTTTGCAGAAGAAGGTTAATTTTGCTGAGTGAATTCTACCCACCCCCCCAAAAACATGTTTTATTTTGGAGAAAGGTGAATGATGGCAGGGAACGCATTTCCTGGAAGAAGAGTATGTTGAAAACATAAATTAGTGTGGGATCAATTTAGGATAATTCATAAATTACTGCTTTGTATTAATATGTAGAAGAAGCTGTAGCATAGATACCTGTAGAAATATAACCAATATCTATGTCTTTCCTGTAACTACCACTCACTAGGTCACCACACTACCTACAAAATATACTTTGTCTCCCTCAGGTCAAGCAGAGCCACACAGAAACAGGCCTGATTAAGACAGGCCTAAAATGGGAATCACTAATAAAAAAAAGGGGAGTTGGGTTACTGTGGATATCAGAATATTGACAGTTAAGAGTAAGAAAACTGATTATATATTCACAAAAATCAAAGCTTAAAAGAAATCTGTAATAACTACAGAAAGCCACAAAAAGATTAAATGCAATAAGGAGTAACCTCGAGTCCTGGGCCAGGCTCCCTTTTTCTGGATCTGATAAAGCTCCGTGAGTCCATCTGAGGTTAATTAACATACTACATTGTAATTGCTTATCGAAAATGGCAGTCTTCTTTAGACCTGGAGAAGTTCACTAACTCGTTCAGCAAATGTTTATGAGCAACTACTACACACCAGTGAGGCAGTAGTCCCAAAGCGAGCAATAAAGACCAAGCTCTCCTCTGGCTAAGAGAAAAATAAATCCTGGTTGACAGAATAGAAGAGACTTAACCTGCATGTTACAAATTTGATCAGCATAAATATATGTAACCGATTTGAAATGTTGTGTGGTAAAGTTCTATGTGCCTTTTCTATTTATGTGCACTAAGCTTATGGTGAAGACACTTAACCCTGCCTGTGTTCTGGTGTCGCCTAACTTTCTTTTCTGGTCTCATCCACTAATGTACAGATTGGTATGGGGGGAGGAGGTCACGCATGCACACTTTTGTGTAATTCGTAAGTAATTTATAGTATGTCAACTGGAACTGAACAGGTATGGGAGGTTTTTATTGCTATTTGTGCCACTTTCTTAGTCCTTACATCTGCAAGTGCTCAGGGCTTAATATAAATTGAGCCTTTTGAATGCAATGTGTTGAGGAGGCTTTGCTTCCTTCCAATATGCTGTGTGACATGTGACTCATTTGTTTTCTATATTATCTGGAGAAATGCTGGTCCTTTTCTTGTGAACCTTGTGTATCTTTGGTTTCCTACTGCGCAGCAGTATGAGGAGAGTAGGGCACTTGAAACTTCTTTGGATTGAGAGAATCACTTCCTGAGTGGTTGGAGCCTAAGAAGAAACACCATAGAGCTTCCCACAGCACCAGGACTCTGCCTGTGTGACACCATTAAACCTACTGCCCCTCCCCCCATTTAGCTGCAAAAGCGGTGTTCCCATTAACTCTTTCATGCCCAGTGGTATGTAGATGCACTACCAAATATCTGCAGTTAATAGTATGCTTTCTGGATAATTGTTTTGACCAATGGTGTCATTTCTTATTAAAAATGTACACATAGCCCTGAAAGAGAAAAGAGAAGGGAAAGGATCCTGGGGGAAAAGCCACATTGCAGAGGTCTTGTGCTAGTTGTTTTACTTTTGTTTTTCTTTTATTGAATCATCACACTTAATATTTTCTTGTAATGCCCATTTAAAGAAGACAAAACTGAAGCTCAAAGAGGCTAATTTACACACACTGCATGGCTAGGAAGCAGAATGGAGGCATTTCTGACCCAGAGCCAGCAATCTTTCTACTTGAATTATATGCTTCATTGCCATACATTTTTTTACTTTGTGTAGAGGCATCGGGATTTATTAACCTCTATATCCAAGATTGAAGACCAGTTATTAAAAAGCAAAAGATGATGTTTAAATTCATGTATAAATATTTGTTTTAAAATATACCAAGATGGTCTTTTTGCTCTCTTTTACCTAACCTTTTCTCCACATCTTAATTACAGCCTCTTTTTTTTTTTTTTATTGAGGCAACAAATTCCTTCCTCCTTAGATCTGTGCCTCACAACAACCCAGAGCCCAGAACATAAACAAAGACACATTTGGAAGCTCCTGCAGAGACCTGTATCCAGATCAGCAGATCCTGCAATTTGCTGCTTCCTCCTCCCACCTCTCCCCAGATGCGGGCTTATGTAAGTCTCCCCAGGCAACGCTTCTATGGTTTCCCGGGGAAGTCTGAAAACTATGGCTGGCGCTGTTAGTCTTAGAGCGCTGTAAAGGAGTAAATGGGCAATACTTAACGTTTGGTAAGCTCATTTATAGGGTCCAAATATTAATAAATGAGTGTGATCGACACAGTGTGACACCAGCACTTTGGAATTTATGACATGTAAAAGGAGGGGGAATGAATCTGCCAAATCTTTTCAACTTTTTAATATACTTGGAAAGCCTGAGTCCATTTAACCATCTATGAAATTCCTGTATATGCCCTGATTTGCTCTTGAATACCCACAAAGCCTGGGACTCCATATAAAACTTTAGAAAGGGGTTTGGTAGTGCAGGTTTTCTTTTAATATCTGAAACTTGCTATAGCATGCACTGCTATTTCCAGGCAGTTTAGTATCATTAAAGCAAAAGCCACATAAATCCAACTTCCTACTTTCACATGGTAGAAATCTATATGAAATGCCACGGACAAGAAACACACATCAGATGAGTTCTTTTTCCTTTAGAGTGAAAAGCTGCCTTAACCAGGGCATTCAGAACCTTCCCAAAATGGACTTGTTTTCAGCTTGTTCATCCTTTCCACCTCCCAGCTGTTTTTAAAAAGTTTCATGGCCATTTTTGGTGACAATTTATTATTTGAAGTCACCTTTCAAGAGCAGGAAATTTCTTTTGAAAAAGCTTCTGAAACAAGCTTCATGTGCAAAACAAACCTATCCCAGACCCGTAGAGACAGTTCCGAGCAGGCTGTGTTCTAAATGTTTGCCTGAAAGAATGCTGTTTCAAGCCTGGCACATATTTTTCACGGAAACATTATAAATGTTGTTAAGTTGTAAGGTCAGTGCTTTGAGGCCATGTGGCCTGTGAAGCAACTGGACTGAGGAAGTGTGTTATTCATACCGTTTTGTGGTAGTTTAGGATACTATTACGGTTCCATCACATAATAGGATACTGGATAGAGGGCTACTGGGTAGCTTCAGCACCGTGATAGCATAAGCCAGCCAGCCACGCGATGAACTTCTCCTCATTCCTCACACAAGGAGTGGGGATTGTGACATGGACATGCAAATTAGGACACTATGATTTTAATGACGAACATGGCCTGCTTACGTATCAGGTCCTGTGGTTTGGGGTAACTTTCTCCACTTTCTTATCTACAACTCATACTTAAGTAAGAGTCTTTCACAGTCGATGTTTTTTGTTTGGTCTGCGTTGTGATTGTTCGTTCGGCCAAGTGATCCCGGGACAACAACTTTCTTGATGAGAAAGGGATGCTAGAGCCTGGCTGATGCACTCCTTGGCTACCTGCAACTGCATCCTGCTTTTCTAGGGCACCTTGGATCCACTTTTACCCCATCTTGCCTTCCACTCAGTGTTAGGGTCTACGATTGTGCAATAAACTGGGCAATTAACTGTGATTTAAGCAGACTACTTAGGTGCTTCCAATGAACACTTCAGTGGAATCCCTGGACTGGAACTTGTGTACAAAAAAGGTATCCAGGCCTCTAGTTCTTCACAATCAGCCAGTTGGCTGTCTGCCTATCCCCCCTTCTACATTCCCTGTGTCGTAAATCCTTTTTGTGAACACATTGAGGATTTAGTGTCGACCTTTCTTCTCTTAGACAGACTTGTAGAGGGGTAGGCTTGGTTCAGAGACCGTGCTTTGTCTTCCTTTCATTGCGTATAGGTTTCTATGGGGAAACACCTTCCTTTCCTCTATTAGCCATCTTCACCATTTATACTTAAGATGGTAATGGGCATACGGGGTCAAAACACTGGTAATGAAAAGAATAATACATCCCTTGCTGAGTGTCTAGAAGCTATAGCAATTTGGTTAAGACAAATAGGTGTGATAAATTAGTAAATCTCAGTTCCTGAGTAGGCCAAGGTTGAATTATCCAGGTGAGAAAAAGCAGGATGCTGAGTCCTGTTCTTGGACACCAGGAATGGAGACTGATCATATTTCAGAGGGAGACTCATAGTATGAGCATCAGAATTTGTGGAAGAAAGGGTTAAAAGAAAAGATCTTACTACTGGTTTTTCAGCTACTTTTCTCAAGTTCTCTAGAGGTTTCTTTTGAAGATCCAAGCCTTCTACCCTTGTCATGCCTCAGTTATTCCTAAAACCCTCAGAATCTAGTTCATTGCCAAAGGAAATTTCATGCTATTTTACCAATCATAGAGATGATGTAGACAAAGAGGGGTAGATTAAACATTTGTAAATATGCACTTTTAAAACTGTGGGAATGAAAACATTTCAGTAGATAACAATTAGAATTAAAAATTGAACAGAAACATTTAGAATAGAATAGAAGAAAATATATCAAAGTGAATCACATTTGGTAAGCATTAGATTCACTATTTGGACTTTTTTTTTTTCAGTGATATAGATGTATATTCTGGGTCCTAATATAAAATGTATCTCTTACTGAGAGTCTTGGTCCAAAGTTTAAAAATTGTTGGTTTATACCAATGATTTATGCAAGATGTATCAAATTAGTCATTTTTTATAGGTTTCAATTAGAAGAATAGGATGAATGAGTACAGATTATTATTTCTTAGGTTTTATGCCTGTAATAAATGCTAACTTCCTCGGGGGGACATAGGCTCGTAGACTTAAAGCAAGTAATTAAATGTCTAAACTGCCCATAGGCACATATAGAATAGAATTCTTATCTTGAGACATCATGTTCTTTCTGCAAAAACCTAACTCTGTTAAGCCAACAAGCACCACTATTAACTAACAAATCATACAAATTGTACTTAATTAGAAAATATTTAAATAAATATACCAATATAATTAGTTAATGCCTATTCATTAAACTTCAATCCTTCTTTAGTTTAATCCAAACTCTTTCTTAGAAATCTAAGTAAAAGCTTTCAGTCTGCACAGCCTGCTACTTTTAGATTTAGCATTCTTCTTCTTTCTCCTTTTTTTCTCAAAAAAAAAAAACCAAAAACAAAAACAAAGAAAACCCCTCTGTTTCCTTATTGCCCGTGGCTTTATGCTCCAATCAGAAGTGAGACAGAAATGGGGATCTCTCACCATGGTCTTTTTCTAATCAAGAGTAATTTTCTTCTATGTAACTATTTCTTTTTCTCTTAGCACTCTTCGAAGCCTGAAGCTAGTATAAATGTTAATTTGAAATTAGTATACAATTGGGTTCCTTATTAGCCTCTATAGGCATTTTTTTTTTTTTTTTAATTTTGGCAGATGTATAGCTTGGCCTGGGTCACAGGTCCCTGACACAAAATTGCTTCTTTTTTAAAGGGCCCAAGCACCTATTAGTTTAGAACATATTAAATATTTCTCAGAGAAGGTTATTCTATGTTTAATATAGCTTAATAAAATATTAAGCGGAGATATGAATTGATTTTTTCATAGTATACTTAGCAACATTTTTTTTAACCATACATGCCTTTCCATGGAAACAGTAAATAACCCCAAATCCATGCCTTTCAAAATTGATGGTAAACAATTCATGATAAATATGTTTTGATCAAACACAACCTTCTATTTTGACTGTCTTTGTGGAAAGCATATCAAAATAGAATTGATATATAGGAAATGTCAGTGAGTTAGGCCAAATGTTTTCTCTAGAAGATTTCTTGACTTATCTATCTACCTATTTATATATTTTAATAGTAACATTTAAAGAGCTGTCATTAGTTCCTATATCAGGAAATTTTACCCTGGGGTGTATTTATCACCTGACTTTTCATGCAAAATGTATGGGTATCTGGAATAAGTGTCTACAGTTTTTAATGACTTACTTTTTAAAAAATTGATCTAAAAGTTAATTTCTATGCTTTGTGGCTATTGTATATGCTTGTGTAGCTACCACTGAAAACAATATGTAAAAGATTTTCACCTCCAAGAGTCCCGTTGGGACTTTTTCTAGTCAATTTTCCATCTACCATTTATTGGAACTATTTACTGATTTTTATCACTTTAAATTAGTTTTACCTATTCTTGGAAGTCATCTTAATGGAATCATGAAGCATATAGTCATTTGTGCCTAATTTCTAATGTTTTTGAGATTTGTCATGTTATTTCATCCCTCAATAGCTATTTTCTCTTCACCATTGAGCAGTATTCTATGACTAGGTTTGAAGTATGACTATCTTCTTTTTTAATTAATGGATCTTTCACTTGTTTTTTGGCTATCATGAGTAAGGTTGCTATGAACATTTTGTACATGTTTTTCTGTGAACATATCTTTTGACTGTGGGAACACGGAGGAGTGGAATTGCGGGGACTTTATGCATATATTTTAACTTCATTAGAAACAGAGCTGCAGCTTTTAGTAACTCTCAAAGGGATCCTTACACCCAATTTTTTTTAATTGCTTTTAGGGCATCTGTACAAATGCTTTGGTTTACTTTAGAGTTTTTCTCACTTCTTCTTAGGCCTCAGGAACTTTAAAGTGAGTCTATAAAGTATTAGGGTATTGGTACTTGTTAAAATTAAATGTTCTTATAAATTATTGGATAACAGTTAGTGGCATAATAGAGAAATCCCATTAGAATATGAAGTTCATGAGGGCCGAAACATCCTTCTGTCCAGCGCTGTAGCCCAAGTACCTAGGGTGGTGCTTGCGTAGAGTTCCGTAAACACGTGCCAGATAAGTAAATGAGTGGAGCATTAGCAATATGTTGGGAAACAGCCTAATCACTTTTTCTTATATCATTTCACTTAATTTTCACAGCCAATTTTTAAATTAATTCCTCTTTTTTCTTTTTTAATTGAATTTATTGGGGTGACATTGGTTAATAAAATTATATAGGTCTCAGGTGTATTTCTATAATACATCATCTGTATATTGCATTGTGTGTTCAGCACCCCAGGTCAAGTCTCCTTCCATCTCCATTTATTACCCCTTTACCTTCTCCTTCCCCCACCCCCTTCCCTCTGGTAATCCCCATTGTGTTGTTTGTGTCTATGAGATTTTTTTCTTAATCCCTTCATCTCTTTTACCCAGGCCCCCAAACATCCTCTTCTCTGTCGGTTTGTTCTCTCCGAGTCTATTCCTATTTTACTTGTTAGTTTATTTTGTTCTTCTTATTACTTGCTTTTTAAACGAAGAAAGCAGTACAGATTGGTTAGGTAATACACCCATCATCACAAAGCAAGTCAACTATAATTTGAATCCAGGGGATATCATTCCAAAGTCAATCATTTTAACTCATTAACATAGACTACATAGTTTGTTTGTCTTTTGCTTTTTAAATTTTGTTTTAAGAAGCCCAACACCTTCTCCTATTTTCTAATTATATCTTTTTGGAAAGAAACGTCTTGGAGAAAAAAAACAATCACGAACAAGCTTAGGATGGCGATGCTTTCATTTTTACCAGTAACTGGACTTTCTTTCAAATTACATTCTGGTACATTTTTATAACAGGAGTTGAGGGCCCACTTTGGTTTTTATTATACATAAAAGAGATGAAAGTCCACATTTGCAATTCTTAAATACTTTTGTTATCTCATTTCATTTTCTCTCACATTAGGTAGAACCGATATTTTGGTGTTTCTTACGTGGGTTGGAAAGAGCATTGGATCCAAAGTTCAGGATTCCTGTTGTAAAGGCTACACTGTGAGCCCCTTTATGACATCGTATGGACTATAGGACATTGGGATAGGGTGGTGTCACTTTCGTAATTCATAGCCACTCCTCATTAGGAAGGTTTTAGGAATGGTCTCCGCCTGCCCAGTCTGTTCACCGTGACTGCGGCCGTCCCCTTGCTGCCAGGGTCATTGAAGGTGGGCTGGTGTGTTCTAATAAACTGGCTTTGGCAACAGAGGCTGCATTTGCTCACTGTTTAAAAAAAAATTCCTTTTTTTATTTAAAAAAATTTTTTTGTTGTTTATTTAATCTTCATTTTATTTTTTCCCATTACCTTTTAGTCCCTATACCCCCCTCCCCCCAGCAATCACCACACTATTATCCATGTCCATGAGTCCTTTTTCCTAAAAAAAAAAATTAACTTAAAAAAATCATTACTTGCTATCTCTGCAAAGCTTCCCCATAGCTGATTTATACCTCTGTTTGTCTTGGTAGCAATATCTAAAGAAGTGGATTCTGATTAATATTTATCTCTCTGTGGCCAACCAGGACCAGCTAGGTCTCAAAATGGCACTTGTTAGTGAAATTGCTCCTCCATTATTATACATGGTGGAGACTCCCTTGCTAAGACACAATGGCTTCACAACTCTCTATTGTGTCATGTAATGCTCAGTGGCCTCCCATGAGTACTTTGGAGGCCATTCTATTTTCTTGTACTGAACCAGAGATACAGAAGCTTTGGAGGCTGGAACATGGCCACCAGAAACTGAAACTTAAACATGGTAATTGTATGTCCCTCACCACCAATAAAGGAAAATTCTCCATCAAAACTCTGTGTGGTATTAAAACTGTTAGCCTGCTTTACACACATATAAAATTACTATATCAAGAAAAACTTATCAGTCCTTATCTTCTTAGTTCAGCTGATAAAGACAGTAGATCTGAGATTCTGTGAAATTGGGTCTGATTTCTTTCCCTTGGATGGGGAAGGAAAACAGTCTCCAAGTTATTATTTCTATTTTTCTAAGCAATCTTCCTTATGCAACAGTCTCAAATAAAAGTGCTATGAATCAAACAAGTAATTTGTTGTTGTTTTTAAGTCAGCCATTTCTTTTTTCCTGTAGAATAGTGCAGAAAATAAAACCAGGGCGGTTCATTTTCGTTAATACTTTCAAAAGCCAAACAAGATTACAATTCCATGCCTCCGATGTCCTGTAATTCTAACCCGTTCTGTGAGCACGCAAACCTGGTCGGCATTTCGTGTTTCTGCTGCGTCGTCACCAAGTCCAAGGCCCTTTGCTGCAGCCTCTTACCACATTCACAGCACATACATCTCTCAACAACTGCGTGTTCTGTCTTTTCAAGGGAGGCCTTTAGTCTTGTGATTCTCAGATGCCATGCTAAATTTAGGTTTTGCTGACACTTCCCTGAATTTCTAGGATTTAAAACATTTTCAAATGAAGTTTTGAAGCAAATGATGACAATGTGTTTTTATGCTTATATAACCAATGTCAGAGTTATTCCAGATCAAGATGGAATCTTAGCAGTATATCAAAAACAAAACACAACAAAACACAACAAAACAAAACACAAAACACAGTGAGTTATTCTAGTAATCACAACGCTATTGTTTTCAGGTCTTCAGGACCATTGTATTATGAAACAGGAAAACTGAAGAGGAAAAAGTTCATGTGGGTATTTTATAATAAAGGCATGGAAGTTCTCTTTTTGCTTGGAATTTTTAATGCGTGGTGTAATACACTGGATTTCCGTGCAGTGAAACAAAGGGACTGGAAGAGACACTCTTGTCAAATATAGCCTAAGGATAGAAATGTGATCAAGTGTGCTTTTCTCAGGTGATTGTCCCCACGGGGGTTGAGCGGGGGAACTGTCTGAGAAGTACTAAGAAGCAGAGGCTGTGGGCGGAGCTGGGAGAGTCGACTGTGGTTGACTCCATTTATGCAAAGAGAATACTTCACCAAATATTTCTATCCCACACAAATGTTAAAGTAATTGAAAAAGATACAAAAACAACCTTTATGTACTGACTTATTTAACTTTGTGTGTGTAGATACAAGCTGTACACCTAGGGTTATTTAAGTTCAGGGAATAGGAAAAGATCCTTCCAAAGCGGTTGTTTGATGTGCAAACAAAATTGAACAAAGTTTCAATAGAGGGATTCATATAGCAATGCAAAGGTAGCAGGTGTTTTCATAGGTTTGTCTTTTTAATCTTTTCCATAAGACATTGTTGTGCGTATGAATTATTATCCAAATTTACAGCTGAAAACACTGAGGTTCAGTTGCACCGAGTTATATGGCCAAAAGAGGTGGCTCCGGTGTCCCTAGTTAAATCCATTCTTGGTCTGAATCTCTTCATCATAGCTTTCAATTATTTTTTCCCTGAAGTTTAAGTTTCATATCTTTTAGAAATATTTTTCTGTTAACTTCTAGAATCACTTGAAGGCTTCAGATTTTGCTCCTAATGGGTTTGCGGATGAGCATGTGCATAAGTGTGCCCTTGTGTGTCACCGGTGGTTGGAGGTGTGAGACAAGAGTGGTTTGTTTCTGCGTTCTTAACGGGGCATGCCAGAGAGTGGACACAGTATGACATGACACTTTAGTTTTTTATGTAGAGATGATAAATTGGGGTTATGGCTGCTACCAAGGCTACTTACTCTTTTTTTTTTTAATTTTAACTTTTTTATTTTAATTGTTGTTCTTGTACAGTTTTCTGTCTTTTACTCACATTCCAGCCCACTGCTCCAGCCCTCCCCACCTCCCTCCCATTTCCACCCCCCCTAGTTTTTGTCCATGTGTCCTTTATACTTGTTGCTCCAGACCCTTCTCCTTTCCCCCTGAAATTCCCTCCCCTCTCCCCTCTGGTGACTATCAGCCCCTTCTCAATTTCAGTATCTTTGGTTACATTATGCTTGTTTGTTTGTTTGGTTGATTAGGTTCCTATTAAAGAAGGCTACTTATTATTATTCCCTTATTAGTTTTGAAAAATAATCACTAATCACCTACTACATACTCAGTGCTTTCTAATGTACTGAGTAAATGTAAGTTTCCTGAAGTCAAATAGTGTGCAATCTAATTATAATGCAACTCCGTATCTGCACCAACATTTACACATGGGCTAAGCAATCGTTGCTCTCTGAATGTATATATTCTGTATTATTTGTTAAAGTTGTAGGGTAGTGCTCTGCTGAGATGGCACAAATTTACATTTGGATTAAGATTTTACCTTTCCACGGTGTGAGGCAGAGCGCAGATAGACTCTGCTGAAAGAGCTATCTGATTGGGCTTTCCAGGCACGGGGGCCTCACCCTGTAGTAGGGGCCAGCTCCAATGGCAGAGCCGGTGCATGGGGCTTAAGTTTGGTATCAAGGATTTTTAGCTGGGTGGAATGAAGTCCAGATGGGGTAAGCTAGGCTTTCATCATGGACTCGGTCCAACCTGACAAAATTGATCGCCTCTCAGAGATTCCTTTGATGGGTACGAAGTAGCACACTTTTCAATTCTGGAGGAACGCTGAGAAGACAGCCTGTGGAGACAGTTTTCCTTGCTTGGCATTCTGTCCCGCATGACTTGCTAGCCATGTGACCTTTGTGTCTTCAGTTTCCACTTAATAAGTTTCATGGGATTATTGTGAAGATTAAAAGAAGTAAATCTTGTAAAGTTCTTGGAATAGTTCCTAAAACAAGGAGAGCGCTCATCAGAGGTTACCTGTTGTTGTTATTGTTGTTGTTGTTGTTATATTTGATTTGGGAAAGCAAACTGGCAAGAACAGCAAAGAAACCTTGGGGGTGAAGTAGATGCTTGAGACAGGTAGGCTTCCAGCAGGCTTCAAAGGCTGGGATTTGAATTTCTTTTTTCTTTTTTAATTGAAGCTATTTTATTACATTTTTTATTCTTTGTCAAGCATTTTCTTTTTTTTTCTCTTTTTTTCAGACATTCAATTTCTTGCATTGCTCTGACATTAGGGAACAAAGGGAACATAAAAGTGGAAATCCCTGGACATCCAGAGTGAACTTTGGGATGCCATGGAATGGACTCATAGTGCAGCATAAACACTTAAGGGGTTGAGCTGGTCTGGGACCCAGGCCAAAGGGCTCTTGTGCTGGGCTCCACTGCACGGAGAACACCACAGTTTGCACCTTCATGGTAGCCGAAGGCCTGTAGGTTTTACCTTCAGATTGGTTTGAGAATTGGAACAGCAAAATGTTGGGAAGCCTAGCTATGGGGGTCTGAAGGGAAAAGAGGCTGGAGTCTGGCAGAAGAGCTAAAAATGCAGTGGTAAATTCTTTTTTTTTTTTTTATAAAGGCTAGTCACTGTAAGCATGCACAAAGGGAAGAAGAAATCAATAAAGGCTGGAGTAGTTAACTGTAACTATGGTGGGGCCAGAGGTGAGTCCTAGGTAATGAACGAAATCTGCGTGATGAATAAGCAGAGGCAAAGGGAAGGAAAACATGGTCAAAGGCCTCAAGACTGGGGCGAGAATGATGTGTACTCATAAGTCAGTGGAGCTCTTCATTGATTTTCACCAAATTGGGTTTACGGGTCCATAGGTAGGAAAGACTAAGTTAGGGGAGATGTTACAAATCTGGCACAGGAAAGTAGATAAGGTGAGGAAGACAAAGGCAGTGACTAATGTTTCTGAGCAGAGAAATTACACACAGCAAAACCAGGAATTACACAGGACACCTAAAGTAGTGTTTGAGGAAAATTAGTTTGAGAAACAGCAAGGGAATGGAAAAGTAGTTTTCTTTTTCTTTTTTCTTTTTTTTTTATTGTTGTTCAAGTGCAGCTGTCTCCATTTCCCCCCACCACTCCCCCTCACCCCAGCCATCCCCATTTCCCACCCTTGATCCTGCCCCACTTTGGTTTTGTCCATGTGTCCTTTATAGATGTTTCTGAAAACCTTTGGGGGAAAAATAATTTTCTGAACACCTACTTACTAATGGCCAACTTGACATATATGATGTAGTTCAATTATTACAATTTTGTGTTTAGTTGTTAAGGTGACAATTTTCCTGAAAAGCAAAACTGAGGCTTAGAGAGGTAAAGCAATGAGCACGGTCACTGAGAAGAGGCTGGGGCAGCTTTCAGATGCTGGTGTGCTCGATTCCAAAGCAGGTTCTATTTTCCTGTGAACCAGGCAGCTGTCCGTAGTAGTGTCAAGAAAAGGGAGAAGATGGGAAAATCCAGGCAATCAGGTATGGAGGTCCCAGTGAAAGGAATGGCATGAGACAAACACAGCTTTCTCAGTAAAAGGTAGCTTTCTGTCTCCTCTTCCAAGCATAGTATTTGTGCCTTTCTTGTTGCCAAGCCCATGCATCTTGTACTACAGTGTTCTTCTACCTGTCTTACGCTTCCTATCCATAGTTCCGCTGTGGCTTTTGTATTTGTGGTCCAGGTTTGCTGTAAGAAACAAAGTTTCTTACAACAAATCATCATGTGAGATGAATATATTCTCCCTGTAAAACAAGGCAGGCAAGCTTTGGAAGCAGATCAACCTAGTCTTGTGACAGAATCACCCCTCATTGACTCAGTGATTTTAGCCAATGCACATAATTTTTTTTAGAATCTCAGTTTCGCCATCTATAAATAGTATAAGAGGAAGATATTATTCATGGAATTGTGAGGAGGAAGGAGGACAAGAACAATGTGTCAGGCAAAGTGCCTGGATCATATGGACAAATCCCAAATTTAGCTGTTTTCTTCTTTAAATGAATTGAACTATTAAACATTTCAAAAACTGTCTCACAGAAAAATGGAAGTACATGAAAATAAAATATGAAAAAAATTAAGTACATTAATAAAAATGCAAGTAAATAAGGAAAAGAATTTGATTGATGCTCACTCTAAAAATCATGGTTAATGATGCATTGTCCCAAAGCTATATGTATTAGTCTTTAGGCATAGCCTCAGTTCATAACCTGTCCATTCATTAAATCTGAAGTGGGCAAATGGATTGAGCTCAAAAGTCAATAGACTGAATAAAATCACTTCTTAAGGAACATTTTCCATTTGTTATTGGCCCATTTGGACCTCAAGGATAAAGGATACTTCTTATTAACTAATTTATACAATAATGAGAATAAGAGATAATATAATGGATGAGAGAACCGAGATGAAAAATTATTTAAGTAGGCTTAAATAATGGATCCAAATGAACAAGATAAAATTTAAAAGTAATCAAAGCCGAGACCTGCATTTAGGCTCATGCTATTAATTTTGTATTATAGGAGAGAAGAGACCTGGCTAGAAAATAACTCATATGAATCTGTAATCTGTCTTGGAATTTTAGTTGAGCAAAAATAAATGAGCTTATAATGCGAAGGGACCATGGAAAGTAATTAGAGCAAGTGACAGGGGGCTAAGAAAGGAATTGGGGGCAGTAGGAGATTATAAGAAGTTTTGCATTATTTTTTCCTGCTAATATTCACTTAACATCATTCAGCTGAGTACCTATACCAAGTCAAGTTTCAAGTATTTCCTTTTAATGTTTATCAATGTCCCCAAACTCTTTGAGCTGATTGATGTGTTCTTCTCCCTTCTGTCCCCAAGCCAAAATCTAATTTCTTTCCACTAGCTGTGTTTTAGTTAATACTTCTCTCAGCTGCCCAGCGAGGGCACAGAAATTTGGGCTACAAGATGCAGAGGTAATATTTTGTGGTTTTTACATGCGCGGTTGTATGTGTGCACACCCAGAAGAGTAGAGGTGATGTCTAGGTCTCAAGCATGGAAACAGTTTTTCTTCCCAAATGAGATTCTTCCAACATTCCAGTAAACTCTTAACTGGCATTTTCCCACTCCACTCAGGACCCTGGTATTCCGTAGTCCTTGGAGGACTCTCCTGTGCTCAGCACCGTGGGCCTAGGGAGTGTAGCTGTGAATGTTTGCTGCCGCTGTGGTCATTGACTATTCTGGTTAGGTGAGTTACAGCTCCAGACTCTGTATATACAACTGTGATTGCAGCCACATCTCTACCTGTTTAGGTGCTCAACATGAGTCACCTTCTTCAGGATAGCTTTTTAGGCTACTCGATGACATGCTGCCATCTAGAGTCTTGTGTTTAGCCGAGGAATGTCTACCAGTTGGCTGAAGCTACCTGTCCCCATTGCCCCACCTCATGGAACTGTGGCTTTTAAAGTGAAGCATATAAACAAACAAATAAACAAAACCATATAACCTGACTTCTGACTTTTTCAACAGTCCGCAAAGAAATATGGAGATTTTGTAAAGCTCTTGGACTCCTCCCAACTCTTGGCTAACTTGTAGGTTGCCACACTCTCTGTTGAGGAAAGAAAGTCTTGGTGGATCAGACTTTTTCTTCTCCACTGGTGATAATATTGTAAATCTTCCAGAAGGCTGGTTGAGAAAGGAAATATTGGCATAGAAACAGTTGATAGTCAAGCTTTCCTGTTGGATGTTTGTACCTATGTGTGTGGGGAGGGTGTGGAGGCCCGGGTGGCACCAAATGCCACAAATGGCATCAGTGCATCTGGCTGTAGATTTGCTCCCAGGATCCCAGTGCCTGCCCCACTTTCAAAGTCATGCACTTCCATGGTGCAACTGCAGGGGTGAGCGTGTTCTCGCCATTCTCGAAAATTATAGGGTGATGTTCTTTCACATGGGAACTAGAAAAACAGTAGATTCTATGACAAAAGTATAATATTCAAGCCATTTCAGTAATTAGATTCATTAATTGTAATTAGAGAGTTAGGAGACAACTTTCATGGATTAATCTGCCATGATTCAGAGAATTGTGACTATTCATGGCTTTTGAGTTAGGTAAATGTAATGTTAGATAATGTAATGTAATACTGTAGAATTTGTATTATCACACAAAATGTGAGAACTCACGGTCTTCTTGTTTCTTTAATAGTCTCCTCGGTTTTTGCTCCATACAAATAACTTAAGTGTATACTACATACTATGGTAGTAAATGTTTATTTCCCTGATGCCTATACATTTATGTCTATTATTTGAAAAGAATCTAAAATAAACAGGTGGTCTACCATATTTATACTAAGAAAATTATTGTTTATAAGAAATAGAGTATTGCTTTTTGGGACTCCGAAATTAGAAATCTATTAAGTACTAAATTCTGATTGGTAGTTCAAACCTTGCTCAGACCTCTGCAATGTTTGAGCTGAGACAGTAAAACAGTATTAACTCTCAAAATGTGCAGTTGGCAAGGTGCCCTGACCAAATTCAGAAAACATGTACGACTTGGAAAGATGAACATGCAGAATTCTAGAAACTGAACGGAATTACAATCATAACTTCACATGAATAATATAATCTTGTTTTCAGAAACAATTCAGGCAGACAGTCAAGTGAGCTTACATGTGGGATTGACTATAGCCTAAAAATTTTTCTAGTGCAAAAACCAAATTTTAGGTAAAGACAGAAAACATTTCAAATAAGGAGGTGCAAATACAGAAAGTATTATTTTACACACCACCACAACAACAATATATTGAGGTTTGAGATATTATGATAGTCTATTATGATCTTGCATTTTCATTTATCACCATTGTGTATTTAGAAGTCTTTCTGAGGAACTACCCCTGTAGTAGTTAATTTTGACTAATGAATTAATAGATTGTTGATTGAGGACAAAAAGACATCTCATCTTTGACATGTCCATTTTGAATCACAAGCAAATGTATTCATTTTCATTCTTGTATATTCCTTGCTGCTACTCCATAGAGCTTTACATTAGGGATATTTGGAGCACAATTTAATAAAAAAAAAAAATCTGTGCCACTGCAATAAAAAAGATACATAAAGTTTTCCAGGACACACTCAAGGAAGTAGGTAAGAAAAAGAACAAGAAAGAGAACTTCACAGTTTGTTTCCTCTTACGTATTAATTTGAGGGTCTTGGGGGGAGGGTTGGGGAAAAGAGTGAAGTTATGCTAACCTTATGGGCTGAAAATTCTGCCACATATCCATTGAGAAAAATATGCCTTACAAATATTTTTCAAATGATTTAGAATTGACTAAATCATGCATGTTTTTACCATACATTTTCCATTAAAATGGTTTAAAGAATCAGATTTTTAAAAAGAAAATTTAATCCATATGTTACTGATTCATTCACACTTATCATATTGTTTTTGTGAGCAAGTTGGTATCCAAAAACTTTTCGTTTTTTTCAAACAGGAAGTCACATTTTTACAGCACCAAAAAGGACCTTGAACCTGGAAAGTTTCAAATTTCATTTTAAACTCAGAACCCAAGGAATTTGAGTGGATTCTAAACTTGGCAATGTGCCTTCACCCTAGTTAACATACTGATGGAGTTATATATTCACAAACATATGGATTAAAAATGGAGCTGTTAATTCTGTTTTGATATTGGTGCTAGATATATTCATTTTGACTTCCTAGTTTGTTTGCCAGGAGGAAACAATCAGCCACTTGTTGTATTATTTAAAAAATTTTATACATTGATCCATATCCTTAAATATACAATAAGTGTTATCAAATATGTAACAAAGCTGGTGTATGGAAAATGCATAATTTTCCCTAAGGGTTATTTGCTAATATGGAACACAGGCCTCTAAAATGTGATGAAAGGAAGGCCTGTGGAACAATGGGTCATGATGGCTAATTTTATGGGGAACACATGCATACAGTATAATCTAAAACACATGCCACAGCAGTTATAGTAAAAGGCTCAGAGAATTAGAAAGGAATTCTGCTTCATAAAAAGAGAAAACAGTTCCCTCTTTCTCCTGACAAAATTGCATTTCTCCTTTAGGAAAAAGATCCCATTCACTAACGCTTTAACAATTGTAAGGCCCACCCACAAGTCTCAATCTGTTCCCTGAAATCTCCTCCTTCAGGTATGGCCCATCTGCTGTGGTTGACTGTTCAGAGATGTGATATGGAATTAAGGGGAAATAGTCTAGTATGTACTTTGGCCTCTCTCTAATGCTATATATATTAACTTTTTCAAAAGTGAAGTATTTATTTAATGTCTTTCTTACACAATGTGCTATATCTATCAACATAGAAACTTCAGCAACAACAAACAAAATTTCCTGCTTTGTAGACAAAAAGTTTAGGCATAAGGTGAAATCCTAAAGCAAGTCAGATTACTGAATGTACTGTTTAGGAGATCTTCAAGGGTGGCAAGACAATAAACTTAAGCAATTTGCTAAATAATTTAATCTCCAATTCTTTGTTCTACTCTCCCCCTAAAAGAGAGAAAAGCAAAGCAAAGCACAAAGAAACACAAACAAACAAACAAACAAAAACTCACTGTGGTTTAAGATTATTTCCTGTTTATTCAATACTTTATGCATTAAAGCAGGGGGGTGGGGCAGGTCAAACTCATCTTCACCATGGGCCACATCAGTCTTAAGGTTGCCTTCAAAGGGCTGAGACAATTTTGTGAATGTATAAATGTAACTACTCCTTAACTGTTAAGGAGTTGAAATTACGTTTGGGGAGTTTGATACCCCTCAATTAAAGAATAATTTGTTAATAACTTTATCATAGCTCTTTATATCTTTGAATACAAATGTTAATTAAGCATCAAAATTCAAGCACTTTAAAAAAGTTTTTTTATATAATTCTTATACAAAATTTTTAAGAAATATAATTTCATATGACTAGTCTTAGACTTTTTCCTGTAGATAACCTATTTTGCTTCATTTCACCTTTTGCACTTTTTATTTCTTTAAGAATTCAACAATAACATGCATATTGCTTTTACACAGATGCCTCGAAATTAGGACAGTTATTAAGATAAAAGGTTCACTGATATTTGAAATCTGTATCACGGTTAAGACAATGCAATCTGCCTTTTGTTAGGGTTAATCAGATTGTGCCAACAAGTCCCTCTCTAGCTGGGCTGGTTTCTAGCTTTTGATTTACATCCTCCTGGGCAATGTTATTGGCAGCTCTCCGATCAGCCTAACTCAGCCAGCCATTCCCACTCTCTGTCCTCAGCATCCTGTCCTCAAACACAAAGTGGATTTCCAGCTCACTTGCTCCTTTTTAGTAATGTTCCTGAAATCTCAGGGCTTAACTTCTGACTAGGCCTTTTTCTTGTAGATGTAAAAGACATTGAAATTTTCTATTCTAGAAGTTCACCAACTTTGAAACTTTATGGGCCTATTACTAGTGTCTTATGAATTTTTTAACAGAAAATTTGCAATAAGAACGCAAGAATTGCATGTAACAATGAGATAATTATGGCTGAAGTTTCAGTGAATTTTTTTCAAGTTTTTTCTAGTACATTTTTTACCTAGAAGTAATAATTTTGTTGTAGACCACTTTAATGTAACATATAAACATTTTATTTTTCCATATTACTAAAAATATTTTAGAAAACAATTTTTAATGACAGTATAGTATTTCATTACTAAAAGATTCCTTTAATGTTTAAATCTTCAATTCTTTTCAATATTTTCTTATGTGGAATTACAGGATCAAAGTATGAAGCTCTTTCACCTTCCTTGATAGCAACAAATTCCTTTCAGTAAACGTTGCTCTGCTTTTTATTTCACACAAGTTATAGTGGAGTCTAGCTTATCATACCGCACCAGCACTTAGTGATAATATATTTAAAATATTTTTATTTCCAAAAATTAAAAAATGTTGTTTTTCTGTGTATTTCATTAATTACTAGCCAGAATGAATAATTTTTCAAGTATTAATTGGTCATTTGTATTTTTAAAAATTTTGGATTCATATCTGTAAAAATTTTTCCTATTTATGTTTTTATGTTTTCATTATTCATTGAGTGTGTATACCTCTATCTAATATGTATATACTATGTGCATGTATTTATATACACTATTTTTTATTTTGACAAACTGAGGGGCTAACTCTCTATTCAGTGAAGTTCATCATTTTTCCCTTTGTGAGTGCTCTGACTGGTTTCACATTTAAAAAGTCCTTTCTTTACTTCACTGGAACACTTTATTTTTGTCACTGTTGATCCCTGGCCCAATGCATCACAAGACCAAGGATTTGGTTTACTTACTTGTGCATTGCCAGTACGCATTGACAAGCAGAATTCTTGGACAAATTCTAATGTCTGAGTACCATTGTTTTTGGTAAAAATCCAGGAACAATGCCATTGTACTTTCCTGTAGTTTTTAAAAAATGAATGGGACTTTATTTAAGAATAAAATAGGGTTATTGAAAAGCTATGGTAAACAGAGGGAAAGTAGTGGATGGAAATATGTCAAAATGTTGTTGCATGGGCAACAAAATTAATTGCAGAAAACTCAGAGCAAGCGTACTTTGAATACAGTCATCCCTTGGTATTGGAAGTGGGATTTGTTCAAGGACCCCTGAGGATACCAGAATCCTCGGATGCTCAAGTACTTTATATAAAATAGTGTAGTATTTGCATATAACATATATATCCTCATCTATATTTTAAAGTATCTCTGGATTACTTAAAATACCTAATAGACATAAATGCAATGTAAATGGTTGTTATACCATGTTGTTTAGGGAACAATGAGAAGATGTAAAGTCTGCGCATGTTCAGTAGAGACAGAGTCATCATGGACCCATCTACTTAGTAGATGTCATCAAAAACATAATTTTGGGGAACATTTTTAATTCACTGTTGGATGAATACATGGATGTGTAATATGCAGATCCAAAGAATAACTGTAAATAATCTTTATCCTTCTTAAATAATCTTTATACATGAATTTTAATGTAATTAATTAAAATATTTTTTAAGTTGGAATATATCTATAAACATAGAATTTTCTTAGGGTAACTTGGCGTGGTAGCCAGAATTCTGAGGCGACCCCCAAGGCCCCTCCCCTTCCTCCCTTCCTCCTGCCAGGTGTCCATGTGCTGTGTAACCCCCCTCTCCTCAGTGTGGGAGAAATCTATAAATGCCATAGCTGTCATTTTCATGATTATGTTACATTATATGGCCAATGTATAGGATTCCTTATCATTTTAAAAGTAGGCTTAACACTTTCCTGAAATCATATACCCCATTTCCTCTTGTCCTTGAAGAAACCAGCCATCATGAGTTCTATGTCAGCAAGAAAATGAATTCTGCTCACACTCATGTCAGTGCAGAAAAAGACTCTGAGCCTCAAATGGGAATGCTGCCCCGAACAGCACCTAAACTGCAGCCTCGTGAGATCCGGAGCTCAGACTCCTGACTCTTGGAGACTGTGAGATAAGTCGCTAAGTTTGTGATAAGTTTGTTACATAGCAGAGGAAATGTATACACCAAATGTATTAGAAATTTTATAAACACTTTTATCCAAGAAATGGACTTTTAATATAACCTAAAAAACTAATTATAATTTCTACTTAGCTATGAAGATGTGCATGTGTTTATAAAAGTGAAAAACTAGAAACTTCTTAAATATTCAATAGACATACGAGAGTTAAATGCAGGGCTTTAGAGATAGAGATGGTGAATCAATACATTTACTTTTATTTCCTCTTCCTCCCCAGATACTACTAGGCATAATATATGAACTCTGTCAGTGAAAATATAACATGGGTGTTACTGGACAATAATTGCAACTCAATTTTGGAAAATAGAAAAACAGTAAAAGTAGGTTAACAGATTTAACCAAGAGGGACAAAAGGCTTAATATACTTACTAGGTTCTGAAGGAACCAGTCCCACTCAGCAGCTGGTCCAGATGCTGGAAGTCAAGGAAGCAGTACCTTCAAAAGGTGACTCAGAGATATCATCCACATAGAATTCTATATGTCATGTATACACACACATGACATAGATATGTTTTAGTTGTTTATTTTGTATATATACACGCATACACATATGTGTGTGTGTGTGCAAAATAAATAACTAAGACACCTAATGATTGAATATATGCTTTCTTTCTGGACAATGTGCCGTAGCAAAATGAGGGAATCAACCAAGAATGAGTCCATTATAATGTCTGGGGAAGAGGGGACGACAGGAGAGAGCTGAGAAGCGGTGCTGAGATGGCACTCTGCAAGTGGCGAAGAGAGCAGTCAGTCCAGATAGAGTCCCAAGCATGCAGGGCACCAGAAGCCACACCCCTAGGGAGAAAAAGGCTTAGTAGAAAAGGTGATATGATGGATTATTTTGAATAAAGAAAGCATATATGCATAGCAGATCATATAAGTGAAAGAAATATACCATTTATAAGATAGAGGATTGATTATATGGCTAAAGCCATATAATGGAATACTGTGGAGCCTTTAAAAAGAATGAGACAAACGTGCATTTATTGGTATGGAATGCAGTCCAAAATATATTATTGAATAAAAAGGCACAGTAAGGAACACTATATATGGTGTGATTCCATCTCTGTGTTTTTCTAGGGTGGGCAAACAGACTTCTATAGTTAGGTTCTACATCGCACAGACTAACCGTGGGAGGATCTGTATTAGGCTGGTAATGGCTGCCACAGGAGGGGGAATGAGGAACTGAGGAAACAGGAGCGAGAGGGAGATGTGCTTTGTTTTTACCTATGTACCTTTTATCATCATTTTGAATGTTTAGCACATATAAGTACTACCTATTCTAAGCAACCTGATTTTTTCACCCTGCCTATGTATTACCTACTCAACATAATGTAATAAATATTGTAATGTAATATTTATATTACATTATATAATAAAATGTGATGTAATAAATATTACTCATCCCATCTGGCCCTCTCAATTCCACTTATTCTGCTGTACCTTTGCTTTTGTCCATAGAATTGATTACATCCTAATTTATTATAGAATTTGGTTATGTATTATATTCTTATTTGTTCTTTATACCCCCCTGCTAAAGTATAAATTCCAAAAGAACAGAGATTTCTGATTGTTTTGCTCTACAATAAAAGCACCTAGAGGAACGTAAGATATACTGGGGGTAATCTGTAAATGCTGGTTCTGTGAATAAACTTTAAAAAAAAATTATCACAAATGCAGATACACAGACTTTCAAACTGGTTGCATTGTGCAGAAACCAAACTAGTTATAAACTGTGAACATTTCTTTCAGGAACACACGGTTTATCCCTATGGCGACTTCGGATAGATATCTTAGAAAATACAGAGCAGTGTTTGCAATACTTGTACTACATTCACATATGTAGTGATAACGGCTCCAAGAGGAAGAGTTTCATGTAAGGATTGGATGAGAAGGAAGAAGTCCATATGCTTCTATTAAGTGTAATGTTTAAAGAGGAAGCATCTACATTCTTCAGAAAAAGAAATGGGGACTTCTCAGAAAGAAGTGGTAAGAAGTGAGCAGAAAGTCTTCACCTGGCACTTAAAGCAAACATGAAAGTCACTATCGTAATGAGCTCAATCAATCAACAGACAAAAATAAACATGAAACAAATGAGTACACATGAAGCAAGTTAGTAAACACATGGTACAATTTCCTAATAAAAGGATGTGCTGAGAAATTATATAATAATATGGGATACATTCCTTAAGATTATAAGTAAAACGCACCTAACAAAATAGAATTATTTGTCAATCAAAATTTTTAATTTAAGTTTTATAAATACAACCATGTATGGAAAAATAGGGAGTTGTTATACCCGCTAAAATATTATAATAGTAGTAGTTACATGCAGATAATGACATACCTTTAATTCTCTTCATATTATAGTATTTTAAATGTGGGAAAAAGATTGTAAAAATGGATTTGTCTTTTCCTATAATGTCTGTGATGAATGTTTAAATTAAAAAAATAGATTAGATTACCTATTTTAGTAACCACCTTTCAGTTTTTGTCTTATATTTTTTAATATATCAATGCAAAACATATTTTAAAAAGCAAGCTTTTAGTGGAATAGTTCTAGAATGGCATGGTGCTTCAGAAATACGAAGGAATTATTTCATTCAGAGGAAACTTTAGTCTGGATGAGGAAACAAGACTCGCGTGAAGCAACCACTAAAAACACTATATATTAGCTGTAAGAGACAGTGGAACAGTGTGGCTGCTTTCATTTTATAGGAGGGAATGAGCACTGTTGCTCAGAGAAGTACAGTCACCTTGATGAATGGGTATGGATTAGTTATAGGAGACGAAAATAACCTTTCAAGTAGAAAGACTGCTGTGGGCAAAGGAACAGAGCGAGCAAATCAGAAGACACTTTCACTCTTAGATCACAGACTTGGATGACAACAGTGGAATAGATTTCCATTTTTGAAGTGATTTTGCAGGTATGGATGGATAGAGGTAAATATGGATAGGCAGAGGCAGGCTGAAGGGACGGAGAGTGGAGACCCTGGAGGCAGACACGTAGGTTATCTAGTCCTAGATTTGCCACCACATGATGTGACCCAGAAAGTCACCTTTGAAGGCAATAATGTCTAAAGTCAGGGTTAAAGGAGAGAGCACGGGGAAATCACCTAATGCTGTGCCTGGCACGCAGCAGTTGCTGAAGAGAGAAGTCGGTGCCCTGCTCCGGCCCACCCATGCCATCCTCCCAACATCTGTGTGGAGGAACAGGCAGAACGACTAGCACCCTTTTGTAGGGAAGAAAAGCGAGTCTCAAAGATACTAACTTACTTGCAGTTAGTAAAACCGAGAAGCAGTGGACTCAGATCACCTGACTTTTAGCTCAGTGACAGTAACTTTCCATGCCGATGATTGTACATGCAGAAAGAGAACCCTGATGTGTGATGTTTTTGCATTTGAGATTAGTTTGGTCCTCATGAGCCTTCATAAAATGCTATTTCATTGGATGGATTCACTACAATCCAGTCTGCTCCTCATAAATGTGATTTTCTGGGCACATAGAGTACACCAACCTTTCAGAAACAAACTCACATTAATTAATTACACAAGGAAAGTTTCTTGAGAAGAAGAGTCTTAAATATCTTGGTCAACATAGTGCCTAGCATAGGGTCTGCAACAAAACAGAGTGTCCATGACACTGCATTTGTTCTTCAGACCCTGACGCTAATTTGTTAGTTTATTATAAAAATATGAATGTTGAACCTCTTGGATGCTACATTCTCCAAAGGGAAAAAGAAGCGAATTGGAATAAGCCTCAGATCAACTCTTTCTGAGCAAAGCATTCAGATCAGGAGGAACTGTGAGCCATCAGATGTTTATTGGTTTGGGGCCTGATGCATTCACTCATCCCCGCAAGAGAGGTGCCTGGAATTTCTCTCAGTGCATGACCCCACGCACCTTCTTATTCTTAAGAACGATTTTACGTGTCTCTGATCACACCCATTTTGCACTGGTTTCCTAGTTAAACCTTCAGATATCACCTTCCTTCCAGTATCTGTGTGGTTATTTCGCTGTCTGCCCTCCCTCTGATGAAGTGGTTTCAAGCCTCCCTCTCTCCCCCACTCAGAGAAGGGTAGCAGAGTGCAGCTGCGTGAGGCTGACATTTCATGGTAACCTTGACTTCTCCCTAACTTACAAACAAAAGTAAATCATTTGCAAACTTTCAACTATTAATAGTAACAAGTTAACGCAACAGAGCTCACAACAGATTGTGACACACCATAGGATCTTGAACTCTGTGTCTCGTAGAGAAAATAAGTGGTTGTTTTGATCTCTTGAATTTCTAATATGTAAGTGGATAGTAACACCCGTAGTACATACACGGTTTTAATTTGTCTTATTTGGCATAGAAAGCAAATTTTGATTCATAAGGAAGACTTCTTGCCTTAAACTTTTTATGTTAAATCATTTTGTATTGTTATTCTATTACAGCTGTCCCAAGTTTTCCCTCAGTGCTTTCCTCCGCCCATCATTGCATCAAGTCTGTACCAGTGTGGTATTTTCCCTATTTCTAAAAAAGAAGAGGAGAGAATGACACATAACTATATTAAAAGATCATTATTAGTCTAAGTAATCTTCAAAAAAAAAAAAAAAGAAGGAAGAGAAGGTAGAAAAAAAGAAAATAAACAAACTGAATTCCTAGGCTCTTTAGGCTTTCAGAAGACTAAATATAAACCCACAGCTCTCTTTTTTTTTCCATTAAGTAAGGAACTTCTAATTCCGGCAGAAGCTTGAGCTGTGATGATTTAACTTTGAGTAGCACTTGTGTTTTCTCATCCTCTCCTTGTATTTGCGGGTCAAAAGAGAAGTCTGTAGGGACTGATATTTCCTGTCTCATCTTTTCTTTCCTTTTTTCCTAAAGCTTCATGGGAAATCAACTTTATAAAACACTGAAGCGAGTCGTGTACACCAACTTCTGAAAAGTCCTCCATAATTCTTACTTATCTATTTTCAACTACACTTTTCTCCCAGGACCCAGACCAGAATCAATCTTTGTATGGAGGCAAAAGCATATGCTATACGATATTTTATAATCTCCCTCCTAATTGAATAAGGGTTATACTGTATTAATTCTGTCTATTTATAACTATTTCTTTGAGGACTGCCTGTTCTGTTCATTCCTTACACCACTGATAATTCCTCAGAGGAAAAGACATAAGTGAATTTATGTACTGGACATTGTCACTCTAGGTATTTGCATCTATAGCCTCTGTAGTTTTATTTTTCTTTCTGAAATGTATTTTTTTATTTTTATTAATTAATTTTATTTCTTATGGAATTCATTGGGGTAACATTGCTTAATGAAACCATACGGGTTTCAAGAGTACAATTCTATAACACGTCATCTGCACATTGCATTGCGCACCCACCACCCAAAGTCAAGTCTCTTTCCGCCACCATTTGTCTCCCTGTGCCCTCTTCTTCCTCCCCTTACGCCCCTTTTCCCTCAGGCTATCATTATAATGTCATATCTGTTTTTTTCTTAGTCCCTTCAACTTTTTCACTGAGACCCTTAACCCCCCTCCCTTCTGACAGCTGTCAGTCCTCAGTTTCTATGAGTCTGTCTCTATTTTATTTGTTAGTTTATTTTGTTCATTAGATTCCACATATAAGTGAAATCATACAGTGTTTGTCCTTCTCTTGCTGGTTTATTTCAGTTAACATAATGCTCTCCACATCCATCCATGCTGTCACAGAGGGTAAGATTTCATTCTTTTCTATGGCTGAGTAGTATTCCCTTGTGTAAAAGTACTGGAGCTTTTTTATCCACTCATCTATGGTGGGTGCCTGGGCTGTTTCCGAATCTTGGCTGTTATTGTGAGTAGCACTGCTATGAGCACAGGGGGGCAAACATTCTTTTGATTTAGCGTTTTGGGTTTCTTCAGATATAGTCCCAGAAGTGGAATTGCAGGATCATAAGGCAGTTCTATTTTTAAGTTTTTGAGGAAACTCCATACTGTTTTCCACAGTGGCTGTACCAGTCTGCATTCCCACCAGTGATGCATGAGGGTTTCTTTTTCTCCACATCCTCGCCAACATTTGCCATTTGTGAATTCATCGATGATAGTATGAGGTAGTATCTCATTGTTGTTTTACTTCAAATCTCCCTGATTGAGCATCTTTTCACATGTCTATTGTCCATCTGTATGTTTTCTTTGAAGAAGTGTCTGTTCAGATCCTTTACCCATTTTTTAAAATTCTCACTGAAGGATATGATTATGGATTTGAGAGAGAGAGAGAGGAACAAAGGTGGGAGAAAGAGGGGGGAGGAAGGAGAGGGAATGAGAGAGAGAGAGAAAGAGAGAGAGAGAGAAACCTATTGGTTGCCCCCACCCCTGCGCTGACCAGGGAAGGAATCTGAAACCAGGTTTGTGCCCTGATTGGGAATCAAACCTACAAACTTTTGTGTATGGGACAAAGCTCCAAGTAACTGAGCCACCTGGCCAGGGATCTTTGCTCATTTTTAAATTGTATTGTTTCTTGGTGTTGAGTTGCTTGAGTTCTTTATAAACTTTGGAAATTAGCCCCTTATCAGATGTATCATTGGCAGATATGTTTTCCCATCAGCGGGTTGTCTATTTGTTTTGCCGATGGTTTCTTTTGCTGTGCAAAAGCTTTTTAGTTTGATGTAGTGACCTCTCTTTAATGTTTCTCTTGCCTGAGGAGATATATCAGAGAAGATACTGCTGTGACAAATGTCTACGATTTTACTGCCTATGCTTTCTTCTAGGATTTTCATGGTTTCCCGACTTACATTTATGTCTTTGATCCATTTTGAGTTTATTTTTGTGTGTCATGTAATGAGGTGGTCTAGTTTTATTTTTTCATGTATCTGTCCAATTTAAAATCTTTCATTTTGAATAAAGAATCATCTTCAGCCAAGAGTTCAGACGTTAAAATGTCTTCCTCTCAAGCATGCAGTGGAAGGCGTCTGCCTATTGAGTATTGCGGTTCGGAGCCCTGGCCTCTTTTCCTTTCAACGTTGATTCCTCTTTCGCATTGTCTGGGTGGGTGTGGCTGAGGGGTGGCGTTTCCTTATGACTGTTCCTACAGATAATGAAATGAAAATATAACTTCATAAGATTTTCTGAGACAAACACTGAGGAATAGGAGTGAATATTCTATTATGTAAGACCAGAAAAATGTTTCTATCTGTTACAGTGTAAAAGGAAATAATAGATATTGAAAAGGTTGAGGATTTTAATGATAGTTTTGCATTAATTTCTTTTTTGGCCTATTTTCTTTTTTTTAATAGATAAGTGACTCCTGAGAGAAAAAGGACAGAAAACTTAGGAACAAATAGGAGAACAATAGAGAAAGGCACATGAAGATCCAAGTTGCAGGGTGAGAAGACCTACGTACGTCTCCAGGTACATGGAGCCAAAGCTTTTCCACATACAAAGCCCCATCCAGGTGCTCAGTGAATAAACGTGGGGGGTGGGGTGGGGAACGTATTCCTTAAGAAGCAGAAAGGACACATGGGCATGAACTAAAGAGGGGAATGTGGGTGGGAGGGGGTGTGCAGGGTGGAGGGGAATGAAGGGGGGGAAATGGGACAATTGTAATAGCATAATCAATAAAATATGATTAAAAAAGAAGCAGAAAGGAAGGAGAAGGTGCAGAGATTAGTTTTGAAGCAGTTGTAGTCTCAGATGACATTTTTCCGCCTCTACTTCTAAAGACATTAGAAACATATGATGTTAAAGTTCCAAGCAACCACAGACGTTGTTTAAGTGAACCAGTTCAGCGCTTCTCCCCAGGGCTTCCCTACAGGGACCTCTCCATGACCCTGAGTTAGCCTCAGGGCAGTTCTAATTAACTTAGACAGGTCTGTAGGCACATCTGAGGAGACAGTATTTAAAATGACACTGACCCTAACCTACCCACAACTTATTCTAACACCACTGAAACTTTACAAAAAAGGTGGGGACTTCGAGTCCTGTCAGTTTCATCGATGGTGCTCATCCAGGTCAACTCATGCATTAACAAAAGTGAAATATTTCTGACTACCAATCCTGGTTTATTTAGTATTTTTTATCCTGTTGTAGGCTGGTTTCTGACTGACTCTCCATGTAATTGCTCCTAAATATTTTTCTCTTCTGCCATCATAAATCTCCATTTTTAATGAATAAATTAATCTCATACTTTAATTCTTTTTGGGGGGTTCTTTTTTATTTTTTATTCTGTTATAGTTTTCCCAATTTCTTTTTTTCCCTTTTGCCTCCTTCCACCTAGCCAACCACTCTTGTCCGCAGTTACTCTCCTCTCTGTTGTCTATGTCCATGAGTCATTCATACATGTTCTTTGATTAGTCCTTCCTTTTCCTTCCACTATTCCTCCTCTTCCTCCTCCCCTCTTATCAGTCTGTTCCATGTTTCAATGTCTCTGGTTCTATTTTTTTTCCATTAGTTTCTTTTGTTCATTAGATTTCAGTTATAAGTGAGATCATATGGTATTTGTCTTTCACTGACTGGTTTATTTCACTTAGCATAATAGTCTCCAGTTCCACCCATGCTAACACAAAAGGTAGGACTTCTTGCTTTATGCTGCATAGTATTCCTTTGTGTAAATGTACCAGGATCTTTTAATCCGCTTATCTACCTGATGGGCACTTGGACTGCTGTCAACACTTAGATATTGTAAAAAGTGCTGCTATGAACATAGGGGTGCATAAGTTCTTTTGAATTAGTGTTTCAGGATTCTTAGGGTATATTCCCAGCAGTGGAATCACTGAGTCATAATGCAGTTCCATTTTTAATTTTTGGAGGAAATTCCATACTGTTTTCCACAGTGGCTGCACCAGTCTGCATTCACACCAACAGTGCACTAGAGTTCCCTTTTCTCCACATCCTTGCCAGTACTTGTTGTTTGTGGATTTGTTAATGATGGCCATTCTGACAGATGTGAGGTGATATCTCATTATGGTTTTAATTTGCATCTCTCTGATGGCTAGTGATGTTGAGTATTTTTTCTTATGCCTAAGGAACCTCTATATGTCCTCTCTGGAGAAGTGTGTGTTCAGGTCTTTTGCCAATTTTTTAATTGAGTCGTTTGCCTTCTTAGTGTTGAGTTGTAATAGATTTTTATACATTTTGGAGATCAAACCCTTGTTCAATATATCATTGGCAGATATGTTGTCCCATATAGTTAGTTTCCTTTTCATTTTGGTGATGGTTTCTTTACTCATGCAGAAACTTTTTAATTTGATGTAGTTCTATTTATTTTTCCTTTATTTCCCTTGCCCTAGGATATCTATTGGCAAAAACATTTCTAAGTGGGATGTCTGAAATTTTCCTGCCTGTTTTCCACTAGGACTGTTATGATATCATGACTCATGTTTAAGACTTTTATCCATTTTGAAATTATTCTGGTGTGTGGTGTAAGTTGGTGGTCTAGTTTCATTTTATTCCATGTACCAGTCTTCTCCCAACACCATTTATTGAAAACAATGTTTTTACTCCATTGTACTCTTGTGCCCCCTTTGTCAAATATTAATTGACCATAGAGACATGGGTTATTTCTGGGCTCTCTATTCTGTTTCATTGATCTATGTGTCATTCATATCAAACCAGACTGTCTTGAATACAGTGGCCTTGCAGTATAGTTTAATAGTAGGTATTGTGATCCCTCCAACTTTGTTTTTCTTTCTCAGGATTGCTGAGGCTATTCAGGATTTTTTTTGGTTCTATATACATTTTTGGAATATTTGTTCTAGATATGTGAAATATGCCATTGATATTTTAATAGGAATCATATTGAATTTACAGATTGCTTTATGTATCATGCATATTTTAATGATGTTAAGTCTTCTGATCCATGAACATGGTACATGCTTCCATTTATTTATATCTTCCACAGTTACTTTCTTCTGTGTTCTGTAGTTTTCCAAGTACAGGTCTTTTACATCCTTGGTTAAATTTATTCCTAGGTACTTTATTCTTCTTGTTGCTATAGTAAATGAGATTTTTTTTTCTTAGTTTTGTTACAGAGCAACAGAAAGGTCCATTATTGTCCTCCGCCTTATGGAAAGATGTCTCTCAAAGCCAGAGATTTGTGAAAAGGAAAGGAAATGTTTATTTAATGCTATACAGAGTTAAAGTAGCAACCTAACATCTCCATTAAAATATCAAAGTCCTTTAGGATACTCACAGACACCCACAGTGCTTCCTATCTCCCTCTGCCCTAAGTCAGGGTACCGTAATTGCAAGGAAGAGAAGCAAACGTCTGGGATCCAGGCTCTTGACACCGTCAGCTGTGTCGTCGTCCAGGCAGGATCTCTGGTTAATCTGAAGCCATGTGGCACCTTCTCATGGCCTACTGGCAAGAGTTCTTTCACCCTTCTTCTAAGCAAAGTCTCTCTTGTTCCCAGGCCACGCAGCCAAAGGGAGCACCCCAAAGCCACGTGGTCCCTCCTCTACCAAAGCTGTGGGGAAGGGGTCCCCACTCTGGCAAAGCCTCGTGGCTCTCCCTCTTCACCAAAGCTGCAGGGGTCTGCACTCTGGTGAAACCACGTGAAATCTCTCCCTCTGGCAAAGCTGTGAGAGGGTCTCCACTTGGGCAAAGCCGAGTGGCAATTCTTTGCTAAAGCCACATGGTGATTTTCCCTCATAGAGCTGCGGGTCCTGCACTCTGGTGAAACCGCATGAATCCCCAATGGCTGCCACGTCTCAGTTTAAATACCCTGCATCAATCCTCCTCTGCAGCCCTATTTCCGACTCCTCCTACAATCGGTTACACCTGCCAGCATTCCCATATATTTCCAAGGTTATTGGGATGCCATCATGAGTTTGGGCAGGCGTGTCTTCATTTTCTGGAGCCAATCTTCTCCAAGCTCCCACACAGGCGCTTTAACTTAGGGTTCCTCCCCCAGTCATGTCCTGGGAGAAGTCCTTTCCATCCCCCTGGCTCAGAGCATGGCCACAGCTGTTTAACATATCTATGAAACCAGTTAAAGGTTATCGATATGTTAAATGACCATTCTGGAGGTTATCTACAAAACTGTTGCTATGCAAAACAACTCAATGGTCCTGTTCCATTTGTCCCTTCCCCCAACTCACACCTGAGGGGAAAGGGGTGAGGACATCTTATATGTCTTTCTAATATTTCCTGCACACCCTGAGTTCTGGGCCCCATCCCAACTCCCTTTTTGGGGCCTCCCTCTTGGCTACACCCTGTTACAGTTTCTCTTTCTGATACTTCATTATTGGTGTACAAAAATCATACCTCAATTCTTAATGTGGTACTCTCTTCCCATTTTTTCTTATCAAAATATAGCTCTCCTTCAAGGCCACTGTTCCATTACTGCTGTTTTGAGAGAAAACTGCTCCTTTTCCCACACATCATGCTTTGGTGTCCATGGGAGGCACAGTGTAGCACTCTTGAATCCCAGAGGACTCGGACTCAGCACATTTACATCAGTTAAGCTGACCCAGTTGTAATGCAATAGGAAGTTGTAGAGGGTATGGCATATTGGAAAGCACAGATCTCATGTGTATATGACAGTTGTCTTGATGCTAAAGAAGGTTCTGGGCTATAAGCAAACTTGTTGCCAGATCTTCTAATTTCTTTAAAAAAGCCAGAAATCCAGGCTTTATTGATGGTAGTTCTCTATTTTAAGTATTGACAACATAATTAAAATGTATGAAGTCTATGGAGTAAATAAAACCTATCTGCAGCCTGACGTGAGCTGTGGACAGCAAAATCAAAAGGTTTATTCTGCCATTTCTTTATCAACTCCTAATATATTCTTCTTTTTAGCTATAGGCAAAATTCTTCCCCTTTTGAGACTACAAAATCTGGCTTTATTAACCTCATCAACTTTCATCTTGACCTGTGGAATGACCACCTAACTTTGCCTGCAGATTTTTACTCCATAGAGTTTAACCTTTACTCTGTATGCCGTTTCCTTTCATGTATAGCTGGGATTGTAAATTGTTTTCTGTTAAATGCCCAATAGTAAATATTTTTGCCTTTGTGGACTATATGGTATGCCACAACAACTCAACTGTACCATTGTAGCACAAAAATGCTCTTGGATAATATACAAATTGAGTATAGAAGAGTTCCAATAAATATATATTTACAAAAACACGTGGTAGACTAGATTTGGCCCATGGGGCATATATAATTTGCTGACCTTTGACCTCAAAAATGAAGAAAAATTTACTTAGCATGGAATGTAAGGCTCTGCATGTTTTTTCAGTCTGCTTTTCAAGCTTAACTCCTATTCCCTTCTCTGTGAGCTAACCAGCCGTGGTGATAGATCACAATTATCATTTATTCACCACTTTCTATATGCCAGCTATGGTTGTAAACCTTTTACCTATCTTGAATCTTGCAGATTTACTCCCAAAAAAGGTGAGGTATAGGCACTTTCGTTTTATAGATGAGTGAATTGAGCCATAAAGAGATTAATTGATTTGCTAGCATCACTTGGACAGTGAGTTGAAAAGCTAGAATTTGAACCCAGCCTGGTGTCTGTGGTCATACTGTTAACCATGATATAATCCAGCCTCTTTGAGGCCTTTCCAAAACCCTTACAATGGTGGAGACTGTACCACGCTGTTTTGAGGATTCCATTTCCTTTTGCCGATATTCCCCTTTCTACGCAGGCCTGGAAGAACTAGATCGAGTATTTCTTCTTTTGGTAAGTCTCCCGTTATTGCACAGCTCCACACTGCTAGCGTTTAGATGATCCCCTTTTGGGCTTAATACCTATTTTCTGGATATAGTGATTACTGTACTTAAAAAAATCTGTAATTGTCTGCTTTGGAAATGAGCCTCAGATCAGGGTTTATGCATCCTTACATAGTTCTTGAAACAACAGGTGCACAATGGCTGAGTTAAATTCAATGACTAATTTTTACTAAGTCTTTCCCTATTTATGATGTATCCATTAGTTCTTGCTTCGGTGGAAGGGATGGGTAGTATCTTGAATTGGCTGGCCTCAGAAACAGATCTTGAGAGACACATTCATGCGTAAGTAGTTTATTTAGAAAGGGAAGAAAACAGTGGTAGAAGAGTGGGGAAGTAAGAGGAGGGAAAGCAGCAAATGAAGTGCATATTATCAAGACATCTACCATGTGGTCCTCTACAGCTTAATCCTACCAGAAAAATCTGGAAGGTTAGTGCAGAATATATACCTCAGAGTTATTCTACCCAAGAGATAAGGTTGCTAGGATATTTATGCACCATTTCCTTTCATTAATTTGTTAAAGGCTACTCTCAGGGGAAGTTCCTATTTAAACATACCCAGAATGCTGCAGAGGCTTTGTTGGCTTACAAAAGCCCCCAGGCAAAGAAATGCAGGTGGTGGAAGTCGAAAGTCCAGCCAGTGTGTGGAGAAGTGTGAGGGCTGGTATCTACGGGCAGGGTGCCCAAACTTCTGAAACTGATTGCAAGTTGTGGAGATAATTTCTCCCCTTTTCCACCTTTGCTAAAATAAGACTTTCCGAATTGTCTATAGAGGTGGATGATCTCATAATTGTTATAACAATTCCTGTTTGGGTGTGAGAAGCATAGCACCCTTATGGTTTTTCAGGTAGGGTGACCTCTAGTACGCTCTGGCAAGCATCTCTTCTGCTTGATCTTTGGCCTGTCTTTACTCCCAGAACTTTGATCAGCAACAATGTATACCTTTTTTTGACATGAGACCTATTATATTGCTGCTTCTCTCACAGTTATATATTCAGGTGTCATTTATAACAGATATTGTTATGATTTATACACTTACTCTTTCAGCCTCAAAATGTGGCCCTTGTTTCTTCCACTGATGAACTCAATGAATCCTTGTAAAGTCATCCCACTGCATTAACATGTTGAAAGTGTGTGATGTTTTATGCTGGGCTTCCATATATGTTTATCACATTTAATTTTCAAAACCCCTCCTCATTTATAACTGACATTTCCAGGAGTCAGAGTAAAAGGTTTTGTCTTTTTAAAATAAGTTTTTAGTTTTTACCTGCCTTCAAAGCTGTAGTTTTCTTTATATTTTCTTATTTCAATATATTATTCTACATGGTAGTCTCAAAGGTGCTGTAGAAATACTAAATGAAAGAGACTGATGATGACAGTGTGTTGAACTTCATTCTGTTAGGAAGTAAAAATACAATACCACTCAGGATATTGTAAACTCAGTAAAAGGACAGTCAGTAAATGTATCCTTTGAAAGGGATGCTAAACATCATGGCAATGATCTCACTATATCACTAAATCGTAATTATTAGACTTCCTGCAGGCTGGAGTAAGACCAAGTGCACTAATTATAGTGCAACCGTATATCTATGAATTACATACAATATGTATGTATGTTATACACACTTTTATAGAGCAGGGTGATATTTTGATATTAATCAAGTTTTTTTTTAACACCATACTTTTACAGCCATTCTCTTTTCTGCTTAGTTCAGGCTTAGTACTGTCTCAACAGAGATAGGGTCCAGCTATTCATATCTAAAGAACAAAGATGTTAAATACTTGGCTTTGAAAAACAAAGATTGGGGAGAAAACTTGGTTTCCCAGACTAGAGAGTAAGAAGATTTCAGAGGTTATTTAAATGTTAGAAATAGGGTTGCCTATATAGTTGGCCCTTACACAACATGGGTATTAGCGCAACAAACCCTCTGCAGTTGAAAATCCATGTATAACTTTTGATTCCCCCAAATTCAGTTTCCCCTTGTTATCCATGAATAATTAGTTCAGGATCCCCTTGCAGATACATGGATGCTCAAGTCCCCTATATAAAAAGGTGCAGATCAATGCCTAGTCAGCCCTCTGCATCTGTGGACTCCCAACTGAAGAGTGGACTGAAGAGAGTACAGCTATGTACTGGCAAAAAAATCTGCATGTAAGTGGACCTGCATATGTGATACCTGTATTGTTTAAGGGTCATCAGTAGAGCAGAACGGAACACTCCTCACATTTTCACTCAAAGGCTTCTGCGCATTGCGAAAAGAATGAGTGATTGTTTCCAAACATTCCTTGAGTGAAGCTTGGGAAGACAATAAACGTAGACAATTATTCTACACCAAAAGGCACCAAACAGTAAAGCAGACTTTGCAGAGAGGCATGTCCAATCTGGAGCTCTGTGGGAGAGGCACTCCACCCAAAAGTGGAATAGGGTTTATAAGTAGCGGGTGATGCATGGGGTGTCAAGGCTAAGAGGTCAGGTTTCCTAAAAACAGAATCTAAAGTAAGACTTTGCATAAATATGATTTATGGAGATGTGGTCAGGAGAGAAAATCTGTAATAGAATTATAGAGGAAAAGATTGCTCCCAAAAGATGGCCTTCACCCATCCACCGCGTGAGTGAAGGCCAGCAGGCATTCAGCGTATGAGAACACAAAGGGTGTCTGAGAGGGGTCTTAATGGAACGCGGGCACACTTCAGTGAATGTAAGACTGCTACGGGCTCTGTGTTGTCCACCCCCTTCCAAATAGCCAATATGTTAATTGGGGAAGAAGGATGTAAGAAGAAAGAGGCTCAGTGAGGAATGAAATGCTAAATTGACTTACTTTATTTAAGACTTTATTAAATATAATTTCTATGTCACAAAATGCACCTGTTATGAGTGTGCTACTCAATGAAGTTTAGTAAATTGATAAAACTATTAAATGGTCCAGTTTTAGAAAATTTTCTTTCTCCCTCATAGTTCTTCCCTACTTGCTTCCAGTAAATCCGTAGGCAACCACCAAGCTGCTTTCTGTATCTAGAGTTTCAACTAGGATTTTGAGGGAAATTTTATAGAAATTGAATGATTTGATTTGTGGTCATTTGTGCCTGGATTCTTTCAATTAGCATAATTTTAGACATAATTCATATTGCAGATGTTTCAGTAATTCATTAATTGTTATTGCTGAAGAGTGTCCAATGAATTGATATGCCACATCTTCTTTGTCCATTCATCAGATGATGAACATTTAGATGGCTTCCAGTTTTCAACTCTTACAAATAGTGCTGCTATGAACATTTATGTGCAAGCGTTTATGTGAACGTATGTTTTTATTTCTCTTGAGTAGATAACAAGGAATTGCTGATTCTAACAATGCATTTAACTTTTTCTGAAATTAGTCAGCTGTTTTTTGTTTTGTTTTTGCCAGCAATGCATGAAGCTTCTAGTTTTTCTGTATCTTTGCCTTCACTTGACATGGACAAATTGTTTACATTACAGCCATTCTAGTAGGAATATAGTGATATTTCCTTGTGGTTTTAATTTGCATTTCCAAAATGATTTCTGGTATTGACTGCCTTTATATGTGCTTCATAGACACCCTTTTGTTCTGTTGGCGTATTCAGTTTGTCAGCATTTTCTGATGGGTTGTTCTGTGTCCATGTTCACAAGGGGTATGCTGTTTCCTTGTGATGTCTTTTTCTGGCTTTTGTGTCAAGATATTTCTGGCTCACAGGATAAGTTGAGAACTGTTCCCTCCCTCTGTACTTTTGGAAAGTGTTTATTTAGTATTGATATTATTTGCTCTTTAAATATTTGATAGAATTCATTGTTGGAATAATCTGGGCTTTTCTTCATGAGAAAATTTTAAATTATTCATTCTATTTCTTTACTTATTATAGATCTGTTTTGGTTATATGTTTCTTCTTTAGTCAATTTTGGGAATTTGTATGTTTCTGGGACATGGCCTATTTCACCTACTTGTCGAATCTATTGATAATGAGTTGTAAATAATATTCCTTCATACTTTAATTTTTATATAGTCAGGAACACTTATTTTTTTTTTCATTCCTAATTTTGTGATTTGTGTTTTCTCTTTCTTCCTCTCTGTCTTTCTTGGCCAGTTTTGCTAAACATTTCTCAATGCTGTGATCTTTTTAAATAAATAGCTTTTTTATTTCATTGATTTTCTGTATTGCCATTTTCTTTCTATTTTATTACTTTCTGCTCTGGTCTTTATTATCCTTCCCTTATATTTATTTATTTTATATTCAACTTGCTCTTCTTTTTCTAGTTTCATAAAGAGAAAGTTTAGATTATTAACTTGGGGTCTTCTTTTCTAAAATAGATACTTTAAGCTACAAATTTGTGTCTAAACATTGATCTACCTGCATCCCATGAGTATTCTTTTTTTTTTTTTTGTTTTTATTCAGTTCAAATTATTGTCTAATTTACTTTATTATTATTTTCTTTAAACCATCTGTTATTTAATTTCCAGATATTTAGAGATTTCCCTAGGTTCTTTCTGTTGTCAACTTCCATTTTTATTGCATTGTTACCACAAAACCTACTTTAAATAATTTTTAAACATCTTACATTTATTGATACATGTTTATGTTCTAGCATTCAGACTACCCTACAGAGTGTTCTATGTGTTCTTAAAAGAAAGAGTGTTCTGCTATTTTTGGGTGAAATATTTTAATGCTGTCAATTACCTCAAGTTGGTAGAAGTCTTCTTTATCCATGATGATTTTCTATGTTTTTGTATCAGCTGAGAATAGAATATTGAAATCTCTAGTTGTAATGGTTGATGTATCTACTCCTCTTTTCAATTTTGTTGGGTTGACAGCATGTGTTATGGGGCTTATTAAAATAGTGAAGAAATAGTGATTTCTAATATTTCTTCACCATTTTAGTGTTACTATTTTTAGATATATGTGTTACATGTAGGTACATTACAAACTCAAAATAGACTGTTAAAATTATTGCTTGATATAATGTTATCTCTTTTAAAGTAATTACAAGAAGAAAAATACTTTATGCATTCTTTTACACTTATCCATATTTTTTCCATTTCTGCAGCTCTTCATATCTCCTTGTAGATCCTAGTTACTATCTGGTGCCATTTCCTTTCAACTTGAGGAACTTCCTTTATAATTTCTTGTAGAACAAGTCTGGTAGCATTTTTTTCTCTTAGTCTTTGTTTAACTTTGAATGACTTTGTTTTGTCCTCATTTTTTAAGGATAGTTTTGATGGAAATCGTATTCTTTATTGACTACAATTTTCTTTCAGCATTTAAAATACTTTATTCCACTGCCTCTTTGCATCTATTGCTTCTGTTGAGAGGTTATCAATCTTACTGTTCTGTGTATGTGATGAATTTTCTCCTTTTGCTTTCAAAATTTTCTTTTCTTCTTTGGCTTTCTACAATTTAACTATGATGTATCTAATTGAGGCTTAGATTAGTATTTTAAAACATGTTTTTTCTGCTATTATTTCTTTAAATATTTTCCTTACCTTTTATCTTCTCTCCTTATGGTACTCCCACTAGAAATACTTTGCCATTATTGATTGTTATACTACATGTCTCTGAGGCTCTGTTAAATTTTCTTTAATTGTTTTCCTCTTTATTATTCACAATGGATATTTTCTATTTAGCCATCATCAATTTCACTGGTTATTTCTTATTTGTGTCAACTCTCAAATTTAGATTTTGATTATTTTTCATAGTATGCATTTCTTCATGGAATTTTATTATTTGCTGAGTCGTAGTCATCATACCTTCCTTGAGTTCTTTAAACAAGATTTCTTTCAATTCTTTGAATATATTTATAGTAATTGCTTTGATTAATATGTTTGCCAAATCCAACATCTGGGCACATTCAGAATTAATTTCTTTTTAATTCCTGCATATGGGTTACATTTTTCTGTTTCTTTGCAAGTTTCAATTATTTTAGTTTGAAACTGGACATCTTAAATAATATATGAGAAATTTGGATTTCAATATTCCCCTTGAAGATTCTTTTCACCAATCTGGTTTTGTTTTGGCTGGACTTAAAAAGTTTTTAAGTCCACATCGATGGATTTTTGTGTGGGTTAGTGAGGGTATTCAGAATTCAGGCATTCTTTTTCAAAGCTGTTTCAGCTTTTCTTGTCACTAGGCCCTCTCAGGTATTTCTGGCATTAGTGCTCAGCCTCTGTCAGCCATGAGTATATGGAGAGTGTGGACTCTCTCTGGCCATTTCTTCACGTTCCTTGGGCCCCTTTGCGTCTCCCCTGCACGCATGTGCCACTTTAGCCAGGGATGTATGGAGAAGTTACCTAGTGGGATCTCCATGTTAAATTTCTAGTCCCTTGAACTACTGCTTTCCACAGGTGGAATCATGAATCAGGTGAACACGGCTGTGTGCTTTTTCTGTTCATTTTCTACAAGATTTGTTGTTTTTTATGAACAGTGCAACTGGGAATGGTGTTATCACTCTCTGCTTAAAGATAAGTCAGTTCCTGCCAGCAGTGAAGTTCTTGGTTTTCATGGCCAGCTGTGCCCTGGCATTACACTACCAAAGCTATGGAGAGGAGATGGGAGCAGCTTCAGATGAGAATGCTACAGATTCCTTCCTACTTGGTGGTCAGTAGTTTTTCATAAATAAATAGTTCTTAATTTTTTGTGTTGTTGGTTGATATGCATAATCCTTAGTGTGATTGTTCTTGACAATTTTTTCAGGTATTTAAAAAAAATTAGAGTGAAGATTTGCTGACCTATTTATTGTCCTGTCACTAAAATATCTTAGGACTGACTTGCTTTTAAATAGTAACTAACTGCAAAAGTCTAAGAACGGTAATTTATCGGACAGTCACTACATTAAATATGTTAGGTTAACAGTTATCACGAACACTTGGTACTTTACCTTTTAGGAGGTGGAGTCTTTGTCACTTTCTTACCCTCTCCCCAAACCCCTGAAGTTCCTTGGATTCAGAAGGCTCTTTGAAAAGGTTAACTTATAGAATACATTTAAAGTGACTCTTAGTCAATATCAGGGCCTAGGACTTAAGATATCAGCAGATCTCACTTTCTTGCTTGAAACACAGCCTCCATTATGTGAGGGAGGAGCAGCACTGTGGAGAGGCCTGGTAGAAAGGCGCTTAGACACTTGGGCAGCCGAGTGTGTGGCCATCTTGGAAGTGCATTATTTAGGCCCAGCCGAGCTACGCTGCTTAGCTCAATCTGTAGCAATGATAAACCCTTCCTGCCAAATTCTTCCCATCTGTAAATTTGTGAGCAACAAAAATGACAATTGGTTTTTTTAATCACTAAATATTTATGTGGTTTGTTACATAGCCATAAATAACTGGAACATTAATATTCTGCCTTCTTGAGGAATGGGAGTTAGGGATAAAAGCTAAGAACAATTATTATAATATCCATTTATCATCTACCTAGCAAGTGAGATTTTTCACGGCCACAAAATCGAATTGCAAAAATATAACCTAAAAATGCAAAGCTGTATAAGCAACATGTTCTCTTGAGTGGAAAGTAGCGATGATATCAGGGAATGAAAACATTCATCCTGGGGTTTGTAGAGCAAAGGAGGAGGATGTAATGAGAAAGGAAGGAGAGAAAAGTGATCAGATGTTTGTTCCAATTACCCTTGCATGACTTAGTGATAAGGGGACATAGATATGAATGAGCACATGAATGACAATTCTTGCTACCATTAGTTTGATGCCCTGTGAAGAAGGCCCTGGACAGGAGATTTTACTTCAGCACTGGGGTTAAGAGAGTATACTAGAAGAATAAAGGAGAAAGAGAGGGTCTGATTTACACTTTCATTTGACCTTCTTTTGTTCTATGTGACATGACCACTGAAGCTAGAATCAGCCGGACTCTTCTTGGAGTCCGCAGTGATCACAGCAAGATGATCCATTTTAAGGGTGGCCCACCTAGGCCAAGGGCATAATGGAAAATGTGGCAAAGTTTCAGAGGAGCTTAAAGAGTCATGCGAGACCCTGGTATCAAGGAAGCTGCCCTGACCTATGACCAAGCTGAGAGAGAGAGAGAGAGAGAGGGAGAGGGAGAGAGAGAGAGAGATACCTGGAGCCTATTTTAGAAGGATGGTTCAAAATTAAGAGAATTTGGCTAATTAACCCAAATAGATTGGGCACATCTACAGGGTTTATACTCCAAAATCAAATTAAATTGATATCTATATTGTATATTGGTAATTTTCTCAGCACATTTTTGAGTGTATGGGACACAAAAATGGAAGACCAGATATTAAAATATTAAAAAAAATATCTTTTTACTGTACATCCCAATTGTAATGTGAGTTTATTTGAGTATGTATTTGCTATATATGTATGGCAAAATAAATGACTGAGAATTTAACACTGGTTTACATTTTCCTGGAGGTATTTTATGAAGGAATAAATATGGCAAATATTTTTTCCACACATCTTTTTTACCCAACCTCAATTACCATTCTAAAAAAACTAGCCTGTGTAGACTGAAGAAATAGATTACTTATCCTAGGAAGGGTGAACAGATTGCCACACAGACAGGCAGTGAAATGTAGTGCCTGAGAGCAGAGACTCTGGGAACAGAGCACAGGGATTTGAATTCTGAGTCACAGAGACTCCAGGACCAGAATGCATGGGTTTGAATTCTGGGTCTGTCACTTCGTGGCTTGATGGCAGGTCATCAAACCTCTATGTGCCGCAACAGTGTCATTTGTTGATAGGTGCAGTAGTAGTACACCTTCATGTTGTGATTACTAAATAAGTTCATACATTTGCAGGATCCACATGTAGTAAGTACCATTATTAAGCTTTGTTATTGTTGTTGTTATTATTGTGATTATTTTGAACACCTGGGCTCACTGAGATACAGCCTAGATGTTCCAGCTCTGAAAGGTGTAAGGGCTCTGTTGGGAGGACTGGAGTAAGTGGAGCATGGCTCCCCCGTGACAGTGTGGCTCCTTGGTCCTGAGGAGTGATGACACTGGAGAGTACGGAGACAACAGTCTATTCATGTCTCCCTATCAAGGCCATTTTGGTGGTGGGACCTTAATGTGGCTGCAAGTGTGGGCTGGGACAATCTCCCAAATGACACTGCTTTGGGACCTGGTAGTGGTCCCAGGGTCAAGATGGGTACAACGAGAGCAGAAGTTGTGAGTGTTTTAGCTGCCAGTGCAGCCCTAGACTGTGTGGCTAAAGTGGAGACACTTACGTAGGAGCATATGCCTTGCCAAATGACAATATTTTTGCTATCCAGGCTGGCGGGTCTCAGAACTAGATGTAATTTGATTTTATAAGAAAAATATGTGATTTTTTCCCTTAGTGTTAATGAGAACATTAATAGCCATTTGTTATAATAAAGGCCAAAACTAGAATGTATTTGACAAAACTTGATGCTTTTGAGAGACCACTGAGCAGTGTTCCATACAGTTCTATTTTTAGAAATATTTCTTTAATATTGTTAACAAGTTTTCTCCTAAATAGTTGAGAAAACATTAAACACGTTGCGACTGAACCTCTTCTTACAATTGGCTCAGAAGAGCAAAACCGAATGAAAATTCCTGCTTTAAGAATATAAATGCTAACTCTCTAGGAAATGTCTAAGTCTGAAAGCGAAATGACATCTCTGAAGTTGAATTTTGAAAAAAATATTCAAGCGCTACAGGGCAAATATCACAAGGTAGGAGAAAATTAGTGTAAATTGCAAATTCTTAGGGCTAATAAGTTTCTAATACTGGAAAAGTTCTATCACGTGTTCATTTTCTGCCCTATGCTTTCATTCCCTGACTATGAATGGAAATTACTCTTAGCAAACTAAGTCATCTGGGGAACACAGTCCCAAGGAATAGAAATCCAGATCCTTAGAGCAACAATTATAATATAATATAAGAACAAATATGAGAAGCAGATTGAGTGAAACATGCTCCCAGAGGAAATTGTGAGCACTGTGATAACAACTTAATTTTTACTTCATTAAACTGTAAGAACATATTTATTTGCTTTGAAATACAGAAGAAACATCACATTTCATGGCCTGAGTTTCCTTTACTAGCACCTCTTTGCTATTTTTGCACATTTGCAATTTGAAATAAAAATTTCAAATTGTAGCTGGTAGGCAAAACCATTTAGAACCAATCACTAATTTCCAAAGGAAAAATGGTCATTGTTTAAATTAATGGAAATATAAATTAATGGAAGTATAAACTCAATAATTTGTAATTAGTGATATTGATAACATATATTTGTAATTACATGCTGTGATATATTGTAAGTGCCATTGATTACACACATGTGCACACAAACGTGCTGATACACTCACGCACCACACAGGACATAAAAAAAGGTTTTAGGAACTTGGTAACTGTCATACCATCAGCTGTCATTCACAATTAATGGCAATAACTATTACTATTAATAATAATATTTATAAGTTCCAGAGATGTAATACCAGAGATTCCTATCACACAGAGACCATGAACTTAGTGGGGAGACATGATGCCACAGAAAATCTAGACAGCTACGGGGCTCGCTGCTGTGCACACCAAAACAGTTCTGCCTGTAGATCAACACTGTGCATCACAGTGAAACCATCGTGTAAGAGAAATCTTTGGAAAGAGTACTTATATTAAGGAAGGTGCCTATGTAAGCACCTGAGAGATGGTACTCTTACAAAGGTACCTAAGATTCAGGATGGATTGTCTATTTTATTTTATTTTATTTTATTTTATTTTATTTTATTTTATTTTATTTTATTTTATTATAGAACTCAATGGCAGTCAGGTTTGGCAAGAAAAGTATGAACTTCTTTTATATAAAATGATATAGATGCAAATCATTTATAGCATCTTGTACTATATGTATCATTTTTTATGGCATGCATACATGCTTGTGGACTATGTAAGCAATGTACAGGTATTATTTAACTGATGATCTGTTATGTTTATAATTTTTATAGAAACTTAAAGGAGAAAGTAAGTACAGTAGAATCCTTCCATAACTATATTCTTATTTATTTATAGCCTAAAAAATGGTTTTGACCCATAATCCACATACTTCTAATTACTTGCTGAAAGTTATAGTAGTACCTAGAATAAAACAAACAGCCTGATATAACCTAGATCTTGAAAATGGTGGTAAACATCATAGAAATAAACACTATTACAAAGAAACATTCAATTTTTGTCTTAAAAGTTGGTACAAAGCAATGGTGTTTTGTTACCTTGGTTACAGAAAATTCAGTACAATATGCCTTGTTGGTCTCTGAAGGGACTTGTTGTATGGATGTGGTTTGTTGTGGAAGGTAGTTTTGCAGAGAAGTTGATATATTTTTAACGTTTTTTTGCATTCTGGTATTAAGTATTTTTTTTGTGTGTGTGTAAAGCTGCTTTCATCAATTAAAAGAAAATATACTTATGCAAACATCAATGCCTCAAAAAAGCATCCCTGGGCACACAGCCTTTTGCCTGGGGAAGGGAAATTACAAGGAGTTTTGTGGTCAGCATGAACACTGCAAGCAGCTCTACGCGCTTCTATTCCCAGCTGTGGGACATGAGAGCTACCAGGATGGAACAAGAGAAGAAGCTTCGATGAGAGTTGTTTCTTCTTTTATGTTCCTTCTTGGCCATAAGAACAAGGAGAAGTGAATCATTCCTGTGTGACAGAGAAGGGATGGAAGTGATGAAACAAAAAAAAAAAAGCCAGAGTGCAGAATCCTCTACTTCCTTTGGACAAGGGAAAGTTACATTCCAGCTGTTCTGGCAAGATCAGCTACGTGTTGAAGAAGTAACCTATTAGTGCAATGGCTATGTGAACTGCCCTCACTCTTTGTGTCCTCGTCTACCAGTGAGATGCTGGGTTCCATTCTTCCTACTGCAGAAGAAAGCAAGAAAGATGCTCTTTTTCTCCTGCTACATCCTCAACTCCTCATCTGCAGTCCCAGAATTGCTTGCAGGTGGCCTGGCGCAGAAAAACAAGTAGCAGAAATGGTTAGCTGTCCTGTGGTAACCAGTCTCCCCTTCTTTCTTTGGTTACAGAATTCTGAATCTTAATGTGTTTGTACTGAATAATTGATGATCCCGTAAAAGCTCTACATTCTCCAGTGTCCTTTGTAGCCGCCTGTGGCTATAAGACCAAGTTCTAGACCATGGGATTTAACCATAAATGAGTGTTATTTCCGAGTCATGTCCTCATAGCAAGGAAGATGGTCCCTCCATTGCCTTTCTCTCTTCCTGTTGGTAGAAAAAGACATGATGGCTGAATATGAAATAGTTATCTTGGGCCATGAGAAGGAAGCCATGTGTTGAAGATAGCAGAGCAACAAGTTAGAAGAGGGCTGGGTTCCTGATTGTCAGGTCTCTTTCCTTGTCCCAGACTATAATGCGCAAGCTTTCTACGGGAGAGAAAAAAACTTCTAAATTACTTAGTGCACTGTTATATTGGATCTCCTCATTATAGATTCGGGGCTTTGATATCCCCTGAATTTACAAATGGCTAAATCAGAGCTTCTCAAACTTTAATGTGCATAAGAAGCAGCCAGGGATCATATTAAAATGCAGATTCTGATTCAGGAAGTATGCCAGATATATTTTCTATGCCAATTTGGCTAGGCTCTGGTGCCCACTTGTTAAATCAAACACTAGTCTAGATATTGCTGTGAAGGCATTTTATAGAGGTGATTAACATCTACCATCAGTTGACTTAAATAATGGAATTTACTACCAATAATGTGAGTGGGGCTTATCCAATTAGTTGAAGGCCTTAAGTACAAGAAGTGAGGTTTTTCAATGCTCTGGCTGGTATGGTCCCATGGATTAAGTGCTGGCCTGAAAACCAGAGGGTCACTGGTTCAATTCCCAGTCAGGGCATGTGCCTGGCTTGCAGGCCAGGTCCCCAGGAGGGGGTTGCAAGAGGCAACCACACACTGATGTGTCTCTCCTTTTCTTTCTCCCTCCCTTCCCCTCTCTCTAAAAATAAATAAATAAATAAATAAATAAAATTTTAAGTAAGGTTTTTCAAAGAAGAAGGATTTCTGTCTCAAGATTGTAACATATAAATCCTGTCTGAGTCTCTAGCCCACCAACTTTTCCTACACATTTCAGGTTTGCTGTTCCTCACAATAGCATGAGCCAATTCCATAAAATATATCTCTTAACACACTTGCCCTCTCCCACATCTTGTTCGATCTGTTTCTCTGAGAAACCCTGATTAATACAGTAGGTCTGGAGCAAGTCCTGAGAATCTGCATTTCCAATGAGCTGCTAACCTTGCTGGTCTACACATTGTGCTTTGCATAGCAAGACACGAGAAAACTCATTGTCAGAAAACGTGTCATCCTAAACTTTGACAAAAATGTGTTGTGTTTGGCATGTCATTTAATGCGTAGGTCATTTTCTCCTCTCTAAGGTGAGAACATTGGCCTAAAAGAACTCTGTGTCCTCTTTCAGCTGTAACACAGTGCATCCTAGTTTAACATCATTGGCAGGTTCTTAGAAACTGTGATTTTAAGCAAGAGGATATATTTATAAGAAAACAAATTTTACTATAGGCTAATTAATATAAATAGTAGTGAAGTTTTTATGGCATATTTCTGGTCACAAAAAAAGCATCAAACTTCTAAATGAAGACCTAAGGTACTTGTAATATTAAACATTGAATTAAATGTAAGCTATTTAAGAAAGATGAATCAAAACAAGTAAGATAGTTCTTTTCCATCCCACTGATTCCAGTTCAGGGTTGCAGTGACCAGAGACTTTCCTGGCAGCTCAGGGCATAGGGTGAGACCGTGCTGGGCAGGGTGCCCTTCTGTCACAGAGCCTCTCACACCTGCATTTACAGTCACTCAGACTGGGATAGTGTAGGCACGCCAGTTCACCTCACGTGCATGGGCTTTGGGATGCGGGAGAAAACCAGAGTACCCGGACAACACCCGTGCAGACATGGTAGATAGGAGAGAATATGCAAACTCTACACTGACAGTCCCACCCTGTCCAGGAATTAAGTTTTTTTCTCATGAACATTATAAGTAAATGACATTGGAGGAAACATTATTTGAGGGCCTGTTTCACATTATAACTCTGTGATGTTATCCCTCCTGGCTGGAGATCCTGGTGAGAAGCTGGCGGCAGGGTCAACCCCAGAAATACATAAAGGTGGGTGGCCACCATGCATGACATCCTGGTTTCTTGTATTGTTCCTCCAGTGTGGACATTTATACATAGTATGGGTGACTGTTCAGCTGATGGCTTCTTATATCCAGAAACCCAATGCCTAAGGAAAGCTAATTTTTCTCCTCTTGGCTGGGAAGAGGAATTTAAGAGCTTTATGTCCTTTTCCCAGGAAACCCATTGCCCAGTGCAAAGGGCAGAGGCAGGTCTAGTGACACTAAATGTCTGCTTTGTGTTATTACCTTAAATATTATACACAATGCTGTGCTACAATGAATTTGTAGAATAATCTTACCTAGGGAAAAAAATGCATTAACAAAATTACTTATTTCTGAAACCAGGGCATTTCCAAAGTTGGATTTGGAAAATTTTGATAATAACAACACTACTTCACTTATTCTTTAAGAAAAATAGCAAATAACTTTAAAATTATAATCTGTGAATGTTGTGCTTTTATTTTGATGCTTGTGTGTTCTGTAAACAACCCTGCATTTTAGAACCAGATATTCTTTCTGAGGTTGTGATCAGTACTTACTTGTAAGCTTGGCTTTTTAAAATCCTAAATTGAAAAGGAGTTTGTTATCATCCTTTGGAACCACAACCAAAATGAAGCTGTAATTATTTTTTAATGGTGGAAATCTGTTTCCATCTATAATATAGAACATTAATTCTTAAAATAGCACATTTAAATGTTTAATTTGGTCCAAGAGCTATATAGACAATTTTTATTTAGGGATTTCAATTCCTATACTCTCCCATTGTCTTATTGTTAAATCATAAAGTGGCATGAAAAAGTATATTTACTGCCTGGTACAAAATGCTAATAGATTGTTTACTGATGGTGCTTTGCTTGGGCTTGCGTCAGTGGAATAGAAAAGGAATGATGCTCTGGGGACACAGATTTACTCATTGAAAATAAGCTTTACACCTCTTTCTATATATACACCATATGTCTGAGATATATAGGTTTCTCATATTTTACCTGAAACATCACAGGAGGTGTTGTGTGTTCATGCCAATGTGATTTTTTGTGTGTGTGCCTTGGCTATGTGTGTATTTGCTGTGTGTCTGTGTGAATGTGGGTACATGTGTTCAGTCCAGGGTGGGGATGGGAAGAAAGAAGCAAATTTCTTTTTCTTGGCATGTGAATCCAAATGCAATCAAGAGCTTTAAATCATTTTCTTATTTTTTCAGTGTCAAGCACTTTTTTGCCTCCTCTTCTCCCCACCCCACCCAACACAATTGCCTCAGGGAATTCCTCTATAGATGCTCCTTCTTTTTATGTACAAAAAGCAAGGCTGCAAAAAAAAAAAAAAAAAAGAGTAGGAAGCAGCAAGGGCATGGAAGACCTGATCAGAACTAGGAACATGTTGTGGCCCCTCTTTCTAGAGTTTTTCAATCTTAAGGAAGAGGAGTGAGGGTGTGAAGGGGAAAAAAGAAGGAAAAAAAATCTGTGTGTGTGTGTATAAAAACATACATTTGCTTTATTCAAACCCATTTATTTCAATTTTAAACTGTCCCTGGAAAGGACAATGGGATAGAAAGGTTGAAAGAGATAGAACTTGCCATCAGTGTATTCTACCACACTAGTATGGGCCTGATTGCTCTAAAGGAAGCTGACATAACCTTTTCCGAACTAGCGACCATTTATTAAAAATCCTGACATTCTTCATTCTTCAAAAAAGAAACAGCATCCTTTAAAGAATGACAGAAAACACTGTGGCAGTCTGATTTGTGGTTCTTTGGGTGTTTGGGTTTTAAAACTATATGTATTAATGTTATAAACTATTGAGGGGTTGAATAAATGTCAAAGAACAAATAAATCTCATGTGTTTTTCTCCTGATTTGACTTTCATGTTTTGAGGAATGATGATATTAGGGAACTACTGGCTAGTGAAATCGGAAATTGAGAACTTTGGCTTTGTGTAGAGATTGAGATTTCTGTATGTATGTCAGAGTTAGTCCTGTTGTTTTAAGCTGACTAGAGCATTGTTAACTGGTTTTCACAAGGAATTAGCTTCATTTGGTGGCAGAATTTCTGTTCCTCTGCTGTGGACCGCGCTTCATCCCTATCACAGTGTTGGTCTACCCAGAACAGGGGATCAGCTGCATACCTTTGGCCCACTATCGAACCCTGACAATATAATGGACCTATTCTGTAGTTAATTCACAGTGTCTGGTATGTCTCCAGCAGTTTAACAGATGGATCCCTACTCAGCCTCCTCTCAAACTGTTTATTAAATATTTATAGAGACAGATTGCAAATAGACCCAGCTTTGCCCCTGGAGGTATGTGCACAGCCCTCTGGACCATAGAGGATATCAACTTGGTCAGTTTAGGGAGGAGAGACAAATTTTTTTCTTCATGAGAGTTTCCAGAAGCACGTCAAGTAGCTGCTTTACTCATAGTGGTGAGATCATTTGTATTCCAGCAGTATCCTATGGAGTTAACAGGATGTCATCTTGAAAATAAAAAAGGCATTATTGCTCTGAGAAGATAAAGATATTCACTAAGTTCATGAGTAAATCTGAATATTTGGGGATAGGTTTTATCACTCCATGAAAAAATGTGAAAATGAATAATGGCGCCTTTTGCTTAAGTAGTATGTGTATACATGGAGAGTTGCCAGAAAAAAGTGTTAATGAGATGACTTGGTGAAATACAAGTAGATTTGGAGATTTAAAAACATTTAAAATAAAATAGCATGCATTGGACACGTAGAGGGAGGTGTTAAAATGAAAATGCCAAGATCATTGCAGGGTTTCACCTAGTTGAGAAGGAGGCCTGGGTGGGGGCGCAGAGGATGCTCTCAGAGATGTTCAGTCTCTGCGGACCAAATGGTGCATGAGTTAAGAGCAAAAGTAATGGTCATTGGGCTCTAGGTTTGTGAGAGAAGACTCTTGAATCTCAATCTTTGCTAGAGTACTTCCATAAAAAATGCCGAGACCACAGTCTTTATACTGCATTCGCAAGTTACGTAATCATCAGTCTAGAGAAGACTCTGAGCTGCCAGTGTGTCTCGTCATGGGCAGTCTCAGAGACTGTCCCAGAGAGGAAGAGACTAATCCGGGGAAATATCATTGTGCTAGACTGTAACTATGTATTTTAAGTTTTTAATGCCACAAGATAAATTACTCATCCATCCTTTAAAGGTATTTCAGTGGTTTCACAACATTTCACAAGATCTCATGTACATTTTTAAATGATAGAGTTAATTTGGAAGTGTATGCAACCATAAATGCCCTTTCATTTAGTAATTCCTTGAATTAAAGTTATATTATGACAATAAATGTGCTTTATGGTAAATAATCTTTACTGTTATAAATACTGAATTTATTGCTTCTGCTGGAGCCAAGAAAGTTACTAGCTGTTCTTGCTAAAAAGAATCTTCTTTTGTTTCCATTTCTATTGACTTAGCTGTTTGTCATCAGCATTCTAAATCCATGACACTATATTAAAAGCCATAGAAGGGTTATAAAACAAATAGATTCTGGCCAGTATTTGCATTTGGAGGAGTTTATAATCTAGTAGTGCAGCTGAGGAAGAGGACATATAAATGAAAAGACTTAAGAACGTGTCTATGGAAAACTGAATTTAATCAAAATTTTTCTCACAGATGTGTCTAAGTTCCTGCAGCATTGCAAATGATGGCAGACTTCAGTGTCTGGCGTGATGTTGGAACTAAGGAGCATTTGCTCCTGATGATATGTATACCAGGTAGTGTTATGATCTATTTATGTTCTCCCAAAATTTGTAGGTTGAAATTCTATTCCTATTCCAAGATTAGAATATTAGAAGGTAGAGTATTAAGAGATAGAGCCTTTTAGAGATGATTAGTTCATGAAGGCAGAGTCCTCATGCAAAGAGGCTGAGTTCCCCAGCCCTTTCTGCCATGTGAGGATACCAAGAGCAGTCTCAGACCCAGAAGAGAGCCCTCATCCAACCATGCTGGACCCTGATCTCAGACCTCCAGCCTTTAGACCTGTGAGAAAGATGTTTCTGCTATTTATAAGCCACCCAGTCTGTAGTATTTTGTTGTAGAATCCTGAATGCACTAAGACAGGAAGGATCCCTAAAATATCCTTCTCTTCAGGTGTGATATTCACATTCAGCCATGGGGCCCTGTGGGCTAGAGTAGGTGTTAACTCTGGCTGTTACTTCGGAGATGTTTTAAGCAGATACACGTGCAAGGTTAAGAATCTCCTCACTCAAGCATCCAAAGGAAACACTATTATTTGGGGAAAAAGTGCGTAAAACATCAGCAATGCAGCACCACACCCCTGCTGACCACACACAGTTCTGACTGCCCAGAAGCTTGTGTTGATCAAGGGACAACTGTATCATTCGGGGTTGCTTTACTGGAGCCGTGGGCCTGGAGGATGCTGTTCTGCATCTCTGTCCCCAAGGTGCAAATTACAGTGAAGCCAGCTGCAACATGTAGCATCAGGAGGACTCACCCCTTCTAGAACCTAGTTCTGGAGACTCCTAGGTGTTTGTGAATCTGAGGAAATGCCTTGGTGGGTAACACAGCAGTAGGGTGCTACGGGGTCCTGACACCAGGCCTTCTTTGAAGTCTTCTTCCAGCCTCTCAAATGACACCAAATAGTCAATCAACAGCTGTGCTTTGTGACATGTGTATAATTTTATGTAAATTCTCAAAAGTGGACTAATTGATGATCATATATACCACACATGAGACGTGTGAGCAAGAATGAAAAATATACAGAGTACCTATTAAAGTCTTCAGCAAGGAAAGCAATGGAAAGTATAGTTATATTTTAGGATTTGTTTTGGAATTACTCTGGGTTTTTATTTGTCTTTTTACAAACATAACTTCATTATAGACAAAACTATTGGACATGATTTTTGAACAGAGATGATATTTTTCTGTTACATAGTAAGAAGACCATTATGGGAAGTCAATTTTATTGTCCACAACGTCAAAACAATAAAATGTAAGAAGTGTTTTTTTCTTGAGTGGTTAAAACTCATAACTTCCAAAATAGTACATTTCTTATTTTTCTTGTTTCAGAGTTCACTAAGACAGACTGAACTGGCCCATTACCATTCTCATCAGTTTAGGTTTATATGATGCATGCACTGAAATGAACATCTGGACAGCTAGAGAAGGAATTTCATTTAGAGGCCCCTGTAAGTCTTTTTTTTTTTTTTTTTTCATATTTGAAATGTCCCTTTGGAAAATAACATAAGTAGGAAAACAACATTCATTAAAAGAGAAATACTTTTAAAAGTCACAATTATTAGCAACAAGATTACCAATGACAATTTTTATTTCATACAATAAAGGTATAAGCAATATCATAAAGCATTGTAGAAAAATAATATGTGTTGACTACTTGGACTTTATCTTGCATCCAGAGAGCCGGTGAACTTAAATTCATAAGTGACTTCCAAGGCAACTAGCTGTAACCACAGTTTCCGTAGTCTCCCAGGCCCAAGTGGAGATTTTCAGCCTGGGTAAGGATTCCATAGAGACATTTGATCCAGGTGCCTTATGCAGCAGGATTGGTGATTCAGTGTGTGGCATTTAACAATGTGAGTCAGAATTAAATGAACGTCTCCGTTTTATAGCTGGGGAACTAATAGAAGGGCCACTTCTTGAATGAGTCATTGAACACAGATCCTGCTGCAGGGCACTTGCTAAAGATTGTGCAATCATTTTCACAAGGAGCTAAGACCATAACCTTGATATTCTGCCCTTTCTAAGTTCAGGTGATCAAGCTGCTCATCTCTGTTTGCCCAAAATAGATGGGAGCTACAAAACTGCCTTTCATCTTCATTCACTACTTTTTTTTCCTGCATGTGTGCTATGCCCTATTCATTTTATGTGAATAATGCAGACATATTTTTAACTCTTAATGTATTCTGCTAGGATAAACTATACTTGTTATTTTTAATCCCTCTTTCCTCCAAAAATATTCAAGGCAACTTAGAATAAAAGACACAGATATACCAAAACCATTCCAGCAAGGGCAGATGAATGTGATTGCGGGCTATGCTAGGTCAAGATAGCTATACCAGAATTTATAAGCTAAAGATAGCTCCTGAAACTGAGCATCAAATTTAGCTTTCAGCTCCCTGAAAATTATTTTAAACACACATCATTTTGCCTTTTTTTGGGTAAATGTCAATGTCTGCATTAGTGTCTTCTATTTCAGAATGTAAGTTCAAGAGGGGGTCTGGTTTAACATGGTTATCAATCAGATGGCAAGCATTATTGAGGATCAGTTGTAGTCAGAATATTATGTGAAGAGTGGGTAAGTAGGGCAAGACATCAAATAAAAAGAGGAGCAATTACTTGTTTCTGTCCTTAGTGAGGTCACCGGCGGTTAGATAAAAGAAATCATACATTTGAGAACTCTCTTACCACAGAACACATAAGCTAATGAATATGAATAGAATCTATAGCTCTTAATCTAGGTACAGCCTGATATTTCTCTGAGCAGGTGCAAATGAGAAGTGAGAGGCTAGTTGTCAAGGGAAGGCTTTCATTCCGACTCCAGGCTGATGCATGTCTGTCCCAGAACAACCGCCACAGGTGTCCCAGGGCAGGTTCTGTGTGGTTGGGGGGACAGAAGCACTATGTAGTCCAATGGTAGTCTCTATTTAACCTATGCACCCCTGTGTAAATGGAGAATTGGAGAAGAAAGAAAAGAAAGAAGAAAAAAGGAAGGGATGGAGGGAGGGAAAGAGGGAGGGAAGGAAGGAAGGAGAGAGGAAGAAATTTGGGCTAACTTTATGGACCTCGTGCCAATGTGAAAATCATTTAGGGAAATTTTTGTGTCTTTTTTTTGTGTGTGTGTGAGTGTGTGTCTTTTTTCCTTATACTTAATTGGCATAATAGAGTTAGAGATCATTGGTGTTTTATAGAGCGATAATCACATATATCTTTTCTATGCTTTAGAAAGCAATTTTTTATAAGCAGACAAAGGAGTTAGAGAGGTACTGATGAATTATCAGGTTTATTACTGTCAAAGCTGACTTGAAGAATGGCTTTCAGTTGTTTTCCAAAATCCTCATCTGGATATGACCCATCTGAGGGACAATGTGAGTCTTTGGAAAAAACATACTTTCCCAGATTTGCTGACTTATATCTCTGCCATATTTGGGACAGAGAGAGACACTAATGTTCGGAAACATCCTCAGAAGACAGGCCTGGAGCTGAACCAGGTGTGCCTACTATGTGGAAGCAGGTACGTCTTTATGAGAAGAAAAATCTAAAATGAGAAATGAGAAGAGGTTGTATCATGTGTGTTCTTAAACTTCTGCTTTTCTCATCTCAAATCACACTATCATAAATAAATCACAATCTGGTGAGGGGTAAGTTAAGTCTGGGGAGTGAGAACAGAAAATATACTGCCCAGGTGGGGTAGTTCTCATGTCTGCCTGCTCACTAGGGTCTCTTAGGGAATTAAATGCACAACACACACAAGCACACACATTACGTGCACAGGCTCCACATGTGTATCCGTGATTGAGAAACAGGAGAATGGGGAAATGAAGATCCTCCAAATAGAGGCCTTTACTGAATTTATAGTAAATGGCTTGGTGTATGGTAGAGGTTTAATCGACATTTACTGAATAAATTACTACAGAATGTATTGGATATTAACCATAGAAGTTGTTCACGATTCACTCTGGGCCACATTACAGGGAAAATGATATTTTCCTCACTTGTGCCCTGAGAAATGTTCTTTGCAAGAATCCACCTTTGTAAGAATATGCTTTGATTTACAGTTTTCAGGGCTGGATTTGGCTCACAGGTGAGCTCCAAGGTTCAAAGTGAGTCACTCTGTATAAAGCAGAGGATAAAGATTGGAAATCTGTGAGAAAGAGAGTAAGAAAGAAGAGAATGGCAGAAAGGCGAGCAAGAGAAAGGAATGCTTAGTGTTGCAAGATGTGACATACCATCTCATGATCAAGAATACACTGAAGTCTATAGTTCTGAGAAATACTTTTGTATGAATAACTTTCTCATAGAAATTAGTAACAGGGCTGAATCTGAATTCTAGGTCAGAGACTAAAGTAGCTTTACTGCATAAAGGCAGATGTGATTGAAATTAGATTGTTTAAGGGTCCTGAATGCATCAGTTAGTACCCAACTGAAGTACAAACACTGAATTCACAGACTCTTATGAAAGTAAATTTTTACACAGAGACTGTTAATATGACATTGCATCAGAACTACAATAATAAGGCAATAAAGTTACCAGAATTTCCATTCTAAAACATGCCATTTTAAACCTTGAAGCATAAATTGATATGAAATAATACTCAAACTTCTTTTTATCAATGTTCACAAGTTATAATGGATATTCCAATTAGTTTTTATAAATTACATTACCAATTCTAAAAGTTGCATAAATTTTTAAATTTCTGGAAGGAAAAAGTGTTATAATTTTACTTGCAAAAATTTCCAGCAAACAAAACAAGCCTTAGAAAGTGACAAAAAATGAGAATAGAATGCATACAAATATAAAATGTTATTTAACATAGTGGGATAGCTCAAACTTCTGTGAAGCTGAGAGATATATGCATGCAAGAAAATACCAGTTTAGCTATGATTGTTTGCAAACATTGTAGTTATACATACAACTGTGTCTCTTTTTTCTCCCTTTTATTGTATTGCCACCAGCTTAGATGAGCTTCATTTTATCCATTTTTCATAATTACAACCAACTTCTCTCTGGTACTTAAACTCAGTTTAATCTTGATCCCTTAAAAATAAAGTCCAATGTAAAAATAACAATAGTAGAGTGGATTCCAATGGCTTATTCTATACATTAGTTATTCAGATACTGTCCTTTCTGAGTGCTTGTGTGGTTCTGAATACCCTTTTTATTACTTTTGTATCTGAAACTTGGCTGGATACACAATTCATGCGACACATTTTCTTTTTTTCCAGAACTTTGTAGACTTTCCCTCTAATCTTTTAGCCTTAAATGTTGCTGTGGAGAAGTTTCAGGGGACTCTGCTTTTATCTCTTGGTGTGTGACTTGGGTCATCTGGAGGGAGCCTTGAGAAGTCTTTCTTTTTATCTTTGAAATTCAACAGTAAACCAGAATATCTTTTGGCTTTGAGTGTTCTGAATTAATTTTGCCTGGATGAGAGTGCGTTTTCTTCATCTTTAGTCATTCCCCCCATCATATTGTAGATTTTTTTTAGCTTTATATCCTTTAATATGTTTTTGATCTTGTTGGGCTTTATTCTTTGAGGAAGCCAGTTGTCTTACGTAGGGTCATCTTTATCTGTCTTGAACTCTGTCTTTCTACTTCCCTCCTTCTTTCCTCCCTCTATTCCCCCCTCCCTCTCTCTTCCTCCCTCCTTCCTTCCCTCCCTTCCTGCCTCCCTCCCTTCCTTTTTTACTCCTTATTTCTTACTCTCTCCATCTTTTGATTTGTTTTTCTGTATTCTCAATGTTTGTTGTGATTATTTAAAAAACTCAATTTAGGGTAACAATTTTATTTTTAGTCTCATGTACTATGTTATTTAAAATGTAATAATGTGCTACATAAATATTACTTTGACAATCACTTTTTCTTAATGCTGGATATGCTGTTCTTTTTATGACTTTTCATTTTTTTTAAATCAAAATCATCCTATTATATTTGTCTATAACAACAACATATTTATTGAGAATATTTTGTTTCCTTCTGCTGTGCTTCCTTCATACACATTTTTTCTTGACTCATGCATGTTTTTCCCTGTTTTTCCTTATTATTTATCTATTAATTAATGTTTTTGAGTTCTTATATGCAAGTATTTTTAAATTTTGTTTATACTTAATGTCAACCAGCTAGAGGGAAGGACCCACAAAAGAATGAACCAACAACAATCAAAACCAATTACATCCAGAGATCCAACATAAACAGCATAAAGGGCACCCCAAGGGCATCAAGTTCAGGAAATCAAGGAGACTGCACCAGTGAATCTCACAGGTCTCCTACCATAGAAGTTTGTACCACAAAGTCAGGGAGTTAAAGCAGATCAATTTGAGAAGCAGAAGCAAACAAGAAGAGTCTCACAAATAATGGGAAGACAAAGAAACAGCCCCCAACAGAAAGGAAAGGAGGAATCCTCAGAAAAAGTGCTAAATGAAATAGAGGTAAGTAAACTATCAGACATTGAATTCCAAACAATGGTTATAAAGAAGCTTAGTGAGAATTACCAGAAACTACAGGGAAGCTACGAGGAACTTACTGCAAACTATATCAGCATGAAAAAGGACATAGAAACTATCAAGAGCCAAGAGGAAATGAATAATACAATTTCTGAATCGAAAAGCATAGTAGAAAAGACATCAAAAGCAGGCTAGATGAAGCAGAGGATCAAGTCAGCAAGCTGGAGCACAAGGTAGGAAAAAACTCCCAGAAAGAGCAAGAAAAGAAAAAGAGACTCAGAAAGAATGACATGTTAGGGGAAATGCAGGACAACATGAAATGTAAAGTATCTTGGGATACCAGAAGGAGAAGAAGAGGAGCAAGGGATAAAAAACCTGTTTAAAAAAGAAATGATGGAAAACTTCCTTAATTTGATGAGAGAAGAAGTGACACAAGTCCAAGAAGCACAGAGGAACACAAAGAAGTCCACTCCCAGACACATCATAATTAAAATGGAAAAATTCAAAGACAAAGAGAGAATCTTCAAGGCAGCAAGGGAGAAACAGGAAGTAACATACAAGGGAGCCCCAATAAGACTAGCAGCTGACTTTTCGATGGAAACACTCCAAGCCAGAAGGGAATGGCAAGAAATATTCCAAGTAATGAAAACCAAAGGCCTGCAACTGGGATTACTCTACCCAGAGAGGTTATCAATTAAAATGGAAGGCCAAATAAGGAGTTTCCTAGACAAAAGAAGCCTCAGAGAATATACCTCCTTCAAAAGATCTCTGCAAGATATGCTAAAGGGTTTGCTTTAAGAAGATGAAGAAACAGTGAGAGAGAGAGGAACACAGGTACAAAGGGGGTAAAATGACAATGAATTGGTACTATCAATAATATGTTTAAATGTACATGGATTAAATGCTCCAATCAGAAGACGTAGGGCAGCTGAATGGATAAGAAAACATGACCTGCACACATGCTGCCTGCAAGAGACCCACCTCAGGACAAAAGACCTACACAGACTGAAAGTGAAGGGTTGGAAAGAAATATTCAAGCATGGACAAGAGAAAAAAGCCAGGGTAGCAATACTTATATCAGACAAAATAGACTTCAAAGCAAAGGCCATAAAAAGAGACACAGAAAGACACTTCATAATACTCAAGGGAACAATCCACCAAGAAGACATAAACGTTGTAAATATATATGCACCCAACAAGGGAGCACCCAAATGTATAAGGAAAATCTTGGAGGACTTCAAGAAAGATATAGATAGCAATACAATTATAGTAGGGGATTTTAACACCCAACATCAACAATGGATTGATCTTCCAAACAAAAAGTATCAACAAAGATATTGTGGAACTGAATGATGCATTAGATCGAATGGACTTAACTAATATATATAGACCCTTTCATCCCAAAGGAGCAAAATAGACATTCTTTTCAAATATACATGGAAAATTTTCGAAGATAGACCACATGACAGAACACAAAACAAGCCTCAACAAATCAAGAAAATTGAAATCATATCAAGCATTTTCTTGTACCACAAGGCTTGAAACTAGAAACAAACCTTAAGGAAAAAACTCAAAAATATTCAAACTCATGGAGACTGAATAACATGCTATTAAATAATGAATGATTTAATAACGAGATCAATGGAGAAATCAAAAAGTTCCTGGAAACAAATGAAAATGAACATACAACAGTCTAAAACCTATGGGACACAATGAAGGCGGTCCTGAGAGGGAAGTTCATAGCAATATAGACCTGCCTAAAAAAAAGAAACATTTCATATGAGCAACCTAACCCCACATCTACAAGAACTGGAGGAACAATAACAAACAAAGCCCAGAGTGTGTAGAAGGAAGGAAATGATCGAGGTCAGGGCAGAGTTAAAAGACATGGAAACTAAAAAAAGAACAATTCAAAGGATCAATAACTCCAGGAGTTGGTTTTTTGAAAAGATAAACAAAATTGACAAACCTCTAACCAGACTCATAAAGAAACAAAAAGGAGAGGAACTAAATAAATAAAGTCAGAAATGAAAGGGGAAAAATGATAACTGTTACCACAGTAATACAAAGGATTGTAACAAATTACTGTGACCAACTATATACCAAGAAATTAATGTGAAATTTTTGGTGTGGATTATCTGATTTGCTGATTTTGCTGATAAAATACACTTTTTTGTTTTTTGTTTTTCTCCTCTCCCACCATGCTTGACAACTATTTTGGTTCCTTTTCCCTGGAGCTACAATTTGAGAGTATGGGCGATGGAAATGAGCACCACTGAGGCTGTGCTCAATGCCTTAAGCCTTGGTTTTCTCTGCAGGATAGGGTTTTCATCTATTTCCACTCAGATTATTCTCTAGTCATTGTGACCCCTGTAAACCTAGCTATCCTTATTTTTTACGTGTCTTCCTTTTTACCCTCCTGCCAGGAACTATTTCCACTACTTCTCAGTTAAAACAAGAAAAACTCAAGGGTTCAATCTTAACTTGCTTCTCCAAAATTTTGCAGTGTTGTTGAATGTAATTACTATGTTATTGACTGAGCGTTATTTTTTCAAGAATATCGATGAAGGTTTCAAGGCCAACTAAGTTACCCACACTGTTTTGCTTTATTCTAGAAACTTCCGTTGATTCATTCTAGTTTCCTTTCTTAAAGATTTTATTTATTTATATTTGGAGAGAAGGGAAGGGAGGGAGAAAGAGAGGGAGAGAAACATCAGTGTGTGTTTGCGTCTAGCATGCCCCCCACCAGGGACCTGGCCTGCAACCCAGGCATATACTCTGACTGGGAATTGAACCTGAAACCCTTCATTCTAGTTTCTTGTCTATGTTTATTACTTTCAATTGTACATCTTTCCTTTTTGAACGCTGCTGAAAATATTCAGTTTCATTAAGACAATATTTTAAAGTGTGTTCATTTGAAAAGGCAGAATGGAAAATGGAAATGATCTGGTTTCATATTGCCACCTGCCATCTTTGCCCGAACTTTCAGCAATCCACTTTTACTTTATTATTTACAATTTTATCTAAGAATGCATTGTATTTAGTTTTAAAATTTCAGCCAAAAATATCACTTAGACAACAGGTTATTCACTTATTACCTGGTGAATAAAGTAATTTTTCTTTTTTTACCTACCCTTGTGCTACAGCTTTCTCATTTTATGTGAGCTACCTTGTTGTGGTCAGGGTGCATTGTGTGTGTCTGTGTATAGCTTGTCCATATGGTTTTTTGTTGCACCAAGTTTGGTCGTGGACACTGTTATTCTTTGTTTTAAAAGTACTATACTTTCTAATTTGCTGCTTTCATATGCTGATTTCATATCATGCTTCAAACTCTCTCATAATATTATAAAGGTTTTTCCATTATTCTGTGAAATAATAGAAATAGAAATGTTGTAGCTAGAGAGGAGATGAGGCTTTATTTAATTAAACAAGAATAATGATTTAGACCATGCTATTGAAAGGCAGAGAGTGTGTTGTAGGAAGCTCTAATATATAAAAGAAATGCTAAGCATTGATTTAAGAAATGTTTATTTCACATGGTATTAGGGAATGAAGAAAAGTAATCAAATCCATTATTTTTCATTGTGTAGCTCATACAACATGTTAGGTTGTCATGATTTTTGGTTTTTCAACTGGTGGTCTTGCCTCTGTTCGTGCCCTGGTCATCAGCATTGCCTCCCTACAGTAAGGGCTACTGGCAGGGCACAGTGAGCACTGTGGCCCAGGCAAGGAGGGAATCCATAGGACATAAGATACACTTCAAGTCTGGGAGTTATAATGATGGGATTGCTACTTGTGTTTTTTCCTTTATTGTTCTCATGCTTAACATGGTTGAAACAAGTTTTTTCTATGGCATAACTAGTGACTGAGCTTTGTAGCTCCTGTTTTTAAGAGGAAAAATGCTAGGAACGGTGCAAAGCCTCCTTCAATGAGTAACCTGAATTGTAGAAAGGACCCACTGGCTTCTTGCTCGGCAGTGACTTTCCATCTGGGCAGCTCCTGGGTAGTTAGTGCATAAAGCTCTGCTGGGGCTGGCTGGGTGCAAATTGCCTTCTTCTGAATATGTCTGCTATATGCCATTACTTGCCTCCAGCAAAACAGAACCCCTCCAGTAGAGAAGTCTCTTTAACCAAACATCAAACAAATCAACCTTTTAGTGTGTTCCTAGGAGCCTCTGAAGAGAAGGAACACTCTGGTGACGTCATTGATGGCAAAGGTTAACCTAAAAGTAAAATGAAATCATCTGGCCAGGCAGGCCCTGCGGGGAAGGAGCCTTGTAATTAGATTGAAGGCTCCTAGGAAACGAAGGCCTGTTGCAGGAAGAGCGTTTGGTTTGCAGAAGCTAATTGGGGTAAGTTTTTGCATCAGTGCTGATGCACCACATCGCTTACAGCCTTGAAAATAGCTATAATGGTGTATGATCATTGAGTCATCCCCTAATTTTAGCAACCTAGGTGGAACATGAGTTGTGTGATGAATACGCACTCGAGTTTGTGCTGTGACTTCAGACTCCCGGAAGATGCCAGTGCTCAGAGGGGCTGAGATGGGAGATATTTTCTGAGAATCACAGGATTGGGGGTGGCCCTGGGCAAGCGGGTTCTGAAAACTTTGCCCTGAGAGCTCTGCTGATTTATTTCCATTCAAACTGGTGTTTTTTTCTGCCTTGTCATCCAGTTGATCTCTCCCCACTGCTTTCCTCATGGCCCACCCCCTGCTTTGTTCTTTCAAAGTGTAAACTCTGTAACTGAGTCCAGTAATTGTTCTAAATAATTTCTGTGGTGAATTAATGAAAAATAGGTCTAGTTATTAGGCAAATAAACTGCCTTGGCTCATGGCTTATAAACAAAAGAAATTTATTTCTCACAGTCCTGGAGACTGGGAAGGCCAAGATCAAAGTGCTGGCAGATTCTGTGTCTGGCGATGGGAGCCCACTTCCTCATGTAAGACCAGGGAACTGTGTGGGTTCTCTTTTATAAGGTTACTATTTCATTTATGAGGGTGGGGCCCTCATGACCTAATTACCTCCCAAAAGCTCCACGTCTGAATACCGTCATCTTTAGGAGTTAGGATTTCAACATACAAATTCTGGGGACACAGCATTTAGACCACAGCATAAGCTGAGAACACCTGCTATAGAGACACTCAAACCAGAAGCAAACTGGGTTTAGAAGAATGTAAAGGTGAGCAGACAGCTACCCTTTTACTGTCTTACCTTATTTCCAGAAAATCACCTCAACTTTGATATACACAGTGTGTTTCGAGGATGTATCAGCTGAAGACTTTGTTTCTGGATTTCTTTGTGTTTTAAGTAACTGTCAGTCTTCGAGTAACAACAGAGTGTCAAGGTAATTAAGCATCCAGAATCTGCCTCTTCCTGTCTTTGAGACAAAAGCATGATACTTAAACTCTCACAGCCTCTCATTGCTTACCTGTAAAATAAAAATTTCAAACAGTCCCTGGCACATAATCAACACTCGTGAGCATGAACTATTATCTTGGAGAAAAAGGTAAGTATGGGGGGATGTATGAGAGCTGGTATTTATTTTGGTAGTCGTAGCAACAACTAACCAAAACAGTTAACCATTTTGAATAGTTACTTTTTGCCAGGTACTGTGCCAAACACATTAGAGTTGACCCTCCAACAACTGTATGGGTCCACTTCTGCACAGATGTGTATGTCGATCTGCAGTTGGGAATCTGCATTTGTGGGGGGCCAGCTGAAGTTACACACTTAAGCGGGGCTTGTGACAGTGCAGGGGTAGGTGCCCCCAGTCCTCATGTCCAAGAGTTATGGTGATGCGATGTCCTTAAAAGCTCTCACTGACCTGCTCTATGCTCATTGCACAGATGAGGAAACTGAGGCATCTGGATAACATCCCAAAGATACCAATGCAATAAATAATTAGTTCATCAAATAATAATAGAAAGAAACTCCAAAAACAGTCTCCTGTCCTGGAAACCTGCATAATGATAATGAGTCATCTGTTTTAATCATATCACTGTAGCCATCCTGAACCAAAAGCTCCTCTTGAGCTCATGCTCACTCTGTTTATTTCTCATATCTGGACTGCTTTTACATTCTGCACCAGCTAATCTCTGGTCCTATTTCAAGTCAGACTCTGGATATTATTTACCATCTGCCTCCAAGGGACACACTTGCCAAGTCCCTTAATTTGCTATAATTGGCAGGTTTTCAGTGTACATAATTTATATCAATAAAAGCTATCCTGGAAAAGAAGATTAATTAAACCATTTCTTCTGGGCCCCTAAAAGTGCACTGGTTTCCAAGAGGCTGACTTTAAGGCCTTAAGGTCTTCTGTGTGTGTATGCTGTCACAGCTGAGCACATTAAAAATGTATGTTGGGTTGGTCCCTGGTGCCTCTGAGCTGGTCAGAAAGATGTCATTGGCACCTGGGTAACATCACAAATACTCACTGAATTAAGCAGCTCACATTTGCATTTGAGTCTTTTGTTCCAAGCTTTCCAGGCACTAGAAACTACTAGATTGCAGTATAATTTATGGCTACCTCTGTGTTGGCAATTTTGTCACTGATATGATAGGAAACACTAGAAAAAATACACCCAGATGTACAGAATTCTAAATAGAGTATGTGAGAGACCACAAACTGATCCAGACAAGTAGCACACACATGTGGCTAGTAAATAGAAGATTCACAGGTTTTTTCCCCCCTTTCTCTTCTTCATCTTCTGCTAAGCTCATGTCCAAAATGGGGCATGCCTTAGGTTTTTGTGCAGGCTCCCTGGTCTTTCCCTGGCTTTTGGATAATGCCACAGTGGGAGTTTATTCCTTAATCTATACCTATGGAAAGTTGGCAAGTTTATTCTGTATTCTAAGAAATAAAAAAAAAAAATCTGTGTGTTTTATCTTTTTCCCAGAGTGGTTTTGTGATGAACCAGTCTGTGAGTGGATTACATAAATAGCATAGGAACGAACATAGAATTGTCACGTTTTCTCTTTCCTAGAATGCTGGTCTCCCTATCCTTGTCTAATTTTTCCCTCACTTGCCTTCCAAATCTCAGCTCAAATATTGCCATGTTTGCCTCTACGCTGCCTTAACACTGACTGATGAAAGTGTTCTCTGTGCTTCAGAAAATAGATCTGAAGCTTAAAAATAAGGCAAAAGTCCCTTAGAAGCTAAGGCCCCCCAAGGATTAACTAGTGGAATATATTTAGGTCACCTTACTGTTTACTCTTAATTGAAAGTCCCAGACATCATGAAATTGTACAATAACTTGTAGCATTTTGCATAGAAGAGATACAAACAATATCTGCCAAGTGGCACAGGTAACTCCAAAGGTTTATAGCCTATTGGACATGAACCAGTTTCGTATCTACCCATCACTCTTATTGGGAGGTTGTTTCTAGTTAGCTAGCTTCTGAAAAGCTCTTTGATATGGTCATAACATCTGACTCATTAATTGAATAAAAGATGTTCATTTTATACGTGGGTGGGATTCATGGTTTTGAACTCCATTAGAGTATAGTGTTCTCCACACGTTTCTGGATTGACTTGTCTCTCTTCGCTCCATGAAGGAAGGGTCTTGAAGGAGGGTTCATGACTTTGAACCCTCAGTGCCTGACCCCTGAGTCATTTGGCAAGAGTGTGTACTGTGAATAAATGATTGTATAGTTTAATTCAGAGTCACTCAACTGGTCCCTGTATCATTGTTCCAGGCCAGTGCAAAGACTCTGTTGCACCAAGAACAGCTTCTATTTTAGGAAAACATAGACATGGAGTCAGAATATTGTGAAAGTCTTTTGCATCATTTGATGAACTCTATGTAGTAGCTTTAGTCTTAATTCCTCTTCATTACTTTATTTTGCTTTGTGGTGTCTTTGAGTTAAGGATAGACGAAGTTGCTCAATACATGTCTCAGTCAGGGCACTTTTCAAGGACAAGTAGAAATATGAAAAATAGGTTACAAACTTTTTGTCTTTTTGAAAAAATGTTGTCTCTAGCTGTTGTGGCAGGCTGAGAGGATGAGGAAAACTCTTTCTCTTAAAGAATACTTTGACTCTTGTAGAAAAATTCCAAATAAAGCACTTTCATGCCAAATTGCCAAAATTGATTTCATCAGTGTTTACTGTATGATGTTAGGTTTGAAAAGTAAGTATTTACCTAAAAACATTAATAGACATGTAATGTGCAATTATTTATATTAATTGTTGATTTGAAAGATCAAATCAGAACTAGGAGCGATATGGTTCCATATATATGTTATTATGTATATAATATTATTGTTTCTGTTTTTGATTTGTCTTCCAGATTTTTATATATTTTTATTTTATATTATATAAAAAGAAATATATATTTTACATGTGAAATATACATTTAATGTAAATATAAAATATGTACATTTATATATATACATATGTACAATATTACTTAAAAACCTAAAGGCATAGGTTCTTTTGGATCAGTTTTTCAAGTTTCTTAGGATATAATCCTAGCAGTGGAATTGCTGGGTCAAAAGGCAGATCCATTTTTAGTTTTCTGAGGGAATTTCATACTGTTTTCCATAGTGGTTGTACCAGTCTACAATCCCACCAACAGTGTACTAGGGTTCCCTTTTCTCCACAACCTCTCCAACATTTTTATGAAAACAAAACAAAACAAAACAAAACACAAAACCTAAAGGCAATTGCTGTGCATTGCATTTTTGTCTTTTTATTTTTTATATCTACTACAACAGTAATATATTTCTTGTCAAAGTACTACTTTAAATGTCTATTTTTTCTTTTGTCTATATTTGGAGGTATACTCAAAGAGAATTCTTAAGAGGAATAATAACTATTATAACAGTTTTCAGGACCCTATTTAGAAATCATATTATAGACAGATAATTAAATATGTTTCAAGTCAGTATCTGACATTTGTGACAAAAATGAAGTGACATCTCATGTTTAAGAACATACACATAACCAGATTTGTTATGTTTAAACCCCACCCACTGTCCAGGGATTGTCAACTAATGAAATCTGTAAAAGACCACAGACATTTTTGCCTTTATGATACTTTAGAATTGTTCTCTAGGCCAAGAGTTGGCAAACTTTTCTTTAAAGGGACAGATAATAAATATTGTTGGCTCTGTGGATCATACATGTCTGCCACAACTACTCCAGAGAAACAACAGACAATATCTAAGCAAATGGCTTTGCTTCAATCAATAGTACTGTACGTACAGAAACAGGTGTGAGCTGGATTTGGCTCATGGGCCAGAGTTTGCTGACCTCTGCTCCAGACTGTTTTCTTAGCTCGGTTTTCTCTAGTTGATCCATAAAATTAAAAAGTCACTATTCTTGGCCTGTATTTTGAAAAATTATGAGGAAAAAAACTCCACCTAAATTGCTTTGACTAGTAGAAGATAAGACACAATTGTATGACTAGATATTTTTACTGAGGTATCTAAATGTTCTTTTAAATATAATAGGAATCAAAAGCTTTGAAAATATGTATTTGAAAATAATACATATTTTATATGTATGTATTATATATATGGGAATGTCTCAATATTGAGGACCAAATAGGATGCTAGGAAAAAGAAAGTAAAATGTTGGTCAAATGCTCTAAAAATCTTATTAATTCACAAAAGCCTAAGGTATGTTTGTCCAGGATCCTAGGCTGTAAACCTATTCTGTAATTGTATCTTTTACCTCAGGGCAGTTGCACCTAAGACACAGAAACTACTCACATGTTAATTCCAGGGCTAGGCGATAACTTGACTGGTGCTTTCTTCATATTACAGGAGGATAAAAACCTTCAGGCATTTGCTGTAGGACATAGTGAAACTTGCCACTGCTCTTTGGCAATTGAAACTCAAGTAGTAAGCTCATCAATGATTGAGTACATTGGAGATGTCCTTTATGTCAGGGATATTTAATGCATGAATTCAGTATTCATTTCATGCCCAATTCTTGATGGAAAATAAAAAAATAAATGAAAAAAAAAAAGACAAGCAAAACTAAGTCCAAACCCTCAGTCCCAGAAACTGAGATGATGAAAAACTACTAAAGAATAGGTTTTTATATATTGTTTGGCATTGACCAAACAATGGCATTAGATTGTCAATTGAAAGATTATTTTAATGGAGACATCTTTGTTTCTGACCCCTTCTCAACTCTATGCCCTAAAGAGAAGAAATCCAGGAACTTCAACTTGTTTAAATGGTGGTTCCTTTATTCTTACCTTGGTCTTCAACTTCTACCCTGAGATTGCAGCTGAGAACTCCAAGCAAACCCCGCCATCATGGACTGTGTTCGAAGTGCAAAGATTGTGTGGGTTCCTGGGACACTAAAGGAAATGAGATCGATGTTTTTGTAGAAAGTATATCTTTTTGGTGCATATTGTTACTACCATTAATTAAAAACTATGTACTTATGGGTACTTTTCATACACTGTTGTTAATCTAAATAATTCTGTAAAGTATAAATTATTATCTTTTTTGGCCAGTTTGGGAAAGATCAAATGACTTGCCATAGGCCACATGGGCAGTGCTTGGCAGATCTGGGTTTCAAGCAGAGGTCTATCCAATAGAAATGCCTCAGAGATACTCACTATCATTCTTCACCACTACTCAAACGAAAATCGTGTAGAAAATATTATTTAGTAAACATGGTGAGGTCCTAACTACTACCTGCATGGTATTCCCACCATTAGAGTCTCTGGCTCAGACTACAGCTTCTTCCAGTGGGGCCGACCGCAGTCATCAGAAGGCCTTTAGGAAGATAAATCTATGTGAATGTAGGAATTCTTCCAGCACTCTCCCGTTCACCTGTGATACCCGAATACATTTTATTAGGAGAAGGAAAGAGCATAGGAGGGTTTGGTGGGACACAACAGGAAGGAGGGGCATCCAGCAACTTCAAGTAAAACATATGGGGAGACAGTGTTTCTCCATCTGAGGTCCTTGGATCTTCTGAAGCAGGGCCACCTGGAGTGGGTTTTTTTGTTGTTGTTGTTTTGTTTTGTTTTGTTTTGTTTTTTGTTTTTTAATGCAAAGTTGTAAGTTTGTCCTTCAATAATCTCAGTCAGTAGGTCTTACTGGGATCCAGGGATCTTTGTCATCACCATTCATGTTTAAGAACTACTGATGGGGAAGAGTTGGGCAGATATGTGATTGTCTAAATAGGAATATAATTCCCAGAAAGAGGAACCTGAGGGGAATTTCTAAAAACTGACACTCAATGGAATAAGTGCATCAAGCAATTGCTGTGCCCCAGACATGGTGGGACCATGAAAACCCTGGAGAACTCGATTTTTTTTAAGTTTTTTTTTTTTAATTTTATTTTAATTGTTGTTCTTGTACAATTTTCTGTCTTTTTGTCCCATCCCAACCCACTGCCCCAACCTTCCCCACCTCCCTCCCATTTCCACCCCTGCTAGATTTTGTCCGTGTGTCCTTTATAGTTGTTCCTGTAAACCCTTCCCCTTTTCCCCTGAAATTCCCTCCCCTCCCCCTCTGGTCACTGTCAGCCTGTTCTCAATTTCAGTGTCTTTGGTTATATTTTGCTTGTTTGTTTGTTTTGTTGATTAGGTTCCTGTTAAAGGTGAGATCATATGGTATTTGTCTTTCACTGCCTGGTTATTTCACTTAGCATAATGCTCTCCAGTTCCATTCATGCTGTTGTAAAGGGTAGGAGCTCCTTCTTTCTTTCTGCTGCATAGAATTCCATTGTGTAAATGTACCATAGTTTCTTGACCCATTCATTTACTGATGGGCACCTAGGTTGCTTCCAGCACTTGGCTATTGTAAATTGTGCTGCTATGAACATGGGGGTGCATAGGTTCTTTTGGATTGGTGTTTCAGGGTTCTTAGGATATAATCCTAGCAGTGGAATTGCCAGGTCAAAAGGTGGATCCATTTTTAGTTTTCTTAAAAAAATTCCATAGTGCTTTCCATAGTGGTTGTACCAGTCTGCAATCCTACCAACAGTGCCCTAGGGTCCCCTTTTCTCCACAACCTCTCCAACACTTGTTGTTTGTTACTTTGTTTATGATGGTCATTCTGACTGGTGTGAAGTGGTATCTCATTGTGGTTTTAATTTGCATCTCTCTGATAGCTAGCGATACTGAATATCTTTTCATATGTCTCTGGATCCTCTGTATGTCCTCCTTGAAGAAGTGTCTGTTCAAGTCCTTTGCCCATTTTTTAAATTGGGTTGCTTGCCTTCTTAGACTGGAGTTGTGTAAGTTCTTTATATATTTTGGAGAATAAACCCTTGTCTGAGGTATCATTGGCAAATATGTTTTCCCATACAGTTGGTTCTCTTTTTATTTTAATACTGTTTTCTTTAGCTGTGCAGAAGCTTTTTATTTTGATGAGGTCCCATTTATTTATTCTTTCCTTTATGTCCCTTGCTTTAGGGGACATATCAGTAAAAATGTTGCTGTGTGGAATATCTGAGATTTTCCTGCCTATGTTCTCCTCTAGGACTTTAATGGTGGATGCAGTTTATATTTAAATCTTTTATCCACCTTGAATTTATTTTTGTGTATGGTGTAAGCTGGTGCTCGAGTTTCATTTTTTTGCACATAGCTGTCCAGTTCTCCCAACACCACTTTTTGAAGAGGCTGTTTTTACACCATTTTATGTTGCTGCCCCCTTTGTTGAATATTAATTGACTGTAGAGACTTGGGTTTATTTCTGGGATCTCTGTTCTGATCCACTGGTCCATGTGCCTGTTTTTATGCCAGTACCAGGCTGTTTTAATTGCAGTGATCTTGTAATACAGTTTGGTGTCAGGTATTGTGATCCCTCCTACTTTACTCTTCTTTCTCAAAATTGCTGCAGCTATTCGTTTATGGTTCCATATAAATTTTTGAAGTGTTTGTTCTATGTCTGTGAAATATGGCATTGGTACTTTAATAGGTATTTCATTGAATTTGTAAATTGCTTTGGGTAGTATGGACATCTTGATTATGTTAATTTTTCTGATCCATGAACACGGCATATTTTTCCATTTGTTTGTGCATTCCTTGATTTATTTCTTCAGTGTTGTGTAGTTTTCTGCATACAGGTCTTTGACCTCCTTGGTTAGGTTTATTCCTAGGTATTTTATTTTTCTTTTTGCTATATCAAATGGGATTTTTTTCTTGATTTCTGCTTCTGCTGTTTCATTGTTGGCATACAAAAATACTTTTGATTTCTGGATATTGACCTTGTATCCAGCTATTTGGCCAAATTCATTTATTAGGTCAAGCAGCTTTTGGGGGAATCTATAGGATTTTCTATGTGTACTATCACGTCATCTGCAAACAATGATAGTTTTGTTTCCTCCTTTCTAATTTGGATGCCTTTTATTTCCTTGCTTGTCTAATCACTATGGCTAAGACTTCCAATACTATATTGAATAAAAATGGTGAAAGTGGACAACCTTGTCTTGTTCCTGATCTTAGTGGAAAAGATTTTAGTTTTTGCCCGTTGAGTATGATGTTGGCTGTAGGTCTCTCATATATGGCCTTTATTATGTTGAGGAATGCTCCCTCTATTTCCACTTTGCTGAGTGTTTTTATCATAAATGGGTGCTGTACCTTATCAAATGTTTTTTCTGCATCTATTGATATGATCATATGATTTTTGTCTTTGCTTTTGTTTATGTGATATATTACATTTACTGATTTGCAAATATTGAACCATCCTTGAATCCCTGGGATGAATCCCACTTAGTCATGGTGTATGATCTTTTTAATGTATTGTTGGATGCGATTTGCCAATATTTTGTTGAGGATTTTAGCGTCTATGCTCATCAGTAATATTGGCCTGAAGTTTTCTTTCTTTGTTGTGTCTTTATCTGGTTTTGGGATTAGGATGATGCTGGTTTCATAAAAAGAGTTTGGGAGTCTTCCATCATTTTGGTTTTTTGGAATAGTCTGTGAAGGATAGAGATTAGCTCTTCCTTAAATGCTTTGTAGAATTCTCCTGTGAAACCATCTGGTCCAGGGCTTTTGTGTGTGGGTAGTTTTTTGATTACTGCTTCAATTTCATCTGCTGTTATTGGTCTATTCAGGCTTTTTGCCTCTTCATCATTGAGTTTTGGAATATTATATTTTTCTAGAAACTTGTCCATTTCACCTAGTTTTCAAATTTCTTGGCATACAGTTCTTCATAGTAATTTCTTACATCCTTTGTATTTCTGTGGTGTCAGTTGTAATCTCTCCTCTTTCATTTCTGATTGTGTTTATTTGGGTCCTCTCTCTTTTTTCTTAAGGAGCCTGCTTAAAGACTTGCCAGTTTTGTTTAGCTTTTCAAAGAACGAGCTCTTGGATTCACTGATCTTTAGAATTGTGCTTTTAGTCTCTATGTCATTTAATTTTGCTCTGATCTTTGTTATTTCCTTCCTTCTACTTGCTCTGGGCTGTCTTTGTTATTGTTCCTTGAGTTCTTGTAGGCATAGGGTTAAGTTGTTTGTTTGAAATGTTTCTCTCTTTTTTAGGTAGGCCTGTATCACTATGAACTTCCCTCTTAGGACTGCCTTCACCGTTTCCCATAAGTTTTGGGTTGTTGTGAGTGGAGAACTCTATTGAAAATTGTAATAGGATCTGTCCACTATCTTCAAACATATCTAGCATTCTTTTCAACTTAGTGTCTACTCTTCTTTTCATTGAATAATTAACATTCATGGACAAAACTATTAATTTTATCAAACTAAGGGCCCCTCTTTCATGGTATAATGATTACAATATGAAATTGCTCAAATTGAGAGAAGATACAAATCAATCTGCACTAGGCAAAATTGCACTAGTTAAACCAGATAACATTTCTATGGATGTAAACAAATATATTATGGATAATGAGTTGAAGGAATTGGTATAAAATTGAATTTAAAGCCTTAATTTAAACAAACTAAGTTCTCTAGTTTATTCAAAATCAATACACATGGCATATGAAATTTCATAAAATAGGATACAGTACATTGCTTTCTCTACACACCATTCACTATTTTTCTAAGTGCAGAATATTTTTGGATGATAAATATAATTAAATAGAGCAAAACCATATGAATTAGAGCCATGGAGATTATTTTTTTAGAATTACAGGCTTGCTACAGAGCTTGAAGGCATTACTGGTATAACATCAGAGAAATGCATTAGCCCTCAGGGGATGCATTCTTATTATCAGTTATGGATTTTGTGGGCCTTACATTAGAAAGAGAAATGTTAGGATATTTTTCTTTGAAAGCAGGGGGAGAAAACTACTGAAAATTTTAAGCAAACAATTAATGTTAACTTCAAACATAGGGCATTTGAGTTTATACACAGCTTGCTCCCTAGTTAAAGCCAAGATCTATGTTGCATGCACAATTGCATGCAAATTGGACTTAATTTACTGCATGCTTTGCCTCTTCAATTAAATAAAATAAGAAGATGATTTTTTCTTTAGATGGGTAAAACTTCAATGTGTTCAGATGTTTTACCTCTCAATTTTCCATACATGGCTAATATATTCAAATGTTTATTTGAAATAATTTATTTAGCTAGTTTATATTGCATTCGGCCTTTGATGGAAGGCACAGGTTCTGCCTTCAAGGAGTTGTGGACTCAGTGGGAACAGAAAACATGTCCCCAGGGTAATCACTGATTCTAGATTTATCTGTTCAAAATGTATCTTCTTGTTCAAATCCTGTCTTTAAAAATCTGTCTTTAGAATCAGTATCATTGCATAAAATATGCAGTCCATACACTTACAATGTGTACTAGTTTCACAGTACTGCCCTTAGAACTGCCCTAAGAAAGTACCGCAGACTGGGTGGCTTAAACACCAAATATTTATTGTCTCACAGTTCTGGAGGCTAGAAGGCCAAAGTCAAGGTGTTGGCAGAGCCCTCCTCTCTCTGGAACCTGTCAGAGAGAATCCTTTACCTCTTCCCAGCTTCTGGTGATTTGTCAAACACGTTGCTTTGCCTTGCAACTACAACATTTCAATCTCCGCCTCCCTTATCACATGGTATTCTCTCTTCTGTCTGTGTCCAAATCTACCTCCTCTTATAAATATACCAGTCAGATTAGATAGAAGTGTCTACAGTACCCCAATATGACCCTATTTTAACATAGCTAATTGCATCTACTATTATCTTGTTTCCAAGTAAGGTCACATTCTGAAGAACTAGGAGTTAGGACTTGAATATATCTTTCTTGGGGGAACTCTAAGTCATTTCATAATCTTGCAAGTTCAGCCTGTCTTCATTTCTCCTTCATTACGGGAGAAAGAACATGCCAATTATTGATTTCCTTCCCTATGGCAGGCACTTTACATATGTTAACTGACTTATCCTTGGGAGGACTCTAAAGCGAAGGCCTGATTATTCTTATTTTACTGGTGTGGCATCTGAGGCTTAGAGTGTTTAAATACATTTCTCAAGATTTACTTGTTTTAGGTCTTAGCTCAAATCTCTCCAGAACAAAGAAGCCTTCCTGAGAACCTAAACAAAACAGGGTTTCCCTGATACATATTTTTATGGAACCCTATATTTTCCCTTCATAAAATTCTTATTATTTTGTTTATTTGTGGTTTGTGTTTGCCTCTCCATATAGACCATAAGCTTCATGAGGTAGAGACCATGCAGTTCTATCACTGGGCACATGGGAACTCAGTAGTATTTGTGGAGTGAGTGTTCAAATAAATGACTCCTATAACTAGTAAGTGCTTGAAGTAATATTTGAAACTTTCACTCCAAAATCCAGTTGCTCCTCCCATAATTATTAACAAATATTTACCAGACATCTGTAGTGCAGCAGGCGTTCTACATTGTGCTCAGGATATCAAGATAAGATCAAGTTCTTGTCCTCAGGGAGTTCACAGTCTAGTAGAGAAGAAGAGAAGAAACCCAGGAAAGGGGATGATTAAGTTCCTAAGCTGGGGATGAGCAATCAGGGAAAGCTTATCCAAGGGGGTTGTACTGAAATTATATCTTATAGGCAAAGAGGCAAGTTGGAATAATTCAGGAAAAGAAGGTAAGAGTGTTCATAGCCATAAGGCAGAGAAGAAGGTATAAAGGGAACAAGCCCTTGGGAAGATCATATTTTCACTGAGAGGAAGGTGAGGGGGAAGGGGTGTTGAGTTAGGTGGGCCTCCTCTAAAAGAACTCTTGCCTGCGCCATATTGGTCTCCTTATGATCTCATCAATGTATCCCACACATTTCTGACTCAGCTCAATGAAAGCAGAACTTTCTAATTTTTAGAACTTTCCAAATCTGGAAAAGGCTGTCTTTGGAGATAGCAAGTTCCAGTCCATTGGAAATGCTAACCATTGTGTTCATGACTAATTTAGTCCCATAATACAGCAACAATGCTTCCTATTCTTTCTCATACCATGGAACACATTGAAAATGTTACTATTTCTATGGCACATTGAGGTAGCAACAGATGTACTCTGTTCTGGGTGCTGAAGGGATCAATACCTCATTCCCTCTTAACTCTTTTTTTTTTTTGGCACAACATGTGGAATGTTCTAAGATGGGAAATTCAATCCCTTTGAACTTTTATCTATAGGAAATATTAAGATATTCTCTGATCTTGAGGTCCTTTAAGCAAAAATACTCTTTTTCTGCATTCTTTCTACAGAATCCAGAGGAATGTAGTAATGGTATAAATCAGATAATTTCACTCCTCTTTATAAATTCCATCATTTGCTTTTTAAAATGTTTTACAAGAAAATCTAGAATTTTTACCTTGAACTGAGAGGTTCTGCACAATTTAGTCCTTGCTTACCTCTCTTAATAATTTCCTATAGCTTTTCCCTTTGATCACTATCACCAAGCACCAGGAATTTATTTCAAATCTTCAAATAAGCCAAAATTGGTCTTGCCTCAGGACCTTTGTGCAGTTGCCTGCAAAGTCAAAGATACAAACATGAATGACTGTTTCTCATACTTCAATCTTCAGCTTAAATGGACCTCAATAAGGCTTTCTCTTCTTGCTGTGTATCAAGAGTTTGTTTCTTAAGATACATAATAAAAATTATTAAATAGTGTATATATTACATACATTTATTTATTTATTAGTCCCTTTCCCTATTCATCACACCTACCTATCACCTTTTCCTTGACCTGTGAGTTTCACAAAGTGAGAGCTTGCTTTATTCGTGATTCTAGTCCCAATGCACACACAAAGGCTCACACATGGTAGGAACATGATATTTACAAATTGAATGAATTAGCTAAAACATTTCAAGGGAAATTTGACAAATAGACAAATGGAGATATTGTGATCCCCAAAAGGATGGAGGTGTAATGAATGAGATGGACACAAAGGATAGATTTGAAGGAGTGGTCATATCAGATGTAGGAACTGAGAAAGATTTCATGGAGGAAGCTCTAGATGTCTCCAGACCTATCAACAGATGAAACTAAGGAGGGTGTGTGTGTGTGTGTGTGTGTGTGTGTGTGTGTTTATGGAAGTATTTTAGGAGAAACAATGGTCAACTAAATTCATTGTTTGGAGAAGAGTATGGTTTATGAACAATAAGTAATGAAAGTTGAATTGATTACATCAGTAGTTTTTAAGCAGGTGTGATTTTGCTCTCCTAGGGGATACCTGGTAATGTCAGTTTTGGCTGCTTCAACTTAGGGATACCCCTAAGCATTCCTCAAAAAAATTATCTGGACCCAAATGTCAATAGTTACAAGTATAAGAACTACTGGGTTATTGGAATATAGTATAGAAAGATTACAGATAATAAGGCTGAAAAATAAGGCAAGGCATAACTATAGAAATATTTATATATCAATGTTAGGCATTCATGTAGTAGGTAGAAGGCAGCTAATGTTAGTTTTATGCAAAGATGTGATAGGATCTAGGATTTAGGGATAACCAACTAATGTTAGATGTGGTAGGAGTAGGATTTAGGGATAACCAACTTGGTACTTGTATGATGACTGCTTGGAGCATGATTAGAAGGTTATAATCACACTCCAAGTGGAGCATGGTCTAGAAAAGAGATTAGAAGTCCCTGTACAAGAGGCATGCCAAGAGACAGGGAGAGGACTGGATAGATTTATGTTATTTCAGAGTCACAATATTCAGCAATTGCCAATGATAGAATGCATCGATTTTGGTTAAGTAGTCTTAAACATAAATATATAAATTCTTATGTCCCTTTAATTCAGTTAACATGAATTTTGAGGGAAATACCACAAGTCTTGACTTTTTTTTGCCCATAAATGCTTGGAATGTCCCTGAGGTTTCTTTAGTATTTCATATCAAATATTTTTATCAGTGAGTGGAAAATTGAAAAACATGTATTCATGAACAGCTCTGTTGTTTTGGTGAAGAACTTTGTTTTTGCACCATATTTGGGGATGAGAGGGGTATAAAAAAAGAGTAAGAGAAGAGAGAGAGAGAGAAAGAGAGAGAGAGAGAGAGAAGAAGCAAACTAAACCACAATTGTTTTAAAATTTCTCTTGTAGAACATTTGTTTATAGAATACTTGGAAGATGAGGTATTTGAAAAATAGAGTCATAGAATCTTAGAGTTGGAAGGTTATCTGCTCCACTCTTCTTTATTCAAGCACAAAATCAAAACATTAAATGGGATGACTGACTATTCTTGTCTTAAAGATCTTCAGTGCTTGGCCTCTTGCCAGGTTGTTCAAAATCTGTGCTCACATTTGCAGTTGGTTTCTAAGATTTCAAGATATTGGCAATCTGACAAAAGCCTATTTCAAAAGTAACTGGTATCTTTATTAAGGTATGACAAATGAGATATGAATAAATACTGTGTGAAAGTGCCAAAGTAAAAAATACGAGGCAATTTTTATTTGGACTTTATCCTTTAATAGGTGCTTCACAGATATCAGCAAAAAAAAAAAAAAAAAAAAAAAATCTCTGTGTTTTAGTCCACACTTCCTCCAGTCTAGAAAGAACCAATTACTGTCGCAAACAGAAATCATTTATATGTGAGTATTAGCCTCATCATGGTCCTGATACCAGCCTTGGAAATTCTGATCTCTAGGGAGAATAACTTTTGCTACCCCTCCATGTTCAGTAGGCCACATCAGAGACGTTCTTCCAGCTCAGAGATATGGGAAGGGTAGTTTAGGTCTGTAGCCTTCCACCAGCTTATTACAAGGCTTCAAGGCACATTTAGTTCAGTCAACGCTATCACACATTCTTGATAATGTATATTTTAAATTACCCATGCACTTTGATCACGGAAGTCAAGAGCATGCAAGGTCCTTGCCTTTTCTGGAAGGAACATTAGGCATGGAAGCTTTAACATTCCTAAGAGAGCAGATATCTGGTCAAATGGATGCAGTTTATAATAAATGGAGCTCTGGAGAAGGAATTGCTAATGAGAACTGGAAATGAGTGAGGAGGAGAAAGTATTGTCAGTTATTAGGAGAGCAGGTTAATTAAGAAAAGGGTAATTAGAATGCAAGCTTAAGTTCTGGATTTCTATATATGGCCACATGTAACCATGGGTTGGAGGGATGGATAGAAAGTGAAAGAGCCCTTTATGTACCATGGTTCTAATGAATGCAGAGGCCTGTAAAAGTGCTGATTCAGATCATCTTCCTTTATGTTCTCATTCCTGGGCCATCTCCTCTGCCATTTATCCCACTTTTTTGGAATATACAATTGCTATACAATAATCTGCGTGATTTTGCTAACATGATTTGTGTTCACTCTCTCTAGGTAAAACTTGAGAGATTTTTTCTGTGTATCTGATATAACAGAATGTAAAATAAAAAAGTAATATATGTAGAAATGTTTTATTGACAAAAAGCCAAATAATTTCTCTAAGATAAAATATCCCCTAGTCTATCAAAATTATTTGATTACTTGAGGGGGATCAACTCATCTTTGTTAGAGTTTTGTAGATTTTTTTTTAAAACAGTCCTGGATGACATTACAGCCTCTTTTCAAAAGTTCACTGGTCATACTATGGAAAATAGACTATCAGACAGAGTAAAACATATAAGACCCTTCTAAACTTTATAGGAGCTCTATTTTCTACTTTGGAACTCTAAATATATGATGCCAAATATATGTACAAAAATAAAAGTTTTTTATTGAATGACTTTCTGAATATACAGTACTCACAACTCCTATGAATTTTATTTGTAATGAATACCTCATATCATTTATCCAGATTTTTAAAGAGTTTTTTTTCCTAATTAAAGCTATATGAAGAGGAAAGCAGTAATATGTCTAAAATCATGGTACAGGCACCATGCTTTAGAAACACTGTCTTAATATTACTCATATGATCATATGATAAAAATTGCATTTAATTTTTTTTTATGTAAAGAAGTATGTGTTGGCAATTCTTATTCCCTGGTGTGTGTGTGTGTGTGTGTGTGTGTGTGTGTGTGTGTGTGTAAAGCTCAACATTTAGCAGTGTGAAGTATGGACTTGTAGTCGTTAGTACAAATAACAACAGCAGAGATTGTAGAGTCAATTACTGTGAAACTGTGAAGAATGTGTTCTTGCAACAAAGCACATGGGATCTTGGTTCAGAGTTAAAAAACAACCCTGCTGCTGTTCACTTCATCAGTGAGGGACTCTAAGAGAGGGAAAGGCCAGGAGACAGCACTGAAGAGAGAAACAGGCAGTGGCCTCGCCTGCCTACTGATCGGATTGTGCTTGTCTTCTCAAAAAAGAAAGAAATTCATCCCTTTAATAATTCCCTGAGATGGCACAGCTAAGCCAAGTTGGCTCTCCAGACAGCTCTTGTTTGTGAAGTGTAATTCTGTGGTAATGAGCTGGTGACAATGTGAGGAAAATAGTCTAAGCATTCTGAAAAATAATTCCAAACGTGCGTACAGACAAAAAAGAGGTGAAGAAAGTTAAAAAGGAAGAAACAAAGGAGAGCGGGAAGGAAGGAGAAAGGAGGAGAGGTGGAGGATGGAGAAAGGGAGAGAGGAAGGAAGGAAGGGAGGGGGGGAGGGAGGGAGGGAGGGAGGGAGGAACTTCTAATGACCATTTCAGGGGAACTAACAGTGTAAGGGGACACGCACAATTTTCTCTCAATGTGTGTCTTACCTATCCATTGTACATCCTAATGTCTCTTTCTTGCCATAGGGATGCTCCTTTCTGTTGTAAGGGAATAAGCCTCAGTCACCTCAGATTTCAATGGATTTGTGTCCCTTAGCTAACTTGAATATTTTCAGGATAGTCGATAGGTCTCTTTCCATCTATAAAATAATGCCCAAGCATATGCAATTTTTAACTTTTAATATATACAAAACTCAGTAATTATGAAATAAACATAGGCTTACTAACTCAAATCTCTCTTGCTCCTTTCCATTTATTAACAGATAATCTTAAACTTTATAGCTTGTAACTGCTGGGGAGAAGCTGCAACATAGACTTGATTTCTGAATATGTGTCCCGTAAGGAATGAAATGGAAATTTTCTTAATTTTAGAAAACAGATATGGGATATTGGGTTTTTCAGGAGAGGGAAGGAGATATGTTATCAAAGGCAGAATATATTGGTTAAGTAGCTCAGGAAAAGAAAGTAAGGCTTTGTGTGGTTGGTGCTGAACAACAGAGAGTAAAAACTTGACTTTTCACTTTATGGTGTATTTTATATTGCACTTAACAATATGTACTGTTCTGGGACACCTGGTATTCTTATTCATGCAAGGCAGTGTGAATTCTTCTGTTCCATTCTTCCTAAGCTGAAGCAGGCAAAGCAATTTCTAAACACATCAAGTTGGAAAAGAGAAGAAAAGAGATTTCAGGACATTTGACCTTTGCATTAAGGACAATTAAACACTTACTGCTGCTGGCTTTACTGATGAGTTCAATTGAAGCCCTTAAATTTGTTAGGGAACCTGTTAATATTTAAATACAAATATTATCACTTCTACCATGGCGATGCTGGTTAGTATATTCATATAGAAGGATTATGTTCTCTCCTGTTCATCCTTCTCCCTATCCTTTTCTATTGCTTCAGTCTCTCTTATTTTTGTGGAGGGGGTAGAAGAAGACCCAAGGTTTCAGCTTGAGGCTTTTACTGGGTATTTCAGAAGGTAAATGTTCTTGATAAAGTTTTTAAGATAGAAGTGGTGTATTTCCTTTATTAGTCAGGCTACAAAATTGAGATGTCTGTTCACACTAGATAACAAACTCTTAGTTTATATACGTACCCTGCTTTTTGGTATCTTTTGCTGCTTCAAAGCTCTGAACTACAAGCTCTCTGGTATGTGTTATTGACAACATTTCTTGCAAGCAGTGAATTATATCCAGGATTAATAAAGAATCCAAGTGTTTCAGGTTTCAAACCCTTCTTTTCGGCAAAGGCTGGTCTGCAGCCATTGGACATATACAGGAAAGCACATTGCTGAGGCCATAGTCAGCCTCTGCAATCAATTTTCTCTTTCTCCAGAGCAAGCTCAGAAGACTGGAAGCTTGATTTGCAGACACGTGGCACCAACCATTAACTATTCATATTACATTACTTGAAAACTTTCAAAGTCTTTCTGAGTTCAAAGTTAGAATTTTACCTGTTAGGATATTAGCTAACTTGAACATGACCTTTTTAATTTTTTCTGTTGTGAACTGTGAGCAAGCTGTTACTGAAACATAACTCCTGAACCTGGCTGTCAGCAGAAGTTCTCTCAATTCTTAATGTGGAACCTTTCTCCTATGGAAAGGATAGTTGAGGTGTTTTAAATATGAAGGTGATTCTACTTCATGTACAGACTTTTATTTTCATTTGGACATAATACTTAGAAATTTTATGCAGATGATAAATTAGGAGCTGAGGAACAGGCTACTTAGAAATTATAGAATTATGTAATAATACATGGCGATACCTGAAATAGTCTCTTATATTTCAAAATGTATTGCTTGGAAATTGTTTCCAAAACTATAAGAATGCTTTGAAGTACAAGTATATATATATATATATATATATATATATATTTGCTCTGGGGAACTTTTAGAAATCTCAAATCATGTCCCAATTGGATCAACTGAGCAATAGATAAGGAGACAAATAAGAGCACACAGCAAAATTAGAGTAGAAGTCTAATGGGATATACCTATAACATCTGTGGCATGTTTGCTTGCTTGAGTTCCCAGAATACAGACACAGGCAACCGAGGCCCAAATTTAGCAACTCTCATCATTAAGAATCATGAGGTAACAAAGTAGAAATGCAAAAGCCACTGGGATGTACAAACTCTCACGATTTCACAATGCAAATTAATATTAATAATAACAAAATTTCAGTAAGTATATACAATATTTTTAAACTACTATGGTTAATATACAATATTATGATAATTTCTGGTACACAATATAGTTATTCAAAGTTTATACACCTAACAAATTGATCACCATAATGTCTAGTAACCTTCTGACACTGCACAAGATTATTATGATAGTATTGGCTGCATTCCTCATGCTGTACATTACATTCTTGTGACTTATTTATTCTATAACTGGAAATTTGTAAATTTTATTCCCTTTCCTCTTTTCCACTCTTCCCTCCATTTGTTCCCCAATTGGCAGCCATCAGTTAGTTTTCTATGTCCATGAGTCTGTTTCTGATTTGTTTTGTTTCTTTATTTCATTTTTTTTTTTAGATTCCGCATATATGTGAGATCGTATAGTATTTGTCCTTCTATGTCTGACTTATATCACATAGCATAATGCCCTCTAGACCCAACCATGTTGTTTCAAATGGCTAGATTTCATCTTTTTTATGGCTGAGTAACAGTTCACATATATATGTACATACACACACACACACACACATACTACGTCTTCTTGATCCATTCATCTATCTATGGATACTTAGGTTGCTTCCATATTTTGGCTATTGCAAATAATACTTCAATGAACACAGGAGTGTGTATATCTTTTCAAATTAGTGGGGTTTTTGATAGATACCCAGAAGTAAAATTGTTGGGTTCTATTATTATTAGAGGGACCTCTACAATGTTTTCCATAGTGGTTGTACCAACTTGCAACGCATATGCCATTTTTCTGACACCATGCTAAGAGCTTCATGAATATCAACTAAATTAACTTCCTTACAATGTTGTTAAGAAGATACAATTTCTATTCCATTGTGCAGATGAAGAAATTCAAGTACAGTTGACCATTGAGCAAACACAGGTTTGAACTACAGGGGCCAATTATAAGCAGATATTTTTAAAATAAATGCAGTCAGCCCTTCATCTCAGTGGGTTGCTGCATCCTTGCATTCAACCAATCCTGGATGGAAAACACTATTTTCACATTCCCAACTGCAGTTTCCCAACTGCAGTTTCCCAGTACAGGATCAAAAATACTGTTTTTAATCTACTGTTTGTTGAAACCATGTACTTAAGGGTCAACTGTAGCATCAAAATTCTACACAGATTTTTGACTGCATGGAGATCCTTGCTATTCAAGGGTCAATGGTATAGAAAGGTGAAATGACGTACCCAAGTCTTAAACTGGTAAGTGAATTTCAACCCAGGTAGTCAGAAGCCAGAACCAATACTGCACTTAGGCAATACTCCAATCTGTGTTGTAGGCACATGAATAAAGAAAGTCTAAGGTGATGTTCCAAGTACACAGGACCAAGCCAGGAAGCCAGAACATGGAGCAGGGCTATAACAACAGTTTTCCTAAAGCATTAGAGGTTTTTGTTTTGTTTTGTTTTGTTTTTCAAAGAACAGTTACTTTGATAAGTCCAAAAGCTTTTGCTCCTTTTATAGAGTGAAGTAGTAAATTGGACTTTCCCCTGCCTAGTTAGAGTCTTAGGTTATATTGGGATGACCGGAGGTCTGGGAAAACAAGCTCATTGTTTGTGTCAGGGACAGGATTGTGTCTGAAGAAGTTCGTACTATTTGGAGCCTCAGCAGTTTTGATTAAAAGACCCAGGCATGGGGCTCAGACTCCAATCCTCCTTATCCTTCCTTCCACTTGGGTTTGGGCAGGGTTCCTACTGAGGCAACTCCAACAATAGTGCATTAATTGTCTAATTGCTTTTATCTTAACCCCAGGTACTGGGCTCTTCAAGTGGTTTCTGTGATAATGCTGGTCAGCAGCACTGTGACAGTCTGATTTGCTGAAAAACAAAGTCATCGGGACTACTTGTGCAGAATCTTCACTCAGGCGTCCAGAGGTATCCAGTATGGTAAGTGTTCCTTGCTGCAAAGTGCGTCTCCGAGCATCTAATTCTATTTTTGTACTTCATCCATTATAAAATGGGACCACTGGTTCTATGGAGAAAAAGCGCAATAAATTTAGCAATCAGCTATGCTTTTGGGGAGAGGGGCTACATTTGTGGGGTCATGAGGGTATGCAGGGTTTGTAGGGCATGGGATTTTACAAACTATACTTGCTGATCATTATAGAATCCCATTGAAGTTTTTCTTTTGAAGATATTTTAGCACTATTTTTCTTACTTCTGGTCTCTGACTTTATTCCTTGGAATTTTTCCACATTTAAACATTCCTTATTGCTACATATAGCTCATGGAATGTTATTTTTTTCCTTATACTCCCTTAACTACTGACATATTCTAAAGAACTGTGATTTTTTTCTGATACCAAATTTGATTCTATTGCATTTATAAGCTGCTAATACAGTTGAGTTGAAACAGTGACCTGTTCTACCAGATATTGCTTTGTACAACCATGCATGCTTAGAAATTCTATAAATTCAGGACAGTAATTGAACAACTTCCATCCTAAATTTATAACATAAGCATGATATGAATAGATAAAATTCATTCAGAATTAAGTATAAATCAGGGTTTGCAATTTGAAATTATTATAAATATTTTTTCTGAACATAGCATTTGAACATAACATTGGAATGTAGACTTTGGCAACTTCAAGACAGCTGGAACTAGTAAAGGATGCCATGTAGACAAGTCACCAGTAAAACTGTTACTTACATTTTATCTGGATATTTTGCTATTATGTAGAATTATTAACTTCAAAATAATATTCTCACTTTTATTCTTTAAATATATTTTCTGTTTTACATTTCACTTTTTTTGAGTGCGTACATGCTCTGTAACAAAAAATATTGCAAGAAAATGTCGTAAAAGAATTAAAATAATGTGGAGACTCATAAAAAGAAAATTTTATGGTTTTTAAAATTGAAGAGAACTTTTCCTTAATTTGCTCCTTTTCTTGGCAGGAATTATTGAAAACAGGGTGCCAATCTGGTTCTCATTTTTCTTGCCTTATCACCACATAAACCTCAATTTAATAGACTAAATAAATAAACAAATGTTTAAAAAGCTGTTTCTTCAGTATGATTTGTCACCAGAAGAAGCAGAGGTATAGGTAGGTGACAGAGTAGCATAGTTTGATGGATGTCGGAAGAAAATGCCAGCTTGACACAAACTGTCAAAGTCTGTGTATATTTCGCATCGAGGTGGTCTCCCATGAACCCATGCGACTGAGCAGCTGTATAGATCCGGATAGCATTGCCGCCTGATTTCCTAACATCTCTCCAACCTCTATTTTCTCTCTATTGCCTAACTCTTGTCTATGTGTTTAAAGTAGACAAAGGAGTCAGTTCCAGGATATAAATATTACCTAGAATGGTAGCAAATCCTGAACATTTTTATGTACATTTTGCTTAACTTGAGAAACACTATGTTGTTTCTTTGAGAACTCAGTAATTATCTCTGTGAATTGGAACAGCTGAAGGCCATTTTTTACCAAATATAGTGTTATTTTGTGTGTGTGTGTGTACATAACTCACACAGCTATCAGGAATATAGCACTTTCCTTATATGTGGTAATATTCTTCTCTCCTGCCAAGTTTGTATAGGACTCATTTCCCTGTGAAATGTCTACTTAAATTCCAATGGTTCAACTATATCTGTCTCTTGTTCAAAACACAGCTTCAAATACTTGATCTTCACAGATCTTTTGTAGCTTAGCCCAGCTGGCTTGGCCACTGCAAAGCAGGCAATGTTCCATCATAACGCACCAATGCACACTTGTGTTTTTCCTTTTACTTAATAGTAATGCTTTTTTAAAAATTTCCTGAAGGGTAAGCAGTATGTTTTTGTGTGCTACATGCTAACCAGATGTCCCTTACCAAACAAAAAGCTTTGCCAGGGGAAAGGGGAAGAAAATGTGTAGAAATCTTAACCAAAAGGACAGAGTGATTTTCTCTACTGACCACAGTAACACAAGGGAATTCATTCTGAGGGTCTTGGAGCCTCTGCTAAGGGTCAACCCCCAATCCTGGTAAAGTCTCTGGCAATTTTCTTTGCAGTGAAAGTGGCTTTGGAACTAGAACCAAATTTGGCCTTAGAATTGCAGATACACATGAGAACTTCTATGTGTAGAACAAACAATTTCTTGCTGCCTATTGCTTGTGGGACGTTTGCCAAGAAAAAGCAATTTGCTTTGCTGCAAGAGCCCAGCTAGCCATTACTGGAGAATGTTTTTCCAAGATTGCTTATCAGTGATTTTAATAGGGCTCAGAGATTTGTGTGGCTGCACAAAATGTTAGTTACTTTTTAAAAGCCTAAATTTCTCTCAATTTTCTTCTATAAGTCTGAACTGTTTTCTAATTGTAATGTAATCAGTAAGATTAGCACTTCCCTAAATGAGTAAATAGTAATTGATAATTAAATGCTTATTATAAAATGGATTTCACATGACTGTTCCAAGTAGAAGGCGGTTTTATTCAAGGAGCCTCCTTGGTTTTATACAGGAGTTCAAGCACTTAGTTACTAATTTGGTTTTCCAATTGTGTACTCTGTTCATGAGAGGATTCTGTGGAGATTTTTCTTCAGTGCCTCTTCAGTGATTGATTGATTGATTGATTGATCAATTCATTTATTTAATGGATGTTTGTTGGCAGCAGTTATTCTTTTAACAAGCCCTATTGGGCCATACTAAGCCACAGAAAGAGAAATGAGTAACTCACTGTTATTACCCTCATTGCAGTCAAAGTCCAGATGCAGGCGATTGACATGCCAAAGGAAAAAACAGTACCAGTATTCAGGGTTATAAGTAAAATAATACAGATATATATCAGGTTTAGTGTTTCTACTTGAGTCAAAACCCATATAAGCACTTTTGGTGTGAACCCCAAACTTGGTTTTATGTAAGCATATGCATGTACATTTAGAGTTTGACAAAAGAGGACATAGAGATCGGGGCGACTTAACTTGGTTGGTAAAATCCCGCATTGTTATAGGCTGTAATCTTCACTTGGATGCTGAAACCAGAGATGCTGCTCTAAATTGTGACAAATTCCTCTGAGTTTTTAGGCTGATCCTATAATTCTACTCAATGTTCCAAGTGACTTAGGTTGGAATTGTCTACTTCAGGATCGATTTAATAAATTATTTATGATGGAATTTGGATAACTTGTTTTCTCAACCTATAACGACAGATGGTATATAGCATTTTGCTTGGAAGTAAATTAACATTGGTAAGCAATATGTATGTCATCAAAACATCAGTTTTGTGATATTAGATATTTATTCCTCAGTGAACCCATTTCTGATGCAGGACTCATCACAAACCAAAGACATTTGCAATGAAAAAACAGATGATGAGGCTACTAGAACAGAGTTTAATTTTTAGCTCTAGGGAGCCTTTGAGGGGATGGTTCAATATAAAACCAATTTGCATTATAGACATTTTGTAATCACCTCTATTTCTTATAGCAAATTAAATTGGGAACGCTCCCTTCCATGAGACTCAGGTCACCCAGCTGGTTTCAGGGCGGCTATAGCCTGCCTGGACTGGTGGACATAGAAGGCTGACACTATCCTACCTCCTCTCTTAGACTGGAAATGGCAGGAAATGTAAATACTTGGGTTTTTTTTTTAATTAATTTTTTTATTAGTCTGCATTTACTAAGGACCCACTAAGTTAGGAGAAAAAACTCTGCTTTTACTTTCACCTTTAGATATAGGAAATTAGTCATTAATTAGACTAAAAAGCAGTCATTACTTCTAAATTTGTCTGTGTTTTCTGGTCTCATTAGCGCTATTCTGGACTACATGATAATGAGCATAACATAATTAAAGAGTAAACATGAGGCAACTAGAAAACCAGAGTCAGGGTTTTGAGGATCAGATGGTAACAATCAGAGAACGAGTAATTTCTGCTCAGTGAGGGTGGTCTTTCTCCAGTTTGAACTCAACATGTTCTCTTTTCCCTTGTGGTTGGGGGCTTTAGAAAAATTTCTTCTTATAATACAGTTGGAGTATATTAGAGAGACAGTAGTACTGAAGAGAGAGATGCAGAGATGCTGATGAGAAATTACTCACATCAGAGTGAGAAAGCTGAAATGCCATGCAAAACCCAGTAATGCCAAGGAAGAACTGGCAGCTGCCGCTTACGGTGAAGGAAAACTGGTTTAGAAATGTAAAAGGTGATGACTCTATTTAAAGGATCTGTTTGATTAATGGGGACTGACAGTAGAGGAACTGAAAATTATCCCCAATGAAGATCTGACACTATGGCAAAAGCAATACCTACTTTGCAGAAAACTGGTGGGTGCAGATGATATGGGATACCCATTAAATATGGAACCCTAAAAAGAGGAACCTTCATTAGCTGCCAATTTCCAAAATTCTCCAGTTAGGAGAGAGTGAGTGAGAATAACAAAATTTATACAAAGTGTTTTATAATCCGTGTAGACTGTTGGCTGGCATTTACATATTCAAAATGTACTTGATTGTATTTTTTAAATTTATTTTATTTTTTATTTTTTAAAAGATTTCCTTTATTTTTAGAGCGAGGGGAAGGGAAGGAGAAAGAGAGGGAGAGAAACATCAATGTGCGGTTGCCACTTCAGTGTCCTCTACTTGGGGACCCGGCCCACAACCCAGCATGTGCCCTGACTAGGAATCGAACCAGAGACCTTTTGGTTCATAGGCCCATGCTCAATCCACTGAGCTATACCAGTCAGTGTATAAATTTATTTTATTTTTTAAATGCCCCTGAGAATATATTTATTGATTTTAGAGAGAGAGAGAAAGAGAGAGAGGGAAACATCGATGAGGGAAAGACATTGACCTGGTCAAACACACAGCCTAGTTATATGCCCTGACTAGGGATCAAGCCTGCAATCTTTTGGTGTATGGGACAACACTCCAACCAGCTGAACCACCCAGCCAGGGCTGTACTTGATTTTCATGAGCAAAAGGATGGCCATGTTAGATAGTACTTATGATGATTTGCATTTTACTGAGGCATGAATATGCTCACATTGACAACATGATCAGAATGTACACCTGAAAATTATATAATTTTATTTGCCAATGTCATCCCAGTAAATTCACTTAAAAAAAAAAAAAAAAAAGATTGTTCCCCATGAAGTTTCTATGACTAAACAGCTTTGGTTCTCTTTTCTTCCATATTGCTTGAAACATTGCTATAGCTGTCCTAAAGTATTAGGCACTAGGGATTTTTGTTACCCAGTTTATCCATGGGAATAGAAATAGAAAGATCATGCTAGAGAACTAAAGAGAAAATGAAAAAACTGTCTCTGATGCGATTATTTTTAGTTAGAAAAAAATTGCGTATTTTATTAGTTTTATATTCTTTGAGTCATTAGAATTTGAAGGGCTTGCTTAAATTTCTTTTAGTTGAACTTTATTGCATTTATAAGGAGATTAGTTATAAAATGGAACTTAAGAAATTGAAAAATTGTGGAGATTTCAAGATATATTTGTCATAAATGGCAAGAGTCCACCATGTCTCTTTTTCCATAAATTGTTGTCCTCTGAGTGGACACACTGAACAATCCTCTTCTTATGACACAGTGGCACTTCAACAAGACAGATATTATTTTGGGAGCTCATGATGTTATGGTGCTGATTCTGTGAAAAACTGTAAAATGAATAAGGGGTGTTCTCTCTCTCCAACCCCATCCCACATCCTGTTCCTTTCTCAGATATCCCGAACCACATTTGTTTCCCTCATCCTTGTTTCTCATCTGTCAAGCCAGTTGTTGCTGTGTCCTCATTACTCCCGTCTTCAATCCATATTTGCTTTTTAATTTTCATTTTTAGGGCCAGCACTTAAAAAAGTGAAAAATGAGTCAATTTATTACAGTAATCTACATCTTTAAACTAATAATGTAAAGCTAATGGAGACTTCCAGAAATTGTATTCCCTTTCAGGTAATAAAGGGTATTTTCATATGAATATTCATAGGTAATAGACCCTTTGATAATTTAGTTTAAACCAAAAAGTATCCATACCCATGACAGGTTGTATTAAGCAAGAAAAAGATTTTAAAGAAGATGGGAGTTTTACAACTCCTTTCTATCAAACTATCATGTAAATGAATGACTGATGTCAATATCTTGTCTTAAGGATTTGCTTTTAATTAGCTTGTAATTGTATAGTGTAGAAAGCATAGGGAGATCATGCCAATTTACCTTCCTCAGCATGAATTGTGTGTGGATATTGATGACTTGGAAAGGCAATATGCAACTTCCGACTTTCTTTCATCTGCAAGGAGCCTGATGGCAAAGGGAAGGCATCTAGAATTCATTACTTCAAATCATTTGCTCCCTAAGTGGATTTTTTAGACCATCTTGTTGATCTATCATGATTCACCATTATAGGAAAAAGGGAAATTTATTTTGACCTGTGAAGATGCAGTGGATATGATATATGTTAGAGTGACTGCTTTAAGGGATAATATTTCTAGATTAAAATGTCTTGAGTCACAATTTAAGCTTTTTCAAAATCTTTTATATTTGTTCCTCGCTGACTGTATATTGAGTTTTCACATTTTGCATTTCTGTCATTTTAACAAGTAATACTTGATATGACTCCTTGGAATCATATTACTAATTATCCTCTAGCTGCTGCCTATATTTGCCCCCAGGCAGGCACAGAAGCAAATTCCAAAAGACTTGTAATTCTAAGTCTCTAGAATGTTTGATTTTCATCAGTAGCAAAAATATGTTTCTCGTTCATAAACATTATGCCTCTCGAACTAATCATGGTATGGTGACACATGCAACTTTGATTGCCACTTATCTTTTCTGCAGTTTGTTTCCATTTTTATTATTTGGATATTATTTGTTTCCTTATTTTGAGACTATTTAAAGGAGAAATAAAGAGAATTACTTGTCAGCAGTAATTCTTTAAAATCACATAGCAGAACAATATTGATTTCATCAAAACATAAAGACTAAGCATGACAATCTTTAAAAATCACACACAGGCTCTGAAATGAAGTTGTAAAACAGACAGAAATATCCAGTTGGGTTTTATCAAGATCCTAGCAGAAATTAGAACTTGTATTGTTTGGTATTTTTTTTGAAGAATGAAAGCCAAAATTTATTTTAGAATGAAGGTTGAGCAAATATAGTCAAAGTATGCAGAGAGGTGAGAACAATCAATACAAATGTAAAATTTTATATGAATACAGTTAACTTTATTAAAACATGAATATTTAAAAATATTTTCTTTACATTTTATTTTTTTGTTACTAAGCTTGGAGAAAGGGGAGATGACCTAACCTTGCTACCATTTTTGGTAAACTTTGCAAGTTGGAGTATTTCTCAGACTAAAGATATGGCTATAATCACAGAAAATTTGTATGATCTACAAAACAAGAAGCATTCTGTTTTTTGATGGGTATGATGGCAATCCCCTTCTCTTTATAAGCATGAGAAGTAAAAAAAAGAAACTTGTAAAGGGTTTTTCTTAATAGGATACATGAGTCTTATTTGAGAGAGATGACCTTTTCATAAGTGCATATTTGGTAACAGTCTATATGGTAGGGCTTTGCATATTTATTACCTCTCCTCACTGCTTTGAAGCTGTTATAGCATTTCTAAGAAAGTATAAAGAACTTATTTGGAACATACTTAAGAATCTGCATATCTAATCTGAATATTTATGAAGGCCTTATTATAAGAAAATATATTATTGTGGGTTTTTCCCCTACTATTGAAAATTGGATTAAATTCACAAAGCTATTAAGTGGTAAAGAAATATTTGCAGAACTTATTTGTGAGGAATTACACAGAAATGAGAAGTTAATCTTTTGGAAAATTTTTTTAGAATTTCAATGTCAAGAGCCAGTTTATGAGAACAATATAATGCATTTCTGTTTACAATGCACTGTTAAATGCACACTTGCATTGACTCCCAACTGCAGTGTGACGCTGCTCCTGTCACCTCCTTACTTAGAGCTGAGGCGATGGAGAGTCAGATGCACATTCCTTAGGCTTCTGTTTCTCCCTACTGTGTTACAGAATTCTCTCACTATATCACATCTCTTCTCTCTGCTTTGTTGTTCATTTGCAAGACAACCATGGGTCTGTACATGTTCAGGGTAGTTTGCTGATATCAACCTCTTAATTTTGAATAGTTTGATTTATTTTATTCAGACATATTTTCAAATAAAATAAGCTGATTGTGATAAGATATAGCCTCTTCCAGCTGTGTTTATAATAATGTCTAGCACATAGTAGGAAGTCGGATATTTGCTGCAAGAATGGATAAAGTATATAAGATGTAAGTAGAGCCTTGTAAAGGGAGAAACCCATGTTTGGATGCGCACAATCAAACCTAGGGAATTGTTAGGAAGGCAGATACATGACTTCCATCCTGGACCTGCTGTATCAGTCCATCATTTTACAAGATCACTAGTGATGTAATTTGAGGCTCACTTTATAGTGCGATCATTCTCAACCTTAAGTACACATTAGAAAAATTAAATGGGGGGCAGGACAGGGGAGAACAGTGGGGAACAAAGCAGGACAACTAAAATTGAACAACAAAAAATCTTTTAAAAATCTACATAAAACAGAGGAGATGTGCCATCTGCAGAGGAAACTCATCTTGAATATACTACTGATGAGAACAAGGGATTCCCCATTTTCAGTTGCTAAGGTTCTAGGGTATCGTCCATAACTCATTAAGGTGACAGTGTCAGAAACACATGACTAAAATGTTAAAGTGAAGAAAGCCACAAGTTTTATAACAACTTTGGCATGAATAAACACTGCTTTGGATGGCAAAAAAAAAAAAAAAAAAAAGGATAATTTAATTAAAAAAAAATAAAATAACCAGTCCTTACTTGTAGATCATTTAAATATAATTTCTGGATTTGGGGACTAATTACAGATTTAAAAAAATCCCACTGATGATTTTAGGGTGCAGCTAGGAGTGAGAGTCACTGCTAGATTATTATATCCTCAGTCAACATCGGAACATCTCAGCTTATTGCTGTCAAGACACCGGTTTTAGTATAAGATACTTAATTTCAGTGGAGCCCCGATATGTCATCTCTAATAATGTGGAGTCATTTAAAGGTCTCTGAAGGCTACTAAATTTCTAACCGCCAGCAATTCAAGGAAAGTGGATCACTACCTGTAGTCTTTCCCAGCCATGTGAAGGTTCTTCACCTATGTGGCTTCGTGGTGGTGTTTACACTGTGACTGTCAGTCATTCAAAAACTCTGTCTAGACTGAGGAACTGCCTTGGTCCATGGTTTTTTCATTGCGCATTTATGCTACTTTTGCCAATGAGTTCAAATCCAACCATTTTATGACATAAATTTTGGCCCTTGGTAGACAGAGACCCAAAAAGGCCTTGTCTCAACGCCAGCGGTGTTGTTGCTGCTAGAGATCTAGGTGCCACCTATAGGTATATGCTTTGTTGTTTTAGTGGATTTTCTTGGACTTCTCCCCGACATTTTTTTCTATAGTAAAACCTCATACTGAGCAACAGAAGATATCAGAAGAGAAGTTTGAGAATGCACAGAAAGTTCATGAAGGACAATGCGAAGAGAACTGCTTTTGTCTAGGAAGCAGTGGTGAACTACTGAACTTTTTGCCATGAACCCATAATCTGAGACAGGGAAATATTTGCTGAATGATGAGTAAATGATTGAATCCAAGAATGAAGGGATTAATGTGCAATAAGTGCTTAAGGTAAAGATGTATCTGGGTTGGCTGGTTAGAGAAGGAAAAGCTGGCTATTTGCTTAAATCCAAAATGCAAATAATGAATTGTATGTGTGAGGTAATAAAGGACATAGAAATGGCAGAGAGATGAGACAATTTGGCACCTAATTGAACTTGGGAGATATATACATCACATTAGAGGAGTTCTTCTCAAATTATTACATGTGTAAGAATTGCCTGAAGAACTTGTAGACACACTAATTTTTATCCCACCCTCCTGAAATTCTTATTTAGTGATTTGAGGCAAGACCCAATGATCTGCATTTTGAGCAAGTTCCCAGGTGGTGCTGATGCTGCTGTTTCTGAGGATCACACTTTGAATAGCACTGCATCAGGGTTCGGGACTTGGAGTTAGAATTAAAAAAAAATTTAGATCTGCTACTTAGTGACTGTGACATCTCAAGCAAATATATTACTTCTCCTGGGACAATGCTCAAAATATTATCATATACCAGTTACTTGGGATCTTATTAAAATGCAGATTCTGATTCAGGTGGTCTGGGATGGAGACTAAATTTAAGCTCCCAAGTGAGGCCCATACAGATGCTCCATGAACCAGACTCTGATTAGCAAGTTCCGAGGCTATTACTTGTTCACACTTCATGTGCTTATTGTTACAATGGAATTAAATGAAATAAAATCATACAAGTAAAAAATTTGCAAATTGTGAAGCAAAATGTACATGTAAGGCGATAGTAGTAGATTGTTAATGAGAAGAAATGGAAGAGGCAACTCTCAGTTTTGAGCTGATAAACTAGGAGAATTTTGGCACATTTATAAAAATATGAAAGTCAGAAAAATGACGAGATAAATGATGATTCAGGAAAAAATGTGTCAGGACATTGAAAATGGAAAACAGAAATAAGATTAAAGAAAATTTAGTTCTGAGACGCCAATTTAGGGGTAGTTTACATATGATTAGGATATTTTTGAACATGTGGATTACAAAAAGAAAAAAGGTTGGGTATAGAATCTGGGAAAGAGATAACATTTGTAGGAATGAGAAGAAAGAGGTACAATCAAAAGATAAATTGAGTTTTCTAGTATTACCTTACTTGGATATTATGGAAGCATCTCTTTGCATGTGGGTTTATAAGCAGCTATTTCATGGATGGTGGAAGATACTCATCCAGGATTTATTTATGTCTTGAGCCAAATTATAGGCACTGAGAAAATAGAGCAATAAGGGAGATCATAAATTTTCTGAAAGATAAAAGGAAGAAGAAATGAGGAATTCTACAGCTAGATATCTAGAAAAAAAGATGTTGATTCCTTGCCTTGTCAATCAGTAAAGATGTTTGGACATCTATGGAGTTTAAGAGAAAATGAAGTTTAATAGTTTATGAAAAGTAGCATTTTAATAGAGATAATTGAACCATTGGGTAGAGTAATAAGTAAGTTTGCCTTACAATAATTACATAATTTCATGACTCTAGTGTATTTGACTAGTGATATAACATGGTGATTTTATGATATTCTTAAGGATGCTTCCGAATAATGGCTTTGGATAATAAGAAAGGTTAATAAAGTTCTTTTTATCTTTTTTTCTTTCATCTTCCCCATAAATCATTGACTTTCTAGCTTTGTGAGGACTTTCACTTTCCCTCTTAAATTTTGAAGTACAGTGTTAAAAGCTGGACATTTTAAAGTTTGATTTGCAATTACCCAAACTCCAAATAAACAGAAGCCTCTTTCTAACATTGATTTACTCTCAGAGGGTCATTCATAAACATATTCATTACAGACACACTCCACAAGTATTCAATAATACATCAATCACTGAGCTGTTTACATTAAGAGACACAATTGAAATTGAGCAATATAATTCAATAAAATTACTGGTATTTTTATTTATTCATCTAAACCCTTGTTGCTCAGTCACTGTAAACAGATCCATTAAAAACAATTCATTTTTCTGCTGTTTCATGATTGATCTTTTCAAACACATGATTATTCTTAATTCAGACAAAATATTTCATTTCTTTAAGTACATAAAAAGGAATTAGAGCCAGCTGAATTCAATAAAGGATGCGGAAGGAAGACGCTCAATAAAAGGAAATCAAACCTGTTTACAAGTCTAGGATCTAAACACTTGTGAGGTTTGCGGTTTTGAAAACTATATTCACATGTTGAGGAGTAAATGATGAAGGGTAGATAAACATGAGTGTAAAATGGATTCTTATTTCTCCTTGCACCCTAAATACCTCTTTTAAACAAAGACACCCCTTATTTTCAAATAAATTCCATTCAGGCAAAGCACCGATGAACAGTGGAGAGAGAGAGAAATACATTTTTTTTCTGAGAACATCCAGACATATCTATTATTTAGAAGAAAAGTTAAAATCTGAGTGTATTCATAAAAACAGTTAATGTACAGAGATACAACAAATTATCATCTCCTGTAAGCAGTAAATCTTGGTTTTCTAAATCTGTTTTTTGTTTCCATTTCTTCCACTATGAATATATGATACTGAAAATATGCTAAATGAGGCCCTCGGGCAAATTAGAAACAGAGATTGGTAAAATGTTAGGAAAACATTTTTTTCTTATTTTAGTTTAAAATGTGGTTTATTTAGAAGGTAAAGGAAGTTAATAGAAGAGCATTCTGGAATCATAAGGATGACCATCTGCTAATCAATTACTATCCCAGAGTTTCAAGGCATTTTATTTACATTTTAACCTTGATAATTTCTCTCAGGGACTCAGAACAGTTAGTTTGCAACCACTGTATACTGTCTATGCAGCACACTGCATACTGTATATTGAGTCATTTTGAATCAGAGCAACTTCAAGTGAAGGTTACCAAAAAGATGCCAGACTGCAGGAGGTTTCCAATTTGTGGGTTTTGGAATTCTGGTGACTGGAGAAAACACAAGAAAGAAAGAGCTGGCATTTTAATTTCATGTGGCTGAACTTTTTAGTTGTATTCAGACACTCCTTTTTTTTTTTAATTTTATTTTTTCAAGCTGGGCCCATTTCCAAGTAGGAAGCTGTGGAATTATTGCTCTTGCTCCCACGTTCAGTGTGATCTCCTATAATGCTAAGGTTAGGTCAGCCTTTTCCCTGCGTCCTCCATTAAACCTACAAACAGATCAGGCTTCATGATAAGGAACAAGCCAAAAAGGACAAAAGATTGTAAGTGAAACACTGAACCAGCTTGACTTGAATTAGAATCGAATCAGCTGTGTAATCTAATGTGCACAGAGTGCTTTGGCCTCAGATCCTGGTTGGTTTCACCCCACAGCATCTAAGTTATTCTTTCTCTTTTTCTTCTTTTTCTTCCCCCCTCATTGCCGTGCTGTGTTCTGATACATTTAAAAGGATAGCTCTTTGTGTTTTATGCAATGGAAAAATTGCTGTTGAAGTCTTAGCCTTGAAAGGCACTGACTGTACCTAAAAACAGAAAAAAAAAATTCCTTTGCCCTGCCTCCCATTGGTTGTTTGGGAACAGCTGTTTGAGGCCAAGTTTGTACTTTACTCTTATCAGCCCATTTGGTGAGATCAGAATGTGCTTGAATAACTCTGAAGGCTAAAATATGTGGACTGAATTCTCTGCTGCTACCATTCCGGAAGGCCAGCTAATACCATTGCTGACTGTCAACAGCAGCCAGGCTCTGTCTTCCTCATGCTCGTGACACATAGTGGAAATATTCCTGGCTCCTATACATCATAATCCGGGCCTGGTGTGTGTCACACTGAGGAGAAACACCGCAGTGTGGTCAAGCCACGGGCCTGACAGATCTGGCCTACCAACACGTGGAGTTCCCCCTCTAATACAGAGCACACTCTCACATTTGGCTTGTCATGATATAGGGGCAGGTTTTATTTTGATCTTTTTCCCAGTCATAGGTGTTATTAGGACATCTGTATTATTTGTCTGAGGAAACTGGGCATTCTGATTTTCATATTCAGTCTCAATCATTTTAGTATTCCAAAGATGATACTCCGCTGGTCTTGATTGCTACTGGAGTTGTGGATATTCTTCCGTTGTTGTTTACAGGGAAACCTAGTTTTTTTCATAACACAAACAGAAGAGTCTTTGATTTTAATAATTATTTAATTAGTCTTCTTGCAGAAAGGAATCATGCCATATTATTAATTTGCGGGATGCTTATATTTATCTTCAAGTAATGCAGACAGTGTTTTATCAGTTATTTATGTAACTATTTATATGTTTATATTATGCCTATTGTTGAAATATTTTGTTGAAATATTCAGGGACTTTGACAAGTGTGCTGTGTTAGCAGGAAATAATGTTTAAGGAGAAACAATATTCTTTTCCATTTGATTATTTCAGTAAAGCAACTATAGTAATTACTGTATAATTTGCTGAGCAACTCTTAGGAAGAAAGAGAAAGAAATAGATTGCCAATTACCCAAGTTGTAGGTTCTGAATATCTACCCCATGTGAATTTCTGTTCAAGGTATCATGAGAGTTCAAAAGGAAATGTGACGGTTACCAAAAGGTAAAAAAGATGAATTTAGGATAAACATAAATCTAAAAAAATTGACTTTAGAAAAAAATTGACATAAAAGACTTCCAATAATTAAGAATTTCACTATTCATTTACTACCTAAGAGTAACGAATTCTCATTAGAAACATGCTATCCTTATTACATGGCTTACTGTAAGGCATACTAAAATAATAGTAATAATACACAAAACATCAAAAAACAAAAACAAACAAAAGAAAGAATCAGACCTTATTTTTATCTTCTCCATGCCTCAAGTCTTATCTCTAAATTCAGAGCTTTCCTCAACCTCAAAGGAGTGCCATTTGACTCTTTGGGAAGAGTAGTGTTCACTTTGGGGAGGTAGGAAGTTTTTTGTTTTTTTTTAAGACAAGAGATGCAGCTCAATTCAGATTACATATACTATTTTTCATTTTCTGAAATATCTTTTCATTTTTTTTAAAAGGCTGAGTTTTAACCTTGGGAAATTTTTCCCATATATGAGGCATGCTTTCATTCAAGGCTCATTAAGATATTTAAATATCTATTTTTCTCTATCCATATCAATCATTCAAAAACCTTAGGGTAGAGTTAAAATTTGTGTGTGCCTGTTTGTGTTGTGTGTCTATTTTGGGAAGAAAAAGCTAAAAATTACAGTGAAGCTTTGAAATCGTTATGAAGTTAAAACAAGGCACTCATGTTTAAAACCCTTTTTATATATAAATAATAATTTTTGACTCTGGATTAGGCCTAAAAATAGATTTTAGGCATTAGTTTTTTCCTATTCACAATAAAAAAGTTAAATTTTTAAAAATGTAATTATTTGATATACGCCATGAAGACTGCATTCAAAAATACATGCAACTCTGTGCTCTTAAGTCAGTGAGTGGACATCTGATGGTCATTTTATTTTTGCAAAAGCAGGGGGTTGGCTATGTATCTCTTAGGCTTCTTTAGGTTCTGGTATTGAATGATTCTGTGACTCATTTTATGAAATTTATCACATCTTAATTTTTCAACTTAAAGCTACATATTTTTGTATAGGTTCTTTTTAAATTTTTTTATTTGTTTAATTTTAATTATTTTAATTGTTGTTCTTGTACAGTTATCTGTCTTTTACTCCCATCCCAGCCCACTGCCCCAGCCCTCCCCATCTCCCTCTCATATCCCCCCCCCAATTTTGTCCATGTGTCTCTCATACTTATTGCTCCAAACCCTTCCCCTTTTCCCCTGAAATTCCTTCCCCTCTCCCCTCTGGTGACTGTCAGCCTATTCTCAATTTCAGTGTCTTTGGTTATATTATGCTTGTTTGTTTGTTTTGTTGATTAGGTTCCTGGTAAAGGTGAGATCATATCATATTTGTCTTTCATTGCCTGGCTTATTTTGCTTAGCATAATGCTCTCCAGTTCATCCATGCTGTTGCAAAGGGTAGGAGTTCCTTATTTCTTTCTGCTGCATAGAATTCCATTGTGTAAATGTACCATAGTTTTTTGACCCATTCATTTACTGATGGGC